>CM038142.1:230419168-230895500 GCA_021437245.1 Aegilops speltoides
AGTCACGAGGACTCGACAATCTCACACCGCGAGATCAAGACTATTTAAGCTTATGGGTAAGGTAAAGGCATGAGGTGGAGCTGCGACAAGCGACTAGCATATACGGAGGCTAACATACGCAAATGAGGCGAGAAGAGAAGGCAAAGCACGGTCGATAAAAGTATGATCAAGAAGTGATCCTATAGCAACCTCGTCAAGCATAACTCCAACACCGTGTTCACTTGCGGACTCCGCGGAAAGAGACCATCACGGTAACACACACGGTTGATGTATTTTAATTAAGGTCAACTTCAGGTTTTCTACAACGGACATTAACAAATTCCCATCGCCACATAACCGCGGGCACGGCTCTCGAAAGTTTATACCCTGCAGGGGTGTCCCAACTTAGCCCATGACAAGCTCTCGCGATCATCGAAGGAATAGACCTTCACCCAGGAAGACCCGATCAGTCTCGGAATCCCGGTACATCAAGACATTTCGACAATGGTAAAACAATACCAGCAAAGCCTCCCGGCGTGCCGACATCCTGATAGTAGCCGCGCGTATCTCGTCTCAGGCCACGACCGGATGAGCACTACGTACAACTAGAACCAGCCCTCAAGTTTCCCCGAGGTGGCGCTGCAAGTGGCTCTAGTTTGGACCAACACTTAGACAAGCATTGGCCCGGGGGGGCTAAAATAAAGATGACCCCTGGGATGCGCGACTCCCAAGGGAAAAAGTAGGTGGTGGTGAGGCAAATGGTAAAAGGCAATGTTGGGCCTTGCTGGACAAGCTTTATTCAAAGCGAACCGTCGGGGGTCCCATAAATCACCCGACAGCGTAAGGGGCGCAAAATCCGGGAACATAACACCGGTATGGCCGGAAACTAGAGGCGGCAAGAGTGGAACAAAACACCAGGCATAAGGCCGAGCCTTCCACCCTTTACCAAGTATATAGATGCATTAATAATATAAGTGATATTGTGATATCCCAACATAAACCACATCCACCATGGAGAAATCTTCAACTTCACTGCAACTAGCAGCGCTATAAGAGAAGTGAGCAAAGCGGTAACATAGCCAAACAACGGTTTGCATAGGAAAAGGTGTCAAAGGTTAGGGGTTTGACATGGCAATTTGGGAGGCTGACAAGCAAATGGTAGGCATCGTAGCATTGGCATAGCAAAAGAGCGAGCAAACTAGCATAGCAAAGATAGTAGTGATTTCGAGGGTATGGTCATCTTGCCTGCAAGGTTCTCAGAGTTGTCGAAGACTGGATCCTCGTAGGCGTTCTCAACAGGCTCCTCGTTCACGTACTCGTCTCCCGGCTCTACCCAAAGCAAGAACACAAGCAACGGAACCACAATCAAACAAGGAACAATGCACAAGCAATATGATGCAATACATGACATGCTATGCGAGATGTGATAAGCAATGCATATGTATGCTCCGGAAGGAAAATGATGAACCGGGCATCAACTTGGCAAACCAAGTATGCCGTTGGAAAGATGAGATGATTTCGGTTGAAATCGATATAAAGATCACGGAATCGGATGCACGGTTTGCAAATGACAAGCAAAACAAGAATAGCGCAAATCTGCGTTTAACAGCCCGATGCTACTTACGCAACACGAAACTATGCTACAGCACCCCAACATAAAAACAAAGCATATGACAACGAACTACAGGAGATGCTTAACAAAGAGGAACACTGAGCTACGGCTAAATCACATCATAACATGTTCAAACAAGCATGGAGAAAGTGCTCAAAATATCAGGTTCACAGACTTAGTGAAAATACTAACATACCAGGAATTAACATCAGGAAGGCATGTTTAGAGCAAGCAAACAACATGCTACAGGAACTTATAATAGCAAAGCAAGGCATGACATGATTCTACTCAAAGCATATATCAATAGTCCCTTACTGACCATAAGCCAAAAAGGACTCTAAGAAATGATGGCACCCATGTAAACATTGCAAGTTTTATTACAGATTTATACATGGCAGGAACAACAATTAGTAGGCATGTTCGTGAGCTCGAAACAATCACTACAGAGCAATACATGGCATGGAAAGGCAACCAACAGTAATAAGGCATGTTTATGAAGCTAAGCATGGCAAGAGCAAGGTCATAGCATACACGGATCAACTACAAAGACCTCGTGAAAATTGAATCTCATGCAAACAATCTGTCAGGAAACATTTTCAAGCAACTTTAGAGCAAGAAATGAACATGTTCCAGCAGGCCATAATTGCAACCAAGGGCATTAATGGATAGAGCAAGACATGTATATCAAAACATGTTTATAGAGCATCTCCAGATTATGCATAGAATAAATACTAGAAGCATGTTAACATGGCATCAAAATATAACAGAATCTATCTAGCAAAACAACAACAGCAACTACCCTACTTTACAAGCTTGATGCACTCAACACACAACTCACAAAAATACAAGGTCAACACCTCTGGAAAGATGGCATGGCAAAGTCCAACATTCATGTAGAGCTCATACTCATAGGATGCACACATAAATCATGGCAAAATGACAAAAGAGCTCGAACTGATAAGATTCTGGAACTAACGATCTGAAGCCATCTTCCAACAGCATTTCGGGCATCAAGATGAGCTCAAATGAAAATGATGCAATGGAATGAAATGATGTACTCGTCGAGACGAACAATTTGACATATTATACGTGCAAAACGGAGCTATGAGT
Organism: Aegilops speltoides; assembly: GCA_021437245.1. Taxonomy (NCBI): domain Eukaryota; kingdom Viridiplantae; phylum Streptophyta; class Magnoliopsida; order Poales; family Poaceae; genus Aegilops; species Aegilops speltoides. The sequence goes on from CM038142.1 coordinate 230,421,870, forward strand.
GCGAAGATGTGATGCGATGAATATTGCATGAAATTACAGAAATTTGGGGACTTAGAGAAAATATCACCTCGGGGGAAAGTGGACGGGGTGGAACGGGATGGAGAGATCCGGGGTCGGGGACGGCGTTTGGATCCGGGGCTTGGTGGATCTGGTCCAGGCCGCGGATCGGATCGGTGGCGGCAGGCGGCGGCAGCAATGAGTTCGCGGGAGTTAAGCGGCGCGGAGGCGGCGACGGCGGGCGGGCAGGCGGCGGCCGGCGAGTTCGGAAGCTCAGCGGCGCTGGGTTGCTGAGGGCGCCGGGCGGCGGGCGGCGGCGGCGGGCAATCTTGGCGTGTGTGGCGGGGGCGGCGCGGCGGGGAGAAGGCGGCGGCGGCGGCGAGGGAAGGCGGCGGCGTGGCGGCGGCGGGAAAGGCGCGCAAGGCGGGGCTGGCGCGGCGGAGTGGGCGGCGGCGGCGAGGCACGCCGGAGGCGGCGGCGCATGAGGCGGCTGGCGGCGCGGGACCATGGGCGGCGGCGGCGATCTGCCGCGAAGCCGTGGCGACGGGATCGGGTGGCGGCGGAGCGCGGGCGCTAAGCCGGGCGCGGGCGGCGGCTGGGCGGGCGGCGCGTGGCGCCGGGCCACGTGCGCGCGAGATTGGGCGCGGGGGGCGGCGGCGATGACGTGGCGGCGTCTGATTCGCCGGGCGACGTGGCTGGGGCGGCGGACATGTCCGGCGGCGCACGGACATGTCCGGCGGGCGAGAGAGAGGCTAGGCTAGGGTTGGACTGCGGGATTTCGGTGAAGGGTCTATATATAGAGGTAGAGGGAGCTAGGAGTGTCCAAATGAGGTGCGGTTTTCGGCCACGCGATCGTGATCGAACGACTAATTCGAGGTCATCCTCTCATAATTGTTTGATTGTGAGAATTCTTTTTATCCATCCAGAGCAATTCAGGAGCCTTTTTCAGTTTGTTCATCCGGAGCCCATCATCTAAGATTTATTCATTCTCAGCTTTCAGCTATCATTCTCCAAATTTTACCGGTGCTTCGTTCAAGTGATATTTAATCGGCTAGTGATCTATTCGTTCATTTGTATTTAAATTCCCTCAAGTATCTCCATTCGTTTTCCAATTCTTCCGGTGAATTGTGCCTTTGCTACTCTCTTTTTCAATTCTTACGGTGGTTCTTTCAAGATCTCTCTTCCTTGTTCATCATATCAATCCATTTGTTGATCCAATCCTACCGGTGGTTCGTTGAAGACCTTCTCAAGTTTGCGCCATATTTATCTTAATCCTTTCTATGAGAATAAGTAGTATGCCAAATCCGTTGATTGTCATCAATTTAATTGGTGAAGGATAGGCATAACGTAATTCTTATTCTGGTTTCATCCAAGTGATTAATTCTTTATTCCGGAGGCCCTTAAAATTCTCGGTTTCAGTTGTTTCATCTTTTCTTTTTCCCGGAGTTCCAAGCTCTCTTTATCACGGAGATCCATCTAAATCATTGCAAGGCTACACCTTGTGTTTTCAACTTCTCTTTCTTTTTCATCATCCTTTCTTTACCGGAGTTCTTCATGGAGGCCCTACATGGTGGTTCATCAAGGATTCTCTTCATTCTTCAATTGCTCTTCAAGATATCTCTTGAAGTTATGATCCCCCAAGCTATACTCTAAAATAAACCTTGTGCCCAACACATGTTTTGTTTTGAGGCGTTCAAGTATTCTTCATCTTGCATCCGAAGTGCAATTCTTTCTATCTTAGCTTTTGAGGTGGTATTATGTCATTCTTGATGATTTGAGTTCATGTTTCATGATTCATATTGTTGTCAAGAATGAGGTATTTTAAATCCATCAACTTCTTCGTTGGAGTTATCTTGGTATAGATTTCACCTAAAGCCTTCCCTAAGGAATGTTGCTATTTTGGTGCTTATTAATGACCCAAGTTATCTCTTTTCCATCTTGATGGAACAAGTTTTCATCTCTTCGTTACTCTCAAGCAAGCAATTGTTTCCGTTAGTGGCCGGCTGTCACCTCATAATTTTGAGATGTTTTCCATAAGCCCACTACAAGCTTATTCATTTTGTGGTTGGTTTTTCCCAACAACCCCGTTGTAACCTTCTTGGAAGGGTGCTTTCCAAGTTCATTTGTGGCTGAAGTTGCCATTTCCTTCTCCATTCTGTTATTCCTATGATCTATCTTCTATTCTTTCTTCCGGAGGCATTGTGATGATGTGCTCTTCACCCATCACCTCGAATTGTGAGCATCGTGTTCTTTTCATTCTTATCCATTTAACCGGAGTGGTTTCGAATTCTATCTTGTCCATTAAACTCTTGATTCATGCCTTTGCAACTTCAAGTTATCGTGATGTTCCTCTTTTCTAACGGATTGTTTGCAATCTTGGTCATCTCCGTTGTTTTGTTTCTTTCAATTTGTTCAACCTCTCAAGGTTCGTGGTTTCACTCGTTCGTCAAAGAAGCAACTTAGTTTTACCTCTTCTATTCCTCTTCCGTTTTTTCCTCCGGTGCCATCCTAGATCTCGGGACGAGATCCTCTCATAGTGGTGGAGTGTTGTAACGCCCCGGAGTCGTTGCGCCAGGTGTCCGCCAGTTATTCGCCCTCTTTGCCATGTCATTTGCTTGCGTGTTGCATTTGCCATGTCATCATATGCATTTTATCATTTCATCATGTGCTTTTCATTTTGCATACATGTTCATCTCATGCATCCGAGCCTTTTCCCCGTTGTCCGTTTTGCAATCCGGCGCTCCTATGTCCTCCGGCGTCTCCCTCTTCTCTCTTCTCTTGTGCGGGTGTTAAACTTTCTCGGAATGGCCCGAGGTTTGCCAAGCGGCCTTGGTGTAGCACCGGTAGACCGCCTGTCAAGTTTCGTGCCATTTGGAGGTCGTTTGGTACTCCAACGGTTAACCGGGTAACCGTAATGTCCTCTTTTGTTGCAGCCCAACACCCCTTCCAAAGTGGCCCAAAACCCATCTAACTCCTCTCCATGCTCTCGGTCGTTCGATCACGATCGCGTGGCCGAAAACCGCACCTCATTTGGACACTCCTAGCTCCCTCTACCTCTATATATAGACCCTTCCCCGAAATCCCGCAGTCCAACCCTAGCCTAGCCTCTCTCTCCCACGGACATGTCCGCGCGCCACGGACATGTCCGCCGCCCCAGCCACGTCGCCCGTGAATCGAGCGCCGCCACGTCATCGCCGCCGCCGCCCCAGCGCCCAATCCTCACACGTGGCCCGGCGCCCGCGCCGCCGCCCGGCCCAGGGCCCGCCCGCCCGCCCATGTGGCGCAAGCGCCCTGCGCCGCCCCGATCCGCCGTGCGCCGCCGGCTGCGCGGCCGAGTCGCCGCCGGCCGCCGTGGTCCCCGCCGCCCGGCCGCCTCCTCGCGCCGCCGCCTCCGGCCGTGCCTCGCGCCGCCGCGGACTCCGCCGCCCCCGCCCCGCACTTGCCGCCACCGCCACACACACGCCATACTTGCCCTCGCCGCCGCCCGCCGCCGCCTTCTCGCATGGCGCCGCCCCGCCGCCGCGCTTCGCCCACCGACGCTCAAGATCGCCACCCGGCGCTACGCGCCTCTCAGCTACCCGCGCCGCTGAGCTCGAACTTCGCCGTGCGGCCGATCCGCTCGCCGGCCTCCGCTCTCCGTCGTGTCGCCGTCGCCGCCTCCGTCGTCCCGCTTAACTCCGGCGACTTCGCCGTCGTCGCCGGCTGCCGCCACCGATCCGATCCGGCGGCCTGGACCAGATCCACCAAGCCCCGGATCCAAACGCCGTCCCCGACCCCGGATCTCTCCATCCCGTTCCACCCCGTCCACTTTCCCCCGAGGTGATATTTTCTCTAAGTCCCCAGATTTCTGTAATTTCATGCAATATTCATCGCATCACATCTTCGCACCCATAGCTCCGTTTTGCGCGTATAATATGTCAAATTGTTCGTATCGACGAGTACATCATTTTATTCCATTGCATCATTTTCAGTTGAGCTCATCTTGATGCCCGAAATGCTGTTCGAAGATGGCTTCAGATCGTTAGTTCCAGAATCTTATCAGTTCGAGCTCTTTTGTCATTTTGCCATGATTTATGTGTGCATCCTATGAGTATGAGCTCTACATGAATGTTGTACTTTGCTATGCCATCTTTCCAGAGGTGTTGACCTTGTATTTTTGTGAGTTGTGTGTTGAGTGCATCAAGCTTGTAAAGTAGGGTAGTTGCTGTTGTTGTTTTGCTAGACAGATTCTGTTATATTTTGATGCCATGTTAACATGCTTCTAGTATTTATTCTATGCATAATCTGGAGATGCTCTATAAACATGTTTTGATATACATGTCTTGCTCTATCCATTAATGCCCTTGGTTGCAATTATGGCCTGCTGGAACATGTTCATTTCTTGCTCTAAAGTTGCTTGAAAATGTTTCCTGACAGATTGTTTGCATGAGATTCAATTTTCACGAGGTCTTTGTAGTTGATCCGTGTATGCTATGACCTTGCTCTTGCCATGCTTAGCTTCATAAACATGCCTTCTTACTGTTGGTTGCCTTGCCATGCCATGTATTGCTCTGTAGTGATTGTTTCGAGCTCACGAACATGCCTACTAATTGTTGTTCCTGCCATGTATAAATCTGTAATAAAACTTGCAATGTTTACATGGGTGCCATCATTTCTTAGAGTCCTTTTTGGCTTATGGTCAGTAAGGGACTATTGATATATGCTTTGAGTAGAATCATGTCATGCCTTGCTTTGCTATTATAAGTTCCTGTAGCATGTTGTTTGCTTGCTCTAAACATGCCTTCTCGATGTTAATTCCTGGTATGTTAGTATTTTCACTAAGTCTGTGAACCTGATATTTTGAGCACTTTCTCCATGCTTGTTTGAACATGTTATGATGTGATTTAGCCGTAGCTCAGTGTTCCTCTTTTGTTAAGCATCTCCTGTAGTTCGTTGTCATATGCTTTGTTTTTATGTTGGGGTGCTGTAGCATAGTTTCGTGTTGCGTGCTAAGTAGCATCGGGCTGTTAAACGCAGATTTGCGTCATTCTTGTTTTGCTTGTCATTTGCAAACCGTGCATCCGATTCGGTGATCTTTATATCGATTTCAACGAAATCATCTCATCTTTCAACGGCATACTTGGTTTGCCAAGTTGATGCCAGTTCATCATTTTCCTTCCGAGCATACATATGCATTGCTTATCACATCTCGCATAGCATGTCATGTATTGCATCATATTGCTTGTGCATTGTTCCTTGTTTGATTGTGGTTCCGTTGCTTGTGTTCTTGCTTTGGGTAGAGCCGGAGGCGAGTACGTGAACGAGGAGCCTGTTGAGAACGCCCACGAGGATCCAGTCTTGACAACTCGAGAACCTTGCAGCAAGATGACCATACCCTCGAAATCACTACTATCTTTGCTATGCTAGTTTGCTCGCTCTTTTGCTATGCCAATGCTACGATGCCTACCATTTGCTTGTCGGCCTCCCAAATTGCCATGTCAAACCCCTAACCTTTGACACCTTTTCCTATGCAAACCGTTGTTTGGCTATGTTACCGCTTTGCTCGGCCCTCTTATAGCGTTGCTAGTTGCGGTGAAGTTGAAGATTTCTCCATGGTGGGCGGGGTTTATGTTGGGATATCACAATATCACTTATATTATTAATGCATCTATATACTTGGTAAAGGGTGGAAGGCTCGGCCTTATGCCCGGTGTTTTGTTCCACTCTTGCCGCCCTAGTTTCCGTCATACGGTGTTATGTTCCGGATTTTGCGTCCCTTACGCGGTCGGGTGATTTATGGGACCCCCCTGACAGTTCGCTTTGAATAAAACTTGTCCAGCAAGGCCCAACATTGCCTTTTACCATTTGCCTCACCACCACCTACTTTTTCCCTTGGGAGTCGCGCATCCCAGGGGTCATCTTTATTTTAGCCCCCCCGGGCCAATGCTTGTCTAAGTGTTGGTCCAAACTAGAGCCACTTGCAGCGCCACCTCGGGGAAACTTGAGGGCTGGTTCTAGTTGTACGTAGTGCTCATCCGGTCGTGGCTCGAGGCGAGATCTGTGCGGCTACTATCGGGATGTCGGCACGCCGGGAGGCTTTGCTGGTCTTGTTTTACCATTGTCGAAATGTCTTGATGTACCGGGATTCCGAGACTGATCGGGTCTTCCTGGGTGAAGGTCTATTCCTTCGATGATCGCGAGAGCTTGTCATGGGCTAAGTTGGGACACCCTGCAGGTATAAACTTTCGAGAGCCGTGCCGCGGTTATGTGGCAGATGGGAATTTGTTAATGTCGGTTGTAGAAAACCTGAAGTTGACCTTAATTAAAATACATCAACCGTGTGTGTTACCGTGATGGTCTCTTTCCGTGAGTCCGGAAGTGAACACGATGTTGGAGTTATGCTTGGACGAGTTGCTATAGGATCACATCTTGATCATACTTTTATCGACCGTGCTTTGCCTTCTCTTCTCGCTCTCATTTGCGTATGTTAGCCTCCGTATATGCTAGTCGCTTGCTGCAGCTCCACCTCATGCCTTTACCTTACCCATAAGCTTAAATAGTCTTGATCTCGCTGGTGTGAGATTGCTGAGTCCTCGTGACTCACGGATACTTCAAAACCAGTTTGCGGTGCCTATGTTGCGGCGGTGGCGATCTAAGCTCAAGGAGGAGCTCGATGAAGATTTTGCCCTTTGTGTTGTTTCGTTCTAGTTGATCAGCAGTGGAGCCCAGTTGGGGTCGATCAGGGTCCTTTGTCGCATTTGGGGTTCTTCTTTTATTTTGGTTCCGTAGTCGGACCTTGATTGTATCTGGATGATGTAATGCTTTATTCATGTAATTGTGTGAAGTGGCGATTGTAAGCCAACTATGTACCTTTTCCCTTATGTATTACATGGTTTGTGCGAAGATTACCTCACTTGCGACATTGCTTTCAATGCGGTTATGCCTCTAAGTCGTGCTTTGACACGTGGGAGATATAGCCGCATCGAGGCGCGCTAAGTTGGTATCGAGCCGACCCTCGCGATTACGGATGGTTGCGGACAGGTGCGCGGTCATGTTGTTCATGACGTTTGTGACCCGTCGTGGCACACGGCATGGCACATGTACGGGGACTGGATGCCTGAGACGGTTGTGCCAAGAGGGAACGTTCTGTGGCCCGACGAGGGCGTCGGTTCCTCCGAGTGTGGGTGTATGTAATAGCCGGCTTATTAGGGATGATAGACTACTCATATCAATAAGGAATTCCTTCTTTTCCGGATCCCATTGGACAGAACTCCAAAGTTAAGCGTGCTCAGCTTGGAGTAGTTTGGGATGGGTGACCGGCCGAAGTTGCTCCCGGGTGCGCACGAGTGAGGACAAAGTGCGCAGAAAAGACTAGTATTGATCTATGGGGCCAGTCTAGATCCCGCCAGGAGTAACGACCACCGGCGGGTGTGTCCGGGGCGTTACAACTCAGAGTCACTCGGATAGGTGTTAAAGCTTGCATCAACGTAACCCTTTACGCTGAACTCTTTATCACCTCCATAATCGAGAAACATGTCCTTATTTACTCCAAGGACAATTTTGACTGCTGTCTAATGATCCATTCCTGGATCATTCTTGTACCCCTTGACTGACTCATGGCAAGGCACACTTCCGGTGTGGTACACAGCATAGCATACTATAGAGCCTACGTGTGAAGCATAGGGGACGACCTTCGTCCTTTCTCTCTTTTCTGCCGTGGTCGAGCTTTAAGTCTTAACTTCATACCTTACAACTCAGGCAAGAACTCCTTCTTTGATTGATCCATCTTGAACACCTTCAATATCATGTCAAGGTATTTGCTCATTTTGAAAGTACCATTAAGCGTTTTTGATCTATCCTCATAGATCTTGATGCTCAATGTTCAAGGCTTAATCCAGGTTTTCCATTGAATAAATTTTTTCAAATAACCCTATATGCTTTCCAGAAATTCTACATCATTTCTGATCAACAATATGTCAACAACATATACTCATCAGAAATTCTATAGTGCTCCCACTCACTTCTTTGGAAATACAAGTTTGTCAAAAACTTTTGTATAAACCCAAAATCTTTGATCATCTCATCAAAACGTACATTCAAACTCCGAGATGCTTACTCCAGTCCTTAGAAGGATCGCTGGAGCCAGCATATCTTTTAGCATCCTTAGGATCGACAAAAACTTTCGGATTGTATCACATACAACCTTTCCTTACGAAGACTGGTAAGGAAACTCGTTTTGACATCCATCTGCCAGATTTCATAAATGCAGCTAATGCTAACATGATTCCGACGGACTTTAAGCATCGCTACGGATGAGAAAATCTCATCGTAGTCAACTCCTTGAACTTGTGAAAAACTCTTCGCCACAAGTCGAGCTTCATAGATGGTGACATTACCATCCACGTCTGTCTTCTTCTTAAAGATCCATTTATCCCAATGGCTTGCCGATCATTGGGCAAGTCCACCAAAGTCCATGCTTTGTTCTGATACATGGATCCTATCTCGGATTTCATGGCTTCTAACCATTTGTCGGAATTTGGGCCCACCATCGCTTCTCCATAGCTCGTAGGTTCATTGTTGTCTAGCAACATGACCTCTAAGACAGGAGTGCGTACCACTCTGAAGTAGTACGCGTCCTTGTCAACCTACGAGGTCTGGTAGTGACTTGATCTGAAGCATCGTGATCACTATCATCAGCTTCCACTTCAATTGGTGTAGGTGCCACATGAACAACTTTTTGTGCCCTGCTACACACTGGTTGAAGTGATGGTTCAATAACCATATCAAGTCTCCACCATCCTCCCACTCAACTTTTCGAGACAAACTTTTCCTCGAGAAAGGACCCGATTCAAGAAACAATCCCTATTGCTTTCGGATCTGAATTAGGAGGTATACCCAACTGTTTTCGGTGTCCTATGAAGATGCATTTTATCCGCTTTGGGTTCGAGCTTATCAACCTGAAACTTTTTCACATAAGCGTCGCAGCCCCAAACCTTTAAGAAATGACAGCTTAGGTTTCTCTAAACCATAGTTCATACGGTGTTATCTCAACGGAATTACGTGGTGCCCTATTTAAAGTGAATGTGGTTGTCTCTAATGCCTAACCCATAAACGATAGTGGTAATTCGATAAGAGACATCATGGTACGCACCATATCCAATAGGGTGCAACTATGATGTTCGAACACACCATCAAACTATGGTGTTCCAGGCGGTATTAATTGTGAAACAATTTCCACAATGTCTTAATTGCGTGCCAAAGATCCTAACTCAGATACTCATCTCTATGATCATATCATAGAAATTTCATCCTCTTGTCACGATGATCTTCAACTTCACTCTGAAATTAGTTGAACCATTCAATAATTCAGACTTGTGTTTCATCAAGTAAATATACTCTACATCTACTCGAATCATCTGTGAAGTAAGAACATAACGATATTCATCAGATGCCTCAAAGACTCATTGGACTGCACACATCAAAATGTGTTACTTCCAACAAGTTGCTATCTTGTTTCATTTTACTGAAAAACGAGACATTTTAGTCATCTTGCCCATGTGGTATGATTTGCATATCTCAAGTGATTTCAAAATCAAGTCAGTCCAAACGATCCATCTGCATGGAGTTTCTTCATGCGTATACACCAATAGACATGGTTCGCATGTCTCAAACTTTTCAAAACGAGTGAGTCCAAAGATCCATCAACATGGAGCTTCTTCATGCGTTTTACACCAATATGACTTACATGGCAGTGCCACAAGTAAGTGGTACTATCAATACTTTCCTAAATTCTTTTGGCATGAAAATGTGTATCACTACAATCGAGATTCAATAAACCATTCCTTTAGGTGCAAGACCATTGAAGGTATTATTCAAATAAATAGAGTAACCATTATTCTCCTTAAATGAATAACCATATTGCGATAGACATAATCCAATCATGTCTATGCTCAATGCAAACACCAAATCTCGATGGTAGAGGGAGCGTGCGATGCTTGATCACATCAACCTTGGAAACACTTCCAACACATATCATCACTCACCTTTAGCTAGTCTCCGTTTATTCCGTAGCTTTTATTTGAGTTACTAACACTTAGCAACCGGACGGTATCTAATACCTCGGTGCTACTAGGAGTACTAGTAAAGTACACATTAACATAATGTATATCCAATATACTTCTATCGACCTTGCCAGCCTTCTCATCTACCAAGTATCTAGGGTAATTCCGCTCCAGTGGTTGTTCCCCTTATTACAGAAGCACTTAGTCTCGGGCTTGGGTTCAACCTTGGGTTTCTTCACTAGAGCAGCAACTGATTTGCCGTTTCATGAAGTATCCTTTCTTGCCCTTGCCCTTCTTGAAACTAGTGGTTTCACTAACCATCAACAATTGATGCTCCTTGATTTCTACTTTCGCGGTGTCAAACATCGCGAATACCTCAAGGATCATCATATCTATCCCTGATATGTTATAGCTCATCACGAAGCTCTAGCAGCTTGGTGGCAATGACTTTGGAGAAACATCACTATCTCATCTGGAAGATCAACTCCCACTCGATTCAAGTGATTGTTGCACTCGAACAATCTGAGCACAAGCTCAACGATTGAGCTTTTCTCCCTTAGTTTACAGGCTAAGAAAATCGTCGGAGGTCTCATACCTCTTGACGTGCGCACGAGCCTGAAATCTCAATTTCAGCCCTCGAAACATCTCATATGTTCCATGACGTTCAAAACGTCTTTGGTGCCTCAACTCTAAACTGTTTAACTGAACTATCACGTAGTTATCAAAACGTGTATGTCTGATGTTCGCAACATCCACAAACGACGTTTGGGGTTCAGCACACTGAGCGGTGCATTAAGGACATAAGCTTTCTACTGTCCGCATAATCGCTATTGTCAACTTTCAAATATATTTTCTCTAGGAACATATCTAAACAGTGGAACTAAAGCGCGAGCTTACGACATAATTTGCAAAGATCTTTTGACTATGTTCAGGATAATTAAGTTCATCTTATGAACTCCCACTCAGATAGACATCCCTCTAGTCATCTAAGTGATTACATGATCCGAGTCAACTAGGCCGTGTCCGATCATCACGTGAGACGGACTAGTCATCATCGGTGAACATCTTCATGTTGATCATATCCTCCATACGACTCATGCTCGACCTTTCGGTCTCTGTGTTCCGAGGCCATGTCTGTACATGCTAGGCTCTTCAAGTTAACCCGAAGTGTTTTGCATGTGTAAAACTATCTTACACCCGTTGTATGTGAACGTAAGGATCTATCACACCCGATCATCACGTGGTGCTTCGAAACGACGAACTTTAGAAACGGTGCACAGTTAGGGGAGAACACTTCTTGAAATTGTTGTAAGGGATCATCTTATTTACTGCCATCGTTCTAAGTAAACAAGATGCATAAACATGATAAACATCACATGCAATCCAATAGTGACATGATATGGCCAATATCATTTTGCTCCTTTTGATCTCCATCTTCGAGGCTCCATGATCATCATCGTCACCGGCATGACACCATGATCTCCATCATCATGATCTCCATCATCGTGTCTCCATGAAGTTGTCTCGCCAACTTATTACTTCTACTACTATGGCTACGGTTAGCAATAAAGTAAAGTAATTACATGGCGTTGTTCAATGACACGCAGGTCATACAATAAATAAAGACAACTCCTATGGCTCATGCGGTTGTCATACTCATCGACATGCAAGTCGTGATTCCTATTACAAGAACATGATCAATCTCATACATCACATATCATTCATCACATTCTTCTTGGCCATATCACATCACATAGCATACCTGCAAAAACAAGTTAGGCGTCCTCTAATTGTTGTTGCATGTTTTACGTGGCTGCTATGGGTTTCTAGTCAAGAACGTTTCTTACCTCATAAAACCACAACGTGATATGCCAATTGCTATTTACCCTTCATAAGGATCCTTTTCATCGAATCCGTTTCGACTAAAGTGGGAGGCGGCACCGCTAGCCACCTTATGCACCAAGTGCATGTCAATCGGTGGAACCTGTCTCACGAAATGCGTGTAAGGTCGGTCCGGGCCGCTTCATCCCACAATACCGTCGAAACAAGATTGAACTAGTAACGGTAAGCATATTGAACAAAATCAACGCCCACAACTACTTTGTGTTCTACTCGTGCAAAGAATCTACGCAATAGACCTAGCTCGATACCTTTGTTGGGGAACGAGCAGAAATTCAAAATTTTTTACGTGTCACCAAGATCTATCTATGGAGAAACCAGCAACGAGGGAAGGAGAGTGCATCTACATACCCTTGTAGATCGCTAAGCGGAAGCGTTCAAGAGAACGGGGTTGAAGGAGTCGTACTCGTCGTGATTCAAATCACCGGAGATCCTAGTGCCGAACGGACGGCACCTCCGCGTTCAACACACGTACAGCCCGGTGACGTCTCCCACTGTAAGTGCATCTAGTGCCCCTTAGTGATTTTGGTGTATTGAAGACTTATAGGTTAAGTAACTGATGCGTTTGTAAGTGTACACATGTCTATAAGTCTATGAGGAGTTTGATATTTACAGAGAAAGTCGACCCCTAAAAATGAAGTTCTTCGACTGAAAACTTTGATATTCTGAAGACTTTTTGAAGACTTTGAAAGTGAAGAAATTGGTGTGACCTTGAAGACTTGATATTCATTCGAGGAATATGAAGCGTGAAGACTTTTGTTTTCGTAGTTTCATTTTCTCTTTCTTGAGTCATAGGAAACACCGTACTGTTAAAGAGGGTCGAGGAAATACTAAGGAAAAATTTCCATGTGATGCTCAACTCAAAATCCTACACCTACCAATCCCTTCGAGTGGAGCCATTGGAAATCTCATACAGTTCAGTCAAGTTCTTGATGTGAGACGCAGTTCTTACAGTCACCGATGACTTCTTTCGCCCGAGGAGTTAGGAATTCGCCAGTGCGAATTGCCTACACAGTGAGGAACATGATAGTTGTGACGCCCCGAGACCGATGTGCCAGTTGTCCTCCAATTAGTTGTCGTTGCCATGTCTTTCGCTTGCGTGTTGCATCTTGCCATGTCATCATCCGCATTGCATCATCATGTTTTCAAAACTTGCATCCGTCCCGGTCTCTTTGTTCTCTCCGTGTCCGTTCGGAGCCCACACACACTTGCACGCGCCCGCGGCACCTCCGAATATTATTTTTATAAGCGGCATAAAAATGTTCTCGGAATGGATTGAAGCTTGGCATGCGGTCTTATTATAGTGTAGACAGAGCGCCTGTCAAGTTTCGTCGCATTCGGAGTTCGTTTGAGCCCAACCGTTAAATATGTAACCGCGATATAGTCGGTATATTCGTCGGATGTTTCGGTCTCCGAAACAATTGCCGGGTTGCACCTCTCTTCTCTCCCCTCAGCCCAAACCCTCTCGTCTCAGCCCGTCTAGACCTCCTACACTTCCCCTCCGCTCCGGACCGTCCGATGGCGATCCGAGGCTCCGAAACCCCTCCAAAACCCCCCTAACCTAGCCTACCTGCTATAAATGGACACCCCCTCTCCATTTTTGGGCTAACCTACCCCCTAGCCTTCCCCTACCTCTATCCCTTGCATCCCCTCGAAAACCAAGGCCACCAGCCAGATCCATCCACCTCCTCCTCGTTTTCCGGCGCCTTCCACCTCCACCTTGCCACTTGGCAGCGCCCCATTGGCCAGCCGCCTCTGCGCAGCCTCCCTCGCCCAACCGGAAGGCGCCACGCGTCCCCTGCGCTCCCCCCAGCAGCCTCCCGCCGCCGCAGGCCCGTCCCAGGCCCGCCAAAACCCATCTGGGCCCGAGGCGCCCCAACCTCCCCGCGCCCGCTCCTAGGAGGAGCTCACCCGCGCCCGAGTTCCTCCGCGCCTCGTCCCCGCCGTCGCCTCATTGGAGCGCGCCTCCGCCGCCCCACGCCGCTCGCCGTCCGACCCCAGGTCGCCGCTACGCCCTTCTCCTTCTTCGGTTATCTTCCTCAGCTCTCTCTCTCCCTCCTTGCCGTGAACAGGACCGCCGCCGTCGCCGCCTGAACGCCGTCCCTATCGGGCCTCGCTGTCGCCGGATCTGGCCGGGAACGGGCCCCCCTCGCCGGATCCGTTCATCCCGGCCATCCCCGGCCTCCTTCCATCGCCGGAGCGGCTCCCCGCCGCCATTGTCCGCCGCCCCTGTCTCCCTGTCCGTGCGGGCACGGGAGGGAGGACGGCCTCAGCCCGCGTAGGCCCGATCCGCCAAGGCCCAGCCACAGCGCCCAGCGCGCCCCCCTTCCGGCCTGCCTCAGCCTCCTCCACCGAACGGGCTGAAGCCCATGGTGAGCGTCCCCGCAGCCTACAGTTTCGGCCCAGGCCGTGTTTTTTTCAGCGCCTGCGATTTTGCTATTAATCGAGAGATTGGCAGTTTTGTAGAAAACCCCCTCATGTTCATGCATCTAATAACTCATTAACCGTGCATCGGATTAAAATGATTTAAACATGTAAAATTCTTAGAATTTTATCTAGTTTCACAATATGTCACTTTCATCCCATGTTAATATGTTTAAAATGATGTTTGTTTAAAATTGCTCTAATGCCATGCTAAAATGATTTAATTCCTAACTAAATAACCGTAGCTCGGTTTTAAATGTTCTTTATATGTAAATGGGGTGGAAAAATGCCTAGATTAACATGGTGCACTTTATTTTGCTGTTTAACAACATTAAAATGGTGTTTAGGGCAGAACAGTACCGAATCTAAAATATGCACATGGGGATTTTCCGGAATTGTTATTTGTTGTTCTGGCCTCATTTAAACTTGCCTAGTTAGGTAGTTTCATTATGCTCCACCTCTTGCCATGTTTAACAACATTTAACATTGTTGTGTACCTAAGCGAGCGAACTAAATACTTGAATGTGGTGTTAGTCAATATGCAACTCGTTGCATATTGAGCTCCACTTAATTTGTAGTGTTGTTTGTTGCACTTTGCCATGCCATGCCATGCCTCATTAAACCGGACATGCATCATACTTGATTGTGCATCATGCCATGCTTATGTGATGGTTGTTTACTATGTTGTTTGCTTCTTTCGGTTTGTTTCTCTCGTTAGCCGGTTTCGTTCCGGAGTTGTGAGGATTCGTTCGACTACGTCTGTTTGTCTTCTTCATGGACTCGTTCTTCTTCCTAGCGGGATTTCAGGCAAGATGACCGCTACCCTGGATCTCACTACTATCATTGCTATGCTAGTTGCCTCGTTCTTTCGCTATGCTACGCTACCTATTACCTGTTTGTCCAGCCATCCCAAATTGCCATGAACCTCTAACCTTTGACACCATTCCTAGCAAACCGTTGTTTGGCTATGTTCCCGCTTTGCTCAGCCCCTCTTATAGCGTTGCTAGCTGCAGGTGAAGTTGAAGATTTCTCCAAGGTGGACAGGGTTTTGTTGGGATATCACAATATCTCTTATATTATTAATGCATCTATATATTTGGTAAAGGGTGGAAGGCTCGGCCTTATTCCTGGTGTTTTGTTCCACTCTTGCCGCCCTAGTTTCCGTCATACCGGTGTTATGTTCCCGGATTTTGTGTTCCTAACGCGGTCGGGTGATTTATGGGACCCCCTTGACAGTTCGCTTTGAATAAAACTCCTCCAGCAAGGCCCAACATTGGTTTTACCATTTGCCTCACCTATTACCTTTTTCCCTTGGGAGTCGCGCATCCCAAGGGTCATCTTTATTTCAGCCCCCCCGGGCCAATGCTTGTCTAAGTGTTGGTCCAAACTAGAGCCACTTGCGGTGCCGCCCCTAGGCAACTTGGGGTATCGTCGGTTTGCCGTCGATCTTGCTCACCCGGTCGTGGCTCGAGGCGAGATCTGTGCGGCTACTATCGGGATATCGGCACGCCGGAGGTCTTGCTGGTCTTGTTTTACCATTGTCGAAATGTCTTGATGTACGGGATACCGAGTCGATCGGAGTGTCTCGGGTGAAGGTCTATTCCTTCGATGATCGCGAGAGCTTGTCATGGGCTAAGTTGGGACACCCTGCAGGTATAAACTTTCGAGAGCCGTGCGCGGTTATGTGGCAGATAGGAATTTGTTAATGTCGGTTGTAGATAACTTGACACAGATCTGAATTAAAACGCATCAACGCGTGTGTAGCCATGATGGTCTCTTCTCGGTGAGTCCGGAAGTGAACACGGTTTCGGGTTATGTTTGGCGTAAGTAGGTGTTGGGATCACCTCTTGATCATTGCTAGCTTCATGACCGTTCCGCTTGTTTATCTTCTCGCTCTCATTTGCGTATGTTAGACACCATATCTTGCTTAGTCGCTGCTGCAACCTCACCACTTTACCCCTTCCTTTCCCATTAAGCTTTGCTAGTCTTGATACCCATGGTAATGGGATTGTCGAGTCCTCGTGGCTCACGGATACTTCAAAACCAGTATAAACTTTTTTGCGGTGCCTATGTAGCCATGATGGTCTCTTCTCGGAGTCCGCGGAAGTGAAAGCGGTGATGCAACCTAAGCTCAATGTTAGGAGGAGCTTGATGGAAGATCTCGTGGCTGCAGTTTGCGGTGCCTTTGCAACCAAGTGTTGTCTTCTTTGTGTTGTTTCTTTGTGTTGTTCGTTCTAGTTGATCGATAGTGGAGCCCGGTTGGGGTCGATCGGGGACCTTTGTGCATTTGGGGTTGTTCTTTTATTTTGGTTCCGTAGTCGGACCTTGATTGTATCTGGATGATGTAATGCTTTATTCATGTAATTGTGTGAAGTGGCGATTGTAAGCCAACTATGTATCTCTTTCCTTATGTATTACATGGGTTGTGTGAAGATTACCTCACTTGCGACATTGCTTTCAATGCGGTTATGCCTCTAAGTCGTTCTTCGACACGTGGGAGATATAGCCGCATCGAGGCGTTACAAGTTGGTAATCGAGCCTTCCCGACCTTAGGATCCCCCTTTGCTTGATCGTTTTTAGCGGCGAGTTGTGTCTAGAAAAATGTTTTGAGTCATTTAGGATTATATATATCGGAGAGTTAGAATTCTTTTTACTCCTCGGTCCTTTTCGCTCTGGTGAGGTCTCTGACGTAGAGTTTTGACTCTTCTCTTCTCAAATTTCACTAAAAAAATTTAGGATCACACGGGTATCTTAGAATCGTTCGATGGTTTTATGATGACAACATTGTCTTGGTGCCTCCGTCGGCGGGGTTTTTTAGTGGAGGTGTCGGGAGTTGAGCTCGAGGTGTTGTCGTCATAATTTTATCGTTGCAGTTCGGAATACCGAGTTTAATCGCCGACATCGAAAATCTCTTTTATGCAGTTGTTGGTGAGATAACCCGCTAACCCGATCTTGAGGTGAGTGCGGGAGTATTGCCATGACTTGTATAACGGATGCTTTTGAAGGTTGAGGTACCACGATTTCGAAGGTTTCTTGGTTATGTGTTGACGGATGGATACAGCTTGGATGTAGGTATTGTTAGTTTGGGTGAGATATATTGCTTCCCCTGTATCCCCAACACCAGATTGCATAACCAGGAAGTTTCGGGAGTTTTATAGGTGGGAATTCAAGTAGCTCCTAGAATATCTTTCCGATAGATGCATGATATGGGATTGGGTAAATCTCTATCATATGTATTTGTTCCGGCTTATTCTGCAAGCCAGTCCTTTGTTTTTGTTTTTGAGTTGTGGGATTCGAGTTGCTTCAGTGTCAAATGTTGAATCCATACCTTTCCTAAGTGGCGTTCTCATATTTCTATGTGAGTACTAATCCTTCTTGATCTCGAGGTCGTCATGTTAATTCTTTTTCAACCGGCGTGCTTCTCTTCAAGTGAATCCGATCATTTCAACATTTGCAAGATCAATTCTAAGTTTTCTCAACGGTATTCATTTCATCCGTTCCCAAGTTGCCTTTGTTTTCCCGCCCTCCCACCCTTTTTCTTCAAGGACACAGATTTTTTAATCAAGTATCCATTTATTCATTTGAAGTCTCTTCATTCTTTTCTTTCGATGTTTTGATCCGGTGATCCCTCGTGACGATGCTCACGAGCTTCAAGTTCATCACTCTTCATTCTCGTATTCTTCTCCGGTGGATCCAATTCAAGCTTTTGATGTTCATCATATTCATTTCCTCGTTTCTAATGCTTTGTCATACTGGTGCACCTCATTATCATTCTACTTCTCGCTATTTGTTATTCCGGAGTGCTCAAGATATCTCGAAGATTCGTGTTTCCACTCTGCATCGTTCAAGCTCTTTCGAGATTGGTATCTCATTCAAGTCATTTAATTCAACCGGTGCAATCTCTCTATAATATCATTTCAACGGTGTTCTTTTGAGTCGGCCCTAACCCACAGATCTTTTCCCAGGATCTTACCTGACTCTTCTATTTTCCCAGAGCTATCCTAAATTCTTCTCCAAGTTTGACGTAAGAATGAGTTATCATCAGTCAAATGCTTTTCTCCAAGATCTTTCAAATTCTTTTCATAGTTGGCTCAACCTCTTCGCTTTTGATTCTTCCGGTGTGCCTCAATAATTCATGGTGGTGTTTCTCGTTGTCATTCTCATCATTTGAAGACCGAAGAAGAGTTTCTCTTTAATCTTGCTCTATTCTCTTCAAGATTCATGGTGCTAGCTTGTTGCCATCCTCTCATAATTGTTTTCGATTGTGAGAATCTTTTTCACCCATCAGGAGATATTCAAGAGTCTTCTCAGTTTGTCATCCGGAGTCCATCAATTCAGGTTTATTCATTCTCAGCTGTCAGTTATCATTCTCCTATCTTGTCGGCGCATCAATCGAATATCCTCTAATCAGTTCTTGATCTCTTTGTTCTCATGTATCTAGTTTGTCTCAAGCACCTTCGTTCATTTGCTAATTCCTACCGGTGGTTCGTTGAAGACCCTCTCAAGTTTACGCTATATCTCTCTTAATCTTTTTTTTCAATGGGAATAAGTAATATGCCAAATCCATTGATCATCAATTTAATTTGATGAAGGATAAGCATACCATAAATCTTATTCTTATTTCCTCGAGGTGATTCAATTCTTTTCTTCCAGAGATTATTCACGATGAATAAATTCTTGATTACAAGTGATTCATCTTTCTTTCCGGAGTTGGTCATCATATCACATTCTCGTTCGAGATGCTTCATCTTTTCTTTTCCGGAGTTCCAAGTTTTCCGCATTATCGTCGCGAAGCTCATTCTAAATCATTGCAAGATACACCTTGTGTTTTCAACTTCTCCTTCTTTCCACCATCCTTTTAATACCGAAGTTTCTTCATAGTGGTTCCTCAAGGATTCTTTTCATTCTTCAATTGTTCTTCAAGATTTCTCTTGAAGTTATGACCCGCCAAGCTATACTCAAAATTAAACATGGTGCTTAACACATGTTTTGTTTGGAGTTAAAGTATTCTTCATCTTGCATTTCGAAGTGCAATTCTTTCTACCTTATCTTTTGAGGTGGTATTATATCATTCGTGACAATTTCCATTCATGTTTCATGATTCATATTGTTGTCAAGAATGAGGTATTTTAAATCCATCAATCTCTTCGTTGGAGTTATCTTGGTAAAGATTTCACCTAAAGCCTTCCCTAAGGAATGTTGCTATTATGGTGTTTATCAATGATCCAAGTTTTCTCCTATTCTCTCGGCGAAAGCAGTTTTTCATCTCTTTGGTGCTCACAATCAAATCAATGGTTTCCGTTAGTGGCCGGTTGTCACCTCATAGTCTTGAGATGTTTTCCATAAGCCCACTACAAGCCTATTCGTTTAGTTGTTGGTTTTGCAACAACTCCGTTCAATTCTTCTTTGCAAGGATGCTTTCCAAGCTCATTTGTGGCAGAAGTTGGCATTTTCTTCTCGATTCTTTTATTCCAATGATTTATCTTCTATTCTTTCTTCCGAAGGCATTATGTTTTGCTCTCTTCACTCATCATGTCGAATTGTGAGGTCATGTTCTTTTCCTTGATTATCTATTTAACGGGCGTTGTGTCTTCTCTTCAAGTTCTTTTTATCTTATCAAGTCTTGTATCCCTTCTCAAGCGGAGTGCTATCTGAAATCTTTCTTACCCCTTGTGCCATTCTTTTAATAGTTTGGAGGCGGTCGTTGTTGAATTCATCAAGTACCATCTTATCTTCTCAAGTTCATGTTCAATTCCTTCCATTTTCGATGGAGTCTTTGCCCGAATTATTTCATTCTTATTCCTTCTCTATCTTGTTTTATCCGGAGTGGTTTCGATATCTATCTTGTCACTTAACCTCTTGGTTCTCATCGTATCCTGGGTTCCTCTTATCTAACGGAGTGTTTTCAAGTTCGTTCAATTCCGATGTGTTTTTTTTCTTTCAACTTTTCAACCTCTCAAGGTTCTTTGCTTTCACTCATTGGTCAAAGAAGCAACTTAGTTTTACCTCTTCTCTTCATCTTCCGTTTTCCCTCCTGTGCCATTCTAGATCTCGGGACGAGATCCTCTCATAGTGGTGGAGTGTTGTGACGCCCCGAGACCGATGTGCCAGTTGTCCTCCAATTATTCGTTGTCGTTGCCATGTCTTTCGCTTGCGTGTTGCATCTTGCCATGTCATGATCCGCATTGCATCATCATGTTTTCAAAACTTGCATCCGTCCCGGTCTCTTTGTTCTCTCCGTGTCCGTTCGGAGCCCACACACACTAGCACGCGCCCGCGGCACCTCCGAATATTATTTTTATAAGCGGCATAAAAATGTTCTCGGAATGGGTTGAAGCTTGGCATGCGGTCTTATTATAGTGTAGACAGGCGCTGTCAAGTTTAAATCGCATTCGGAGTTCGTTTGAGCCCAACCGTTAAATATGTAACCGCGATATAGTCGGTATATTAAATCGGATGTTTCGGTCTCCGAAACAATTGTCGGGCTGCACCTCTCTTCTCTCCCCTCAGCCCAAACCCTCTCGTCTCAGCCCGTCTAGACCTCCTACACTTCCCCTCCGCTCCGGACCGTCCGATGGCGATCCAAGGCTCCGAAACCCCTCCAAAACCCCCCTAACCTAGCCTACCTGCTATAAATGGACACCCCCTCTCCATTTTTGGGCTAACCTACCCCCTAGCCTTCCCCTACCTCTGTCCCGCCGCATCCCCCTCGAAAACCGCGCCACCAGCCAGATCCATCCACCTCCTCCTCGTTTTCCGGCGCCTTCCACCTCCACCTTGCCACTTGGCAGCGCCCCATTGGCCAGCCGCCTCTGCGCAGCCTCCCTCGCCCAACCGAAGGCGCCACGCGTCCCCTGCGCTCCCCCCAGCAGCCTCCCGCCGCTGCAGGCCCGTCCCAGGCCCGCCGAAACCCATCTGGGCCCGAGGCTCCCCAACCTCCCCGCGCCCGCTCCTAGGAGGAGCTCACCCGCGCCCGAGTTCCTCCGCGCCTCATCCCCGCCGTCGCCTCGTAGGAGCGCGCCTCCGCCGCCCCACGCCGCTCGCCGTCCGACCCCAGGTCGCCGCTGCGCCCTTCTCCTTCTTCGGTTATCTTCCTCAGCTGTCTCTCTCCCTCCTTGCCATGAACAGGACCGCAGCCGTCGCCGCCTGAATGCCGTCCCTGCCGGGCCTCGCTGTCGCCGGGTCTGGCCGGGAACGGGCCCCCCTCACCGGATCCGTTCATCCCAGCCATCCCCGGCCTCCTTCCATCGCCGGAGCGGCTCCCCGCCGCCATTCTCCGCCGCCCCTGTCTCCCTGTCCGTGCGGGCACGGGAGGGAGGACGGCCTCAGCCCGCGTATGCCCGATCCGCCAAGGCCCAGCCACAGCGCCTGTGCGCCCCCCTTCCAAGCCTGCCTCGGCCTCCTCCACCGAACGGGCTAAAGCCCATGGTGGCGTCCCGCAGCCTGCGATTTCGGCCCAGCCGTGTTTTTTCAGCGCTGCGATTTTGCTATTAGTCGAGAGATTGGCAGTTTTGCAGAAAACCCCCTCATGTTCATGCATCTAATAACTCATTAACCGTGCATCGGATTAAAATGATTTAAACATGTAAAATGCTTAGAATTTTATCTAGTTTCACAATATGTCACTTTCATCCCATGTTAATATGTTTAAAATGATGTTTGTTTAAAATTGCTCTAATGCCATGCTAAAATGATTTAATTCCTAACTAAATAACCGTAGCTCGGTTTTAAATGTTCTTTATATGTAAATGGGGTGGAAAAATGCCTAGATTAACATGGTGCACTTTATTTTGCTGTTTAGCAACATTAAAATGGTGTTTAGGGCAGAACAGTACCGAATCTAAAATATGCACATGGGGATTTTCCGGAATTGTTATTTGTTGTTCGGGCCTCATTTAAACTTGCCTAGTTAGGTAGTTTCATTATGCTCCACCTCTTGCCATGTTTAACAACATTTAACATTGTTGTCTACCTAAGCGAGGCGAACTAAATACTTGAATGTGGTGTTAGTCAATATGCAACTCGTTGCATATTGAGCTCCACTAATTTGTAGTGTTGTTTGTTGCACTTTGCCATGCCATGCCATGCCTCATTAAACCGGACATGCATCATACTTGATTGTGCATCATGCCATGCTTATGTGATGGTTGTTTACTATGTTGTTTGCTTCTTTCCGGGTTGTTTCTCTCGTTAGCTTCGGTTTCGTTCCGGAGTTGTGAGGATTCCTTCGACTACGTCCATTTGTCTTCTTCATGGACTCGTTCTTCTTCCTAGCGGGATTTCAGGCAAGATGACCGCTACCCTGGATCTCACTACTATCATTGCTATGCTAGTTGCCTTGTTCTTTCGCTATGCCGCGCTACCTATTACCTATTTGTCCAGCCATCCCAAATTGCCATGAACCTCTAACCTTTGACACCATTCCTAGCAAACCGTTGTTTGGCTATGTTCCCGCTTTGCTCAGCCCCTCTTATAGCGTTGCTAGCTGCAGGTGAAGTTGAAGATTTCTCCAAGGTGGACAGGGTTTTGTTGGGATATCACAATATCTCTTATATTATTAATGCATCTATATATTTGGTAAATGGTGGAAGGCTCGGCCTTATGCCTGGTGTTTTGTTCCACTCTTGCCACCCTAGTTTCCGTCATACCGGTGTTATGTTCCCGGATTTTGCGTTCCTAACGCGGTCGGGTGATTTATGGGACCCCTTGACGGTTCGCTTTGAATAAAACTCCTCCAAAGCAAGGCCCAACATTGGTTTTACCATTTGCCTCACCTATTACCTTTTTCCCTTGGGAATCGCGCATCCCAAGGGTCATCTTTATTTCAGCCCCCCCGGGCCAATGCTTGTCTAAGTGTTGGTCCAAACTAGAGCCACTTGCGGTGCCGCCCCTAGGCAACTTGGGGTATCGTCGGTTCTCGTGCGTCTTGCTCATCCGGTCGTGGCTCGAGGCGAGATCTACGCGGCTACTATCGGGATGTCGGCACGCGGGAGGTCTTCTGGTCTTGTTTTACCATTGTCGAAATGTCTTGATGTCTGGGATACCGAGTCGATCGGAGTGTCTCGGGTGAAGGTCTATTCCTTCGACGATCGCGAGAGCTTGTCATGGGCTAAGTTGGGACACCCTGCAGGTATAAACTTTCGAGAGCCGTGCCGCGGTTATGTGGCAGATGGGAATTTGTTAATGTCGGTTGTAGATAACTTGACACAGATCCGAATTAAAAGCGCATCAACGCGTGTGTAGCCGTGATGGTCTCTTCTCGGTGGAGTCCGGAAGTGAACACGGTTTCGGGTTATGTTTGACGTAAGTAGGTGTTCAGGATCACCTCTTGATCATTGCTAGCTTCACGACCGTTCCGCTTGTTTCTCTTCTCGCTCTCATTTGCGTATGTTAGACACCATATCTTGCTTAGTTGCTGCTGCAACCTCACCACTTTACCCCTTCCTTTCCCATTAAGCTTTGCTAGTCTTGATACCCATGGTAATGGGATTCTTTGAGTCCTCGTGGCTCACGGATACTTCAAAACCAGTTTGCGGTGCCTATGTTACGGCGGTGATGCAACCAAGCTCAAGGAGGAGCTTGATGAAGATTTTGCCCTTTGTGTTGTTTCGTTCTAGTTGATCGATAGTGGAGCCCGGTTGGGGTCGATCGGGGACCTTTATCGCATTTGGGGTTGTTCTTTTATTTTGGTTCCGTAGTCGGACCTTGATTGTATCTGGATGATGTAATGCTTTATTCTGTAATTGTGTGAAGTGGCGATTGTAAGCCAACTATGTATCTCTTTCCTTATGTATTACATGGGTTGTGTGAAGATTACCTCACTTGCGACATTGCTTTCAATGCGGTTATGCCTCTAAGTCGTGCTCGACCGTGGGAGATATAGCCGCATCGAGGCGCTATAATATCCCCGGGAATTCGAGAGTCAAATTTCCGACCGTTCTTTGTGCTCTTGGCGCGGCTGTCCCAAAATATCTTATCCACCTAACGGTCATATCATTGAAGGGCATTTATGTCTTATCATGTCGGGCTGCTCCCTAGGCTATAAATAGCCGCCCCTACAACCACTAGCTGGTTGGCTGCTCGAGAGAACTTGACACTTGTCATTTTGAGAGCAACCCATCCTCCGAGGACTTTGGCGAAAATCATCAAGTGAGGAAAATCCCAAAACCAAACCCCACAAACCCAAGTGATTGAGCATCATGAAGAAATTGATCCTGCGTGGATCCGGCGCTTATTACCTTTGAAGGCGTGCTTCTTCCAGACGGTTAGGCGTCAAGGTCTAGAGCATTCAAGAGGAATTGTGGATCGCCGAGTGACCAAGTCTGTGAAGGTTTGAAGTCACCAAGACTTACCACGAGTGATTGGGCCGAGGCTGCGTGGTCTTAGTTCAAGGAGAATACGGTGAGGATGGGTGTCTGAGTTGCGGCTCGAGATCGGGTGTCCGGACTGTGTGTCCTCGAGTTTAAATACTCGGCCTTCCAACCAGACGTATAACCGAGACAGCAGTTGGAACTGGTTTATCAAATCATTGTCTTCACCAACCGAGTGGTTCTATTTCCTCAACTCTTTCATTTCCTCATTCTTTGTGTTGAATGTTGTTCATATCTCGCTTGAAGACTTTGGTGAAGACTTTCACAAATTCCTCAGTTCAATTTCTTGATCTGTTTGTCTTCATCTTGCTATCCTGTTTTTACGCTTTCCGTACTCTGTTTTTAGTCTTCATTTCATCATCTTGACTATGTGTGTATCTGTTATGTTCACATTTGAGTACATATTCATTTGCAAGTAGTTCTTCGCCGAGAATTTTCTCACCAACAAATTCCTCGATGAAGAATTCATAAAATCGCCTATTCACCCCCTCTAGTCGATATACGCACTTTCAATTGGTATCGAGCAAGGTACTCCCTTGTTACGTGTGATTTTAGTTTAACCACCGGAGTTTTAGTTATGTCGACCGCAGGTATGAAGAAAGTGACATGCCCTATCTTTGACGGTCATGACTATCCCAAGTGGAAGGCCATGATGAGGAAGCGCCTCATGGCAAAGAACAGCGAGCTGTGGACCGTCACTGAGATTGGTCTTACCGATCTATGCAAGATGGCGGATGCTGATGATATTCGCAAGTACACTCGACTTGATATCATAGCGAAGGATATCATCTGCTCCTGCCTATCCAGAGATCAATTCGGGCGAATTATGCATCTTGGCAATTCGAAGCTCATCTGGGACCGAATCTCTGATGTCTATGAAGGTCATCGAACTCGTCATGATCCCTGGTTTGAGGACTTCAAGGAATCTCTCAAAACGATGACTTTCGAGCCAGAATCATCTTCTTCTGCATCTTGTCTTATGGCAAACGGTGCTGAGGTAACCAAATGCTCCTCATCCGAGTCTTGTAATGATGAATCTGATGATGAGTCTGACAATGATGAATCTGATGATGACATTGAATCCTGCTATACTAAACTCATTTGCGTTGCCACTAAACAACAAACGGTTTTAGAACAAACTCAAGATATGCTAGAAAGAAGTGATAATATGTTGCGCAAAGAAATGGATCAGTCAAAAGCATTGGGTGAATGTCTTCAGAGAATTCACTCCAAGTTTGACGCCCTTCAAGATCAACATAATACCCTCTTGAGTGATCATGAGAAGCTTTCTCTTGAAGCTCTTCAAAGAAAGGAGGATCTTGAAAAGCTAAGAGTGTGTTATGAAGATCTTGAAGGAGCGATTCATTACTTGCTCAACAAATCAGCGCTTCTCGGGAAGAATTTGTTCCTCCATGCTTAAAGTGCATTGAGCGTGAATCGGTAATTCTTCACTGAATGTTCAAATGCTTCAAATGTTACAAATTCTTCATCGCCTCTGCTATCACTAATTCCTCATCGAGGACATTGCTAGTATCACTTGACAATGCAGGGCTGAAGGAATTGTACATGACAGCATGTACAAAAGCCTCAAAGGGCATCAGACACTTTGTGATGTGCTCAAAAGCAGATCCTCAACGAAACCCAAGGAAAGAGGGTATTGCCTTTGAGAGGAAACTCAATGCCGATGGAACATATTGGAAGCTTTGAGCGGTATCCCAAAACCTCATGGGTTCTGCAAAGGGACCTCAGGTTGATCCATCTAACTTATCTGGCTTTACTTGTGAATCTTCTCATTCCTCTGATGAGTCATTTGACTCCAATTATAAACTGTTCAAAAATCAGAATGATGAAGTATTTGCTAGATATGTTGGCACTAACTGCAGGAATGGTTCCCCCATGAAGAAAATCTGGGTTCCCAAAAGCTGTGTTGAAAGTCTTCAGGTGAATGTCCTCATGACACCACCTGTGAAGAACAGGAACCCCAGATCAAATTCTTCATATGGACCAAACTCTTCATATGGATCCAAGTCCTCATATGGACCAAATTCTTCACGAGGATCAAATTCCTCAACTGGATCAAAGTCCTCATATGATTATCATCGTGCTAACAACTCTGTCTCGCAGGGTAGAGCTACGGGCTATGAATATGTGCATTATTCTTCAAACCATTATGTTCATAAGTCCTCGAAGAATTACTCTGCTTATTCATATGCTTACCCTAACCCCTCCTATGCTAAGCGAAATGATTTGGCATCTTTGCCACCTTTCTCACATGGTGCTCGCAGGATGATGAACTCTTTGCCACCCCTTCGATGTGGGTGGTGAAGAAAAGAACTAATCTCTTCTGCGAGGGTCAGGTCTCGGGCGTGCTCTAACGTCTGAAGAATTTCTTTGGGACACGACAAAATGCTCGAAAGGACGCAGCGAATCATGATGAAATGAACTTTCATTTCACACGTCCTCATCTTGCTATATCATTTATTGCTTGATGAAATTCATCGATGAACTTGATATCATATTCTTCACGATGAAGCATATGAGATTGTAAGTTACACTAATTCATCTGCAGGATGATCAACCCAAAACCACGAATGGGTCCTCGATAGTGGATGTACAAATCACATGATGGTGACAAGAATCTATTGATCGATGCTCCCTTATCACCGTCACCTCTGAAGCATATCATCTTCTTGACAAAGGCAAAAGTCGTATTGGGTCTTGGTAAGGTTGCTATCTCTAAGGATAAGCACATGGACAAAGTCATGCTTGTTGAGTCCATAGGATACAATCTTATGTCGATCTCAATGCTTTGTGATCTTGATATGGTTGTTGTCTTGGCAAATATCGCTGTGTTGTGATTATGGAAGTCGACAATTCCAAAGTCTTGAAGGCTTTAGGAGAGGAGATCTGTATATTGTTGATTTTCTCTGGGACCACAACCAGCCGTGTGTTACTTGCAAAAGCTTCGAAGGCTGGCTATGGCATCGACGACTTGGTCATGCAGGCATGAGGAATTTGAACACGCTTGCGAAGAAGAAGCATGTCATTGGCATTGAGAATGTCAAATTCCTCAAGGATCACTTATGCGGAGCATGTGAAGCGGAAAAATGACCAAGGCCAAGCATCCCATGAAGACTATCATGACCACTACCGTCCATTGAATTGCTTCACATGGACCTCTTGGACCTAACCATTTTCAGCAGTCACTAATGATGCATCTTTATATGGTTTTGTCATTGTTGATGATTATTCTCGATATACATGGGTACACATTGTTACTTACAAACATGAAGTGCAGGAAGTCTTCAAACGATTTTCCTCGAGGGCTTCAACCAACTTTGGTGTGAAGATCAAGCATATTAGAAGTGACAATGGAACCGAGTTCAAGAATTCTGGTCTTGATGCCTATATTGATGAACTTGGTATTACTCATGAGTTATCTGCTCCTTATACTCCTTAGCAGAATGGCGTCGTGGAGCGCAAGAACAGAACTCTTGTTGAGATGGCTCGCACTATGCTTGATGAATACAAAACGCCTCAGCGTTTTTGGATTGATGCAATTGATACTGCCTGCCACATCATCAACAGAGTATATCTTCACAAATTCTTCAAGAAGAATGCCTATGAACTCCTCACTGACAAGAAACCCAATGTGAGTTATTTCAAAGTCTTCGGTGCTAAATGTTGGATTAGAGATCCTCACCACAACTCCAAATTTGCACCGAAAGCACATGAAGGTTTTATGCTTGGTTACGGAAAGGACTACGACACCTCTGAGTCTTCAACATTGTTCTTCACAAGATTGTTGACTTTGTAGATGTGCGGTTTGATGAAACTAATGGCTCGCAAAGAGAGCACCTACCTTACGTGTTAGATGAACCAACACCGAGGATGCTATCAAGCTCAAGGCAAGCGAGGATGTCATTCCTCTTGAATAATCTCTTGAAGAATTCATTCCTGTTCATGAAGAACGTCGAGTGATGCACGAAGAACATGATGAGGAAAATGGTCTTTGAAGAAAATCTGATCAAAATCCTCAACGACAACCAACTCATCCACACGTTGCAAAAGAAGTGCAAGTGGAGAAGATCATCGATGACATTAGCGCACGGGTCCTCTCACACGCTCAAAAGCCTCACACTTATCTAACTTTTGTGGGCACTATGCTTTTGTCTCTATCTCAGAGCCCACTAAGGTAGATGAAGCATTTACGGGCCGAGTGGATTCAGGCTATGCAAGAAGAACTACATCGATTCGAGTTGAACAATGTCAGGAATTGGTCAATCGCCCGGATCCTCGCAAGCATAATATCATTGGCACAAAGTAGATCTACCGCAACAAGCAAGATGAAAATGGCCTTGTGGTGAGGAATAAGGCACGACTAGTAGCTCAAGGCTACACAGAGTTGAAGGAATTGATTTGATGAAACTTTTGCACTGTTGCTAGACTTGAGGCTATTCGCATTTTACTTGCCTATGCTAACCATCATGTTATCATCTTATATCAAATGGATGTGAAAAGTGCATTCCTCAATGGTAAGCTTGAGGAAGAAGTATATGTTGCTCAACCCCTGGTTTTGAAGATCCCAAGAATCGACAAAGTCTTGAGACTCAATAAGGCCCTCTATGGCCTCAAGCAAGCCCCTCGGCGTGGTATGACACATTGAAGGAATTCTTCGTGAAGAATGGCTTCACACCCGTTCACTCGACCCTACTCTTTTTACTAAATCATATGATGGTGAACTGTTTGTGTGCCAAATATATGTTGATGATATTATCTTTGGTTGTACTAACCAGCGATATAGTGATGAATTTGCCTATATGATGAGTGAAGAATATCAAATGTCTATGATGGGAGAATTGAAATTCTTCTTAGGTCTTCAAATTAAATCGGCAGCGCAATGGCATATTCATATCTCGGAGAAATACCTCAAAGATGTCTTGAGGAAATTCGGCATACAAGATTGCAAAGGCGTCAAAATTCCTATGCCCACAAATGGCCATCTATGCCTTGATGAAAATGGTATTGACTTTGATCACAAGGTATACCGCTCCATGATTGGTTCTTTATTGTACCTATGTGCATCTAGGCGGATATAATGCTTAGTGTTTGCATGTGTGCCCGATTTCAAGCTGCATGAAGGAATCACACCATAAGGCTGTGAAGCATATTCTTGATATCTAGCTCACACACCAACACTAGGATTATGGTACCCCAAGGGCTCTGCTTTTGATCTCATTGGATATTCGACTCGACTATCTTTGGTGATCGTGTGGACCGCAAGTCAACATCATGCACTTGTCATTTCCTCGGACAATCTTTGGTCGGTTGGTCCTCGAAGAAAGAATCTGCGTATCACCATCTCTCTGCTGAAGCTGAATACATTGCTGCTGGCTCATCTTTGTGCTCAAGCTGCTTTGGATGAAGCAAACCCTCAAGGACTATGGCGTCAGCGTGAAGAATGTGCCTCTCCTCTGCGACAATGAGAGTGCCATCAAGATTGCTCACAACCCAGTTCAGCACTCGAAGACTAAGCACATCCAGATTCGTCATCATTTTCTTCGTGATCATGTGTTGAAGGCGATATCTCCATCGAGCATGTGAAGGCGAAGAACAGCTAGCTGATATCTTCACTAAGCCCTTGGATGAGAAGAGATTTAGCAAGTTGCGGTGTGAGCTAAATATCTTAGAATCTTGAATGTTCTTTGAAAAGGACACACATCCTAACCCTTATGCAGAATTGATGACTTAGATGTGCAACACATGAAGAAATGTTTTCTTCAATCAATGAAGAATAACACTCTAAGTGTGAAGAAATTAATGAAGAATTTGATTCTCGAGAACCCTCGACAATTGTGCGCGATTGTGTCTGAAATCATCATTCTTATCTGATGGGCTACGCCACCACAAAAGTTGAAAATCTTCAATTTGAGTTTTTCCTCATTTTTGAAATTCCTCAGTTTTCAAATTCTTCAACTTTGCAAAATCTTCAATGTTTCCGACGTCTTTCTACAGCATTCACTTATTGCTATTTCTTCAAGTTGCGATTTCTGCTAAGTGAATGTGATCGGACCCTTTCCCCTCTATGCTATACTCAATCCAATCTATTCACAAATTCTTCATGTGCGTTCTGATTGAAACTCGTTCAAAGTCTTCACTGTGCCCTTGACAGCTGAAGAAATTGTGAACGAAATTTTTAAACAAATCTTATCCAGATTTTCGGTTTTACCGCTCAAACCGTTCCGTATCCCACGATACATTAGTTTATTCACCCACGATCCTACGATCGATCTGCGCGCGATGCGTGGGTGACACATGTCGCGTGAAGAAGAAAGGGCAGGGCATGTTAGTCCCAAAATCTTCGGCGAACAGTTTTCGCCGTGGCTATAAATACCCCACTCCCTTCCTTACTTCATTTACTCTGCTCATTCGCTGTCTCTCGCTTGGGCTCTCCTCAAACCCTAGCGCCGCCGCTACTCCATTGCCGTCGGTGAGGAAGAGCTTCACTGCCTCGACCTCGTCGCCGTCGTACTCGCGCCGGCTGCGGAAATCTTCACTCCGCCGCCGCCGTAGTTATCTCCCTCTGCCAAGTTAGGGCGTGGGAGATCCAACGTGACGAACTTCACTCCAGTTCATCTCTGTTCGTCGTGTTCTTCAGTTCGGGTAATTAAAAGTCACTTTTATTACTCGCTTTGATTCTCAAATCTTTCTAAAAATCTTCAAAGGTGTTTTATTCGTCAAATCTTCACATATGAACACCTCACACACTATATGCTCTTGACTTATCTCTCTAAGAATTCATTTCTTCAAGATTCCTCAATTGTGCGGATTTTCAATCTGTACAACTCTGGAACTTAAGAGAAAACGCTTAGTGAAATTCCTCAAGGCTCAACTGGTCAAATTCCTCAAAACTTGTTCCCTTTGAAAAATCATCTGAGAACGCATATGACCTCTCCAAATTCCTCGCATCTACACTCTGTTCACAGGTAATCATGTCCGCTGCTGAATCACTAGGTTCTCATCAACTTAACTCATTTGCAGCGTTCCTCGAAGAAAAACTGCATACTTCTTCAGAGTGTTCTATTGTTAAAATTCCTCATCTGAAGAAAATGGAAGAAGGCAAGAGACCGCAGAAAGGAGGAAAGAAACCGGAGGTCATGACTGCCTTTGAGATTCCTGATGAAATATACAAAGACTATTGCACACCTGATGAAGCCACATTTGGCAAGGAGAACAAAAATCAACGCAAAGTGCGCATCCAGAGGATAGAACGACGATGGGCACGAGAATGGAGGGAATATCGCTATGTTACTCCCAAGTACATGAAGAAATTTGCCTTAAACCCTCCATGCCCAAGAGCTCCTTTGGCACCTGGCCAAGTCGCTGATCCCACTAGCATCAAGCGTGGTGAAGACTTTCCTGAAGAATGGTCCAGGCGCCAAGCCAAATTGGCAAGACAGGCCAAGGAGGCAGTGAGGAAATTCAATGAGGATTCTGCTGCTTTGCTTTGCTGCTACTGAGACCTCGGTCAAGCCGAGGAAATCAATGTCGAAGAAGCTGCTTTCGCAAGCCAAGTGCTTCACCATCAGCGCCCTCACGGCCCAGTTCCTCAGCCGCGCCCTCACGGCAAATTCCTCAGACTGCTGCTGCTCCCTCAAAATCCTCAGCAGCTCCCTCCAAGTCCTCAACTCCTGTGCATCTTGCTACATGTCAAAGGACTCAGGGTTTCTCGATTGCATCTGGTGTCTCAGCAAGTTTCTCAGCTGCACCAATGTCCTCATCAGGCCCCACTCTACTGAAGACAAAAGCAACAGCTGGACGCGGTCCTCGGCCAAGTCCAAAGAAGAAACAGGTTGCCTTCAACGTACCCTCTGATGTGAAGCTTCTGATGAAGAACTTGCAGAAATCATCAGAGACAGACTGACAAAGGCCGCTAGAGCCAAAGGAAGAAATGTGCCTCTGCTTTCGGATCCGAAGAAGATCCTTGACTTCATCGACCTATGGCATCAAGATCCAAACACTCCCATTCCTGATCTGCCACTGACTCCTGGTCAAAGTCATATGCTCAACCATTTCATCGCTGAATAGAAATGGAAATTTGAAAAGGCTCGTGAAATAAAGAGAACACAAGCCAGAAAGGAGAAGCTTCTGAGGAAGAACATTGTCAACTTGACTCCTAAAGAACTTCTCAAAGCTCAATCTGAAATCCAAGCCCTCAGCAAGGATTTCGATGCTTACAATGCTAATTGGCAAGGAGCCAAGGTGAGATTAAATCAATTTGACGAAGAAAATGACAAGCTATTGCAGCCCCATCGCAACAAGAAAATCCTCAGTGAAGATTCTGCTCAGCCTCTTTGAAGAACATGCCAAGATCTTGCTGATGACTTTCAACATCTTGATGAGAATACAAGTTCGAGGCTGATGACTCCATTCCAGCCGTGAAGAAATTCCTGGGCATCCACTAGCGGTGCGCTGAAGAAATTGAAGAGATCAGGGCAATTGCACCAGTTGCGCCTGAAGAAACTGAACCACAGTCCTCAGCTCCTCCTGCGCCAACACCTACTCCAATTCTTCCTTCTGCTTATGAAGTGAAGAAGACAAAGGCTGCAGAACGAGCTGCAGTGAAGAAGAGGAAGGCATCAGCTGCGTAAAATTCTTCAGCTGCGAAGAAAATAAAGCCAATGACCAGCTCACTTAAAAATCCTATTGATGCCGTTCCCATTTCCTCCATGTCGTCTAAGGAAATTGTTCCTTATGGAGAAGATTACACGATCCCAAGCGGATCTGATGAAGATAATCAATCTATTGCTACCTCAGAACAGTTTGATGAAGAAATTGAAGTGGAAGCATTCCCTTCACCGCCAGTCGTTTCCTCACATGTGCCTCAGTTCACAGCTGAAGAGGCTGGTGTTGAGGAAATTGAAAAAGAAGATGAAGACGTGGATATTGGATGCACTACACCAGTGATGAACGATGACTTTTGGGAAAGTCAGCATCCCAATACTCCTCTCTTCACTCCGATTCAACAAATTCCTCAGTCCCCGGCAACAACTGTTCAATTGGGCTCTGAAGAAACTCATCCGACATCGCCTGTTCATGAAGAAATTCCAGCCGCTAGCGCTGAAGAACCCACTGCTGATCCCCAAACTGCACAAGAAGAGGAACCAGAAATTCCTTAGCCTGAAGAACCTGAGATCGTGATTCCTGAGGTTGTGCTACAAATCACAGACATTCCTCTGCCCAAACCGAAGAATCCGTTCTCGAGCAAGCAAAAATTCAAGGCTGAAGACTTCTTTTCTGAGCATGTGTTCTTCACTGCTTACAATCCATATGACTCTTGCTCGCATGAGGAAAAGACGCTTCTGGACTGCTACACAAGCCAACTTCTATTCCTCAGTGCTATTTGACAAGGACAAGATCTTCGACCATGAGCATATTCCTCATGTGGATATGGAATCTCTGCCGTGCTTCGAGCTAGTACTCCGAGTTATTCATGATGCAGGACTCCTAAATTTCTGCACTGATATCTGTGATTGGAATGAAGAACTCATTCTTCAGTTCTACGCCACTCTGCATATCACCGGAGACGCTGAAGATGTCAATTCATGGGTGCTGGATTGGATGACTGAACACACTCACTACAAGGCACCAGCAACTGAAATGCTTCGTGTCCTTCCTCTTGATCCTCCCCATGAAACTGCATGTTGCATCTACAATGACCGCGAACTATCTGATCATTTTATGCAAGTGCTCATGAAGCCTTTGAAACCAGGGCAGGCCCCTCGAACCAAATTCCTCGTCAAGGAATTGCTGTATGTGCCTCGGACTGTCTATAGAATCTTGACGAAGACAATGAGTCCCATCAAAGGCCACGACTCAAATGATGAAGATGTCGTTGGCATCATGAAGAACATGCTTTTCAACATCATTCATGGCGTTCCCGTCAATTTCCATGATTTCTTCATGAGGACTCTGGCTAATGTTGCAATGTCGCCTTTTGAGCTGAAGCCATATCGCCTTGGATTATGAGATTCATAAGGGCAAGATCTTCCTTTGAATTACAAAGTCGACACTCTGAACCATGGCAGCTACTTGCCGCCCATTGAAGTCCTCAAAGACCGGTTTCATCATCGATGATAAGGGCAAGGCAGCGGTGTGATTGATGAAGGCACTCGTCCATTGGATGGTCAATTCCGACTCGCTACATCTTACTCCACCAATGACGATTCTGCAACACATGACACTGCCACAAATACCTCAGCCAAGCAAAAGCCTCAAGCAACAGCACCCAGGGTGATGACTAACCGTGAGTTACTCCTCAGTCTTCATCAGAAGGTTGAACGCAATCAGAAATGGGTGAAGCAACAATTTGCAGCAATTCTTCACAACATGACCTCAACACATAATGCAGTGAAGAAAAATCAGTACTACCTTCATGAAACCCTCAACCGCACCTGGGTTGTTCTCAATCATGTATATTCCGTGGAAGAATTGAAGACTATGGGTCTCGAGGAAGCATTTGGTGTCTGCACCACCTCGAAGAAATTCAAGAGAGTCAAAGTTCACGATCGGTGGCGGTTCTTATTCTTCATCGCGTGAAACTGATGAACATGAAGATTTGGGCGACAACTGCGGCAGGCCCTACTTCAACAACCAACCCCGACAACGCTGGCGCTCCTCCATCAACTTGAAAATCTTCAGGGGCGTTAGTCCTCAGTTTCGATCCTTTTGGTCATTTGATGACAAAGGGGGAGAAATCTGAGTTAGTCTTCAAGCGGGTTTATATTATGGGCATTTTTATTAAGTTACAACTCTCGTTCTTCGAAACTTTTATTGGATCGAGTTGTAATCTTAAATCCGATGGTGCCTTGATACTTTTGGTCGTGCTCTGATGCTTTTGATGCACTGAGCTCTGAAACTTTTGATGTGCTATTCGCATGCTTATTCCTTGTCAATATTATTGCGCATCTTTGAATCTCATCAGGCACCATATTTCATCATGCATTTCAAATTCTTCATATTATATATCAAATGCGTGTATGAATTACAAGATATAGGGGGAGATCTCCATGATTCAATTCTTCAAATGTGCATTGCCTCAAAAGCAAATTCCTCACTATGCACATATTAGGGGAGTTCTTCTATATCTTGCAATCAAATTCCTCAATATCGGTATTTACACATCATATGTTTATCCCGTTGAAAACTTAACCTATGTTGTCATCAATCACCAAAAGGGGAGATTGTAAGTGCATCTAGTGCCCTTAGTGATTTTGGTGTATTGAAGACTTATAGGTTAAATGGCTGATGCGTTGTAAGTGTACACAGGTCTATAAGTCTATGAGGAGTTTGATATTTCTGAGGAAAGTCGACCCTAAAATGAAGTTCTTGTTGAAGACTTTGATATTACGAAGACTTTCGAAGACTTTGAAAGTGAAGAAATTGGTGTGACCTTGAAGACTTGATATTCATTCGAGGAATATGAGCGTGAAGACTTTTGTTTTCGTAGTTTCATTTTCTCTTTCTTGAGTCATAGGAAACACCGTCTTTGTTAAAGGGATCAAGGAAATACTAAGGAAAAATTTCCATGTGATGCTCAACTCAAAATCCTACACCTACCAATCCCTTGAGTGAAGCCATTGGAAATCTCATACAGATTCGATTGAAGTTCTTGATGTGATGAGACTTGATTCTTACAGTCCTTGATGACTTTCTTTCGGCCGAGGAGTTAGGAATTCGCTAGTGCGAATTGCCTACGATGAGGAACATGATAGCCCTTAGGAATTTGAGAGTCAAATTTCCGACCGTTCTTGTCTTTGCTTGGCTGTCCCAAAATATCTTATCCACCTAACGGTCATATCATTGAAGGGCATTTATGTCTTATCATGTTGGGCTGCTCCCTAGGCTATAAATAGCCACCCCTACAACCACTAGCGGTTGGCTGCTCAGAAGAACTTGACACTTGTCATTTGAGAGCAACCCATCCTCAGGGACTTTGGCGAAAATCATCAAGTGAGGAAAATCCCAAAACCAAACCCCACAAACCCAAAGTGATTGAGCATCATGAAGAAATTGACCTGCGTGGATCCGGCGCTTGTTACCTTTGAAGACTATGCTTCTTCCAGACGGTTAGGCGTCAAGGTCTAGAACATCAAGAGGAATTGTGGATCGCCGAGTGACCAAGTCTGTGAAGGTTTGGAAGTCACTGAAGACTTACCACGAGTGATTGGACGAGGCCTACATGGTCTTAGTTCAAGGAGAATACGGTGAGGCTGGGTGTCTGAGTTGCGGCTCAGAGACTCGGTGTCCGGGACTATGTGTCCTCGAGTTTAAATACTCGGCCGCTCCAACAGACGTACAAGCCGAGACAGCAGTTGGAACTGGTTTATCAAATCATTGTCTTCACCAACTGAGTGGTTCTATTTCCTCAACTCTTTCATTTCCTCATTACTGTGTTGAATGTTGTTCATATCTGTGCTTGAAGACTTTGACTGAAGACTTTCACAAATTCCTCAGTTCAATTTTTCCAGTCTGTTTGTCTTCATCTTGCTATCCTGTGTTTACGCTTTCCGTACTCTGTTTTTAGTCTTCATTTCATCATGCTGACTATGTGTGTATCCTATTATGTGTACATTTGAGTACATATTCCGCTGCAAGTAGTTCTTCGCTAAGGAATTTCCTCACCAGCAAATTCCTCAGTGAAGAATTAATAAAAATCGCGTATTCACCCCCCTCTAGTTGATATAACGCACTTTCACCCACGCCTTGATCCAGCAAGGAGAGAGGAGAGGTTGAGAAGACTCCATCCAGCAGCAAGACTGTGGCGTGGTGGTGTTGGAGGCGTGTCTATCCTGCAGGGCTTCGCCAAGCACCGCGGGAGAGGAGGAGTAAGAGAGGTAGGCCTACGCCAAGAGGGAGAGGTTCTCATGTCTTGGCAGCCCTCAAGACCTCCACTATATATAGGGGAGAGGGAGAAGTGCGCCCCTCTGGGTTTTCCACCCCAAGGGGTGCGGCAGCCCAATCCCATCTAAGAGTGGCGGCCAAGGGGGAGAGGAAACTTGCCCCCAAGTTAGGTGGAAGCACCCCTCCCAAACCCTAGGCGCCTTGGGCCTTGGTGAGGCGCACCAGCCCACACAGGGCTGGTCCCTCCCATACTTGGCCCATGCAGCCCTCTGGGGCAGTGGCCCCACTTAGTGAACCCAGGAACCTCCCGGTGGTCCCGATGCGTTCGAAAAAACCGAAACTTTTCGGTGACCAAAACAGGACTTCCATATATAAATCTTTACCTCCGGACCATTCCGGAACTCCTCGTGACGTCCGGGATCTCATCCGGGACTCGAACAACAATCGGTAACCACATACAAACTTCCTTTATAACCCTAAGCGTCGCCAGAACCTTAAGTGTGTAGACCCTACGGGTTCGGGAGACATGTAGACATGACCGAGACGTTCTCCAGTCAATAACCAACAGCGGGATCTGGATACCCATGTTGGCTCCCACATGTTCCACGATGATCTCATCGGATGAACCACGATGTCAAGGACTCAATCGATCCTGTATACAATTCCCTTTGTCTAGCGGTATTATACTTGCCCAAGATTCGATCGTCGGTATGCCGATACCTTGTTCAATCTCGTTACCGGCAAGTCTCTTTACTCGTTCCGTAACACATCATCCCGTGATCAACCCCTTGGTCACATTGTGCACATTATGATGATGTCCTACCGAGTGGGCCCAGAGATACCTCTCCGTTTACACGGAGTGACAACCCAATAGACACTTTCGGAGATACCTGTAGTGCACCTTTATAGCCACCCAGTTATGTTGTGACGTTTGGTACACCCAAAGCATTCCTACGATATCCGGGAGTTGCACAATCTCATGGTCTAAGGAAAAGATACTTGACATTGAAAAGCTTTAGCATACGAACTACACGATCTTTGTGCTAGGCTTAGGATTGGGTCTTGTCCATCACATCATTCTCCTAATGATGTGATCCGTTATCAACGACATCTAATGTCCATGGTCGGAAACCGTAACCATCTGTTGATCAGCGAGCTAGTCAACTAGAGGCTTACTAGGGACATGGTGTTGTCTATGTATCCACACATGTATCTGAGTTTCCTATCAATACAATTATAGCATGGATAATAAACGATTATCATGAACAAGGAAATATAATAATAACTAATTTATTATTGCCTCTAGGGCATATTTCCAACACATTCGTATTGCGCAACACGGGCGCAACCTTCTAGCGGCTGATGCACATCACCTTAGGCCGGCAGCTCAGGAAAAACGCCGAGGCTTACGTCGACGACGTTGTGGTGAAGCCTCAAGAGGCAAAGACCTTGATCTAGGACTTGGAAGAGACCTTCATGAGTCTCCGCGAAGTGGACCTGCGA
Source organism: Aegilops speltoides (assembly GCA_021437245.1). Classification (NCBI taxonomy): domain Eukaryota; kingdom Viridiplantae; phylum Streptophyta; class Magnoliopsida; order Poales; family Poaceae; genus Aegilops; species Aegilops speltoides. Next base: position 230,461,006 of record CM038142.1, read on the forward strand.
CTCAACCCGGAGAAGTGTGTGTTTGGTGTTCCTTCCGGCAACCTTATGGGCTCCCCGTGTCCCATAGAGGGATCGAAGCCAAACCGGAGAAAGTCAAGGCGATCGAAGACATGAGTCCACCGCAAACCCTCAGATAAATGCAGAAGCTCGCCGGACGTGTAACTGCATTAGGACGCTTCATCTCTAAGCTGGGGGAGCGCACCTTGCCCTTCTTCAAGCTGATGAAGAAGAAAGGCCCATTCGAATGGACATAGGAGGCCGACCAAGTGTTTCAAGACATCAAGAAGTACCTGACCAGCCCTCCTGTGATGGTGGCGCCACGCCCTCTCGAGCCCCTAGTGCTCTACCTTGCCGCCACACCCAACTCCGCCAGTGCAGCTCTGGTGGCGGTTCGGGAAGGGCACCAGGTCAAGGCTACATCACGACTGGCCACGGCCCCGGCTGCGGTGGCGCAAGACCAAGAAGGCCTCATGAAGACCATGGCCTTGGCAGATGGAGACCAGCCTCAGTAGGAAGACACCCCTGGTGCTGACGGGGCCGCACCAGGCAGCCAGGCGCAGGGGGCTCCGTCCTCTCAGGAGGAGCTTAACCCTCCGGAGGGCACAGACCTCGTCAGCACACCCACCCTCGTCGAGCATCTGATGTAGTTCGTCAGCACAGTGTTGCCGTGTAACGCCCCGGATTCGATGCGCCAGGTGTCTTCCAGTTATTCGCCATCGTTGCCATGTCATTTGCTTGCGTGTTGCACTTTGCCATGTCATCGTCTGCATTTCATATCATGTCGTCATGTGCATTTCATTTTGCATACATGTTCTTCTCATGCATCCGAGCATTTTCCCCGTTGTTCGTTTTGCAATCCGGCACTCCTATGTCCCCCGGCGTTCCCCTTTTGTCTCCTATTGTGAGTGGGTGTTAAACTTTCTCGGAATGACCCGAGGTTTGTCAAGCGGCCTTGGTATAGCACCGGTAGACCGCCTGTCAAGTTTCGTGTCATTTGGAGGTCGTTTGATACTCCAACGGTTAACCGGGTAACCGCAAAGCCCTATTTTGTTGCAGCCCAACACTCCTTCCAAAGTGGTCCAAAACCCATCTAACTCACCTCCATGCTCTCGGTCGTTCGATCACGATCGTGTAGGCAAAAAACGCTCCTCATTTGGACTCTCCTAGCTCCCTCTACCTATAAATATGTCTTCCTCCCCGAAATCCCGGTCTAAACCCTAGCCTCTTCCACCTCCGCGCGCCGGACATGTCCACTCCGCCACCGGACGCGTCCATGACGGCCGGACACGTCCAGCCGCCGTCCCGCGCCCAATCGGAATCTGCCACGTGGGTCGCGCCGCGGCCACCAGCGGCCCTTAGCGAGCCCTCCGGCCCATCCGTCGCGCGCGCCGCCTCGCGACCTCCCTTCGCCCGCAGCGCCGAGCACCGCGCCCGCCTCCACCGCCCGGCGACCCGACTTCGCCGGTGCGCCTCGCCTCCCGCCCGGCGCCGACCCCGCCGCCGACCGCCCCGCGTCGACCCAGCGCCGCCGCCACATCCTGCGCCTCGCCGCCTCGTCGCCTCGCCCGGCGCGCCTACGCGCCAGCCAGCGCCCACCATGCCGCCCGAACCCCGCCGCCTCCGGTCGCCGGAGATCGCCGCCGGCCTCCCTCCGGCCCGATCTGGTCGACCCGGACCGGATCCACCCCGTCGACCGACCCGATCCGCTCCGCCCGACCCGATCCGCTCCGCCCGTTGACTTTGTCTCCGGAGGTGATATTATGACCAAGTCCCCGGTTTATTTGACTTAATCATGCCATGTTTGACCTGTTGTATCTCTGCATTCGTAGCTCCATTTTGCGCGTGTAATATGTCAAATTGTTTGTCCTAACGAGTACTTCATTTCATTACATTGCATCATTTTCATTTGAGCTCATCTTGATGCCCGAAATGCTCTTTGAAGAGTGCATGTTGATGTTAACCTGCTGAAACCGTTATAACTTGCTCATTTGTCATTTTTGCTATGATTGATGTGTGCATCCTATGAGTATGAGCTCTACATGTGTTTTGATCTATGCTATGCCATATTTCCAGGGGTGCCAACCATGTATTTTTGTGAGTTGTGTGCTGAGTGTATCAAGCTTGCTAAGTAGGGTAGTTGCTGTTGCTGTTTTCCTGACAGATTCTGTTATATTTTGTTGCTATGTTAACATGCTTCTACTAGTATTTCGTGCATAATTTGGAGGTGTCCTATAAACATGTTTTGATCTACATGTCTTGCTCTATCCATTCATGCCCTTGGTTGCAATTATAGCCTGCTGGAACATGTTGTTATCTTGCTCCAAAGTTGCTTGATAATGTTGCTATCAGCCTGTTAACATTAAGTTCACTTGTTCCCATGTGTTTTGCTAGTGTTCCATGCATCCTATGACCTTGCTCTTGCCATGCTTAGCTTCATAAACATGCCTTCTTACTGTTGGTTGCCTTGCCATGCCATGTATTGCTCTGTGGTGAGTGGTTCAAGCTCACCAACATGCCTACTTATGGTTGTTCCAGCCATGTATGAATCTGTAATATAACTTGCCATGTTTACATGGGTGCCATCATATTTTCCGTGCCTTTTTGTCTCATGTTCAGTAAGGGTCTTTTGATCTATGCGATTAGTTGATTCATGCCATGCCTTTGTTTGCCATGATATGTTCCTGTAACATGTTTGATAGCTCTAAACATTGCAACCTGATGTTATTTCTGCTAAAGTCTGAAACTGTTATTATTTGCAATCTTACCATGTGTTTTGGAGCATGTTCTAGTGATTTCTGGAGATAGCTCAGTGATCATGTTTTGTTGTGCTTTACCTGTACTTCATGACCATGCCTTTTGTTATTATATTGGGGTGATGTAGCATGTTGTTTTGATGCTTGCAATATGCCTAGTCGCTGTTATGGACAGATTGTTGTTATGACTTGTATAGAGTGTGTGTTGCACCGTTGCTCCGTTTTGAGTGTGCTCTATATGAAACTTGCTTCATTTTGCATGTAGTTTCATATTATCATGTTGCATCCTTGTTTTGGTGTGCTCGCTTGATGTTTGGGTGCATTTTGCATCAATGCCATGCTTAACTTGTTTTGCTCATATCTTCTAGGCCGTAGCTCCGAATCTAATGAACTTTATATGTAACTTGACTAGAATCTCGTGTAGATCATCTTGGTGCATCTTAACTTGCTGTTTAACAACTTCAACTTAATGTTTATTCAGTTCTTGACCAATTTCGAAATTTGCATATGGGGACTTACCTGAGTTGTTATATGTTGTTTCCGGCCTCATTTAAACTTGCTTTGATGTGTTGTTCTTGTTTGCACCATCTCTTGTCATGAGTAGCTTCATGTAGCTTTGTCATGCATCATGCTGGTTGTGCATCATGCCTTGTCCATGTGTGGTGTGTTTACCATGTTGTGTGCTTCTTCTCGATAGTTTCCGTTTCGTTGCGATCGTGAGGATGCATTCGTCTACGTGTGGTTCGTCTTCGTGGCTTCATCTTCTTCATGGACTCGTTCTTCTTCCTAGCGGGATTTCAGGCAAGATGACCGCTACCTTGGATCTCACTACTATCATTGCTATGCTAGTTGCTTCGTTCTATCGCTATCTTTGCGCTACCTATTACTGTTTATCAAGCCATCCCATATTGCCATGAACCTCTAACCTTTGACACCTTTCCTATGCAAACCGTTGTTTGGCTATGTTACCGCTTTTGCTCAGCCCTCTTATAGCGTTGCTAGTTGCGGTGAAGTTGAAGATTTCTCCATGGTGGACAGGGTTATGTTGGGATATCACAATATCTCTTATATTATTAATGCATCTATATACTTGGTAAAGGGTGGAAGGCTCGGTCTTATGCACGGTGTTTTGTTCCCTCTTGCCGCCCTAGTTTCCGTCATACGGTGTTATGTTCCCGGATTTTGCATTCCTTACGCGGTCGGGTGATTTATGGGACCCCCCTGACAGTTCGCTTTGAATAAAACTTGTCCAGCAAGGCCCAACCTTGGTTTTACCATTTGCCTCACCAACACCTACCTTTTCCCTTGGGAGTAATTAACCCAAGGGTCATCTTTATTTTAGCCCCCCTCGGGCCAGTGCTTGTCTAAGTGTTGGTCCAAAACGAGCAACCTGCGGGGCCACCTCGGGGTAACTCGAAGTCTGGTTTTACTCGTAGCTTGACTTATCCGGTGTTGCCCTGAGAACGAGATATGTGCAGCTCCTATCGGGATTGTCGGCGCATCGGGTGGCTTTGCTGGTCTTGTTTTACCATTGTCGAAATGTCTTGTAAACCAGGATTCCGAGTCGATCGGGTCTTCACGGAGAAGGTCTATTCGCCGTTGATCGCGAGAGCTTGTCATGGGCTAAGTTGGGACAACCTGCGGTATAAACTTTCGAGAGCCGTGCCGCGGTAATGTGGCAGATGGGAATTTGTTAATGTCGGTTGTAGATAACTTGACACAGATCCGAATTAAAAGCGCATCAACCGCGTGTGTAGCCATGATGGTCTCTTCTCGGCGGAGTCCGGGAAGTGAACACGGTTTCCGGGTTATGTTTGACATAAGTAGGTGTTTAGGATCACCTCTTGATCATTACTAGCTTCACGACCGTTCCTTTTGCTTCTCTTCTCGCTCTTATTTGCGTATGTTAGCCACCATATATGCTTAGTCGCTGCTGCAACCTCACCACTTTACCCCTTCCTTTCCCATTAAGCTTTGCTAGTCTTGATACCCATGGTAATGGGATTCTTTGAGTCCTCGTGGCTCCTGATTACTACAACAGATTGCTTGAGTACAGGTTATCACGATGATCATGACGCGAGAGTGATGTTTGCTTGTTTGGAGTTCTTCTTCTGCTTCTTTGATCAGGGGATAGGTTCCAGGTCGGCAGCCTGGGCTAGTAGGGTGGATGTCGTTTAAGTTTCTGTTTGTGTTTCATCCGTAGTCGGGTGGTGCTCTGATGTATTGTGATGTTGTATTCTTGTGGCATGTAAGCCTCTTGTATGTATCCCCACTATTATGTAATGTTGATGTAATGATATCCACCTTGCAAAAGCGTCTTCAAGATGCGCTTCTATCCTTGGTGGGACCTTCGAGTTCCTTAAGGATAGGGTCGCATCTTGGGCGTGACAAGTTGGTATCGGAGCCTCGACCGACATTAGGAGCCCCCTTGATTGATCGTGTAGTTTGGCCGTTGTTGAGTCTAGAAGAAAACTATTTTTGGAGTCTAGTTATATCGGAGAGTAGGAATTCTTTTTACTCCTCTGCCCCTTCGTCGCTCTGGTGAGGAATCTTGACGTAGGTGTTTTGAATTACTCCTCTTCCCCTTCAAATTATTCTTTAGGTTCACGTGGTTAGTTTTTTCGTTCATTGTCCTTCCTCTTTTGTCCGGTGCATCTCTCATCAAGTCAACTCAAACCTCTTTGTCTTTCGCGAGATCAATCCTCAGTTCTTCCTTCGACGTTGTTGTTTTTCCCTGTCCGAAGTTGTCCTTGTTTTTCCCACCCGCCCTCCTACTTCTCGAATCCGGAGTTCGTAATCGAGTATCCATCCTACTCGTGCGAAGTCTTTGCTTTCTTTCCTCAATGATTTTAACCGGTGTTTTCTCTTCAAGATATTCGTTGGTTCCCCCTTCCAAGTTACCCTTGTTTTCCCGCCCTCCCACCCTCTTCTTCCCGGAGTCTGACTCTCTCTCGACCATCTATTTCATTCGTACGGAGTCTCTTCAGTCTTCCCTCAATTATTTCTACCGGTGAATTCTCGTCTCGTTCGTCATTCTTCATCTCTTTTCTTCTCCGGTGGACTCAATTCAAGTTTTTTTTCGGGTTGATCATATTCTTTCCCCGGATCAGGTGTTTTCCCTGCTCGTTCACCTCTCGCCAGTTTATCATTCCGGAGTTCGGAAGAAATCTCAGGAGATTCGTCTGTGTTTGAATTAATTCGAGGTTGTCACCTCATTCAAATATTTCAATTGTTCCGGTGCATCAACTATCTTTTCAACAATCCTTTCCAACGGTGTTATCTCTTCAGTGGGCCCTAACCCACAGGTCTTTTCCCAGGATCTTACCTGACTCTTCTAATTTCCCCGGAGTTATTCTCAATTCTTTTCAAGTGTGATGTAAGAATGGATCCCATCAGTCACTTGCCTTCTCCAAGACCTCTTTCAAATCATTTCATTGTTGGCTTAACCTCTTTGCTTTTCATTCTCCCGGAGTATCTCAGTAATTTTGGTGGTGTTTCTCGTCGTCATTTGAAGAACGAAGAAGAGTTTTTCCTCTAAATCTTGTCCGTTCCCCCGGAGGTTCGTGGTTCTAGCTTCATGTTACTCTCTCGAATTATTCCATTTGTCAGATTTTCCTTTTCTCACCCATCCGGAGTATGTCAGGAGTGTTTTTCCATTTCTTTTCACCGGAGGCCGTCGTTCTAGAAGAATTCTTCGTCCTCACATTTCAGTTAACATTCTCTATTTATCCCGGTGCTTCGCTCAAGTGTTCTTTAATCAGCTCTTGATCTCTTTAATCTTTTGCAATCTAAATCCCCTCTAGCTTATTGGTTCTTCTAATTCTTCCCGGTGGTTCATTCTCTTTCGTCAGTCATTTCCGTTTGTGGCCGGTTATCACCTTATGATCTTGAGATGTTACCTATAAGACCACAACAAGCTTATTCTTTCGTTGTTGATTTTCTCAACAACTCCATTCTAACCTTACTTCTAAAGATGCTTTCTATTTCATTCGTGTCACAAGTTGTCATTTTTTCTCGGTTCTTTTCATTCAACTCGTTCAATTCTTTCCGGAGGTTTTGTGTCATGTCTTCATAAAGTATCATTCCATCCTCTCAAGCTTGTGTTCTATTCTTTCCATGTTCAACCGGAATGCTGCCTAAATTCTTTCAGTCTTATTCGTTTCTTTTCTCATTCTAACAACTCCGGTTAGAACGAGTGGTTTCATAGTCTATCTGATTCAGTGATCTTTCGATTCTCGTCATTCTCGTTGTTCCTCTCTTCTTCTCGAGTGCTCTCGATTCTTTGTTTCTTCTCTTGAGTTCTTGTTTCACCTCATCCCTTTTCCCTTCCGTCTCGGTCCTAAGATCTCGGGACGAGATCTGTTGTTAGTGGAGGAGTGTTGTAACGCCCCGGATTCGATGCGCCAGGTGTCTTCCAGTTATTCGCCGTCGTTGCCATGTCATTTGCTTGCGTGTTGCACTTTGCCATGTCATCATATGCATTTCATATCATGTCGTCATGTGCATTTCATTTTGCATACATGTTCGTCTCATGCATCCGAGCATTTTCCCCATTGTCCGTTCTGCAATCCGGCACTCCTATGTCCCCCGGCGTTCCCCTTTTGTCTCCTGTTATGAGTGGGTGTTCAACTTTCTCGGAATGACCCGAGGTTTGTCAAGCGGCCTTGGTATAGCACCGGTAGACCGCCTGTCAAGTTTTGTGCCATTTGGAGGTCGTTTGATACTCCAACGGTTAACCGGGTAACCGCAAAGCCCTCTTTTGTTGCAGCCCAACGCCCCATCCAAAGTGGCCCAAAACCCATCTAACTCCCCTCCATGCTCTCGGTCGTTCGATCACGATCGTGTGGGCGAAAACCGCTCCTCATTTGGACTCTCCTAGCTCCCTCTACCTATAAATATGTCTTCCTCCCTGAAATCCCGGTCTAAACCCTAGCCTCTTCCACCTCCGCGCGCCGGACATGTCCACTCCGCCACCGGACGCGTCCGCGACGGCTGGACATGTCCAGCCACCATCCCCGCCCAATCCAAAGCTGCCACGTGGGTCGCGCCGCCGCCCGCGCCGCCAGCCCGCCATGACCCTTGGCCATGGCCCTCCGGCCCATCCGGCCGCGCCGCCGCTCTCATGACCTCCCTTCGCCCAGGCATAGAGAGCACCGCGCCCGCCTCCGCCGCGGCGACCCGACTTCGCCGGTGCGCCTCGCCTCCGCCGGGCCGACCCACCGCCGACCGCCCCGCGTCGACCCAGCGCCGCCACCACATCCCGCGCCTCGCCGCCTCGTCGCCTCGCGCGCGCGCCCTGTCGTGCCGCCCGAACCCCGCCGCCTCCGGTCGCCGGAGCTCGCCGCCGGCCTCCCTCCGGCCCGATCCGGTCGACCCGGACCGGATCCACCCCGTCGACCGACCCGATCCGCTCCGCCCGACCCGATCCGCTCCGCCCGTTGACTTTGTCTCTGGAGGTGATATTATGACTAAGTCCCCGGTTTATTTGACATAATCATGCCATGTTTGACCTGCTGTATCTCTGCATCTGTAGCTCCGTTTTGCGCGTGTAATATGTCAAATTGTTCGCCTCAACGAGTACTTCATTTAATTACATTGCATCATTTTCATTTGAGCTCATCTTGATGCACGAAATGCTGTTTGAAGAGTGCATGTTGATGTTAACCTGCTGAAACCATTATAACTTGCTCATTTGTCATTTTTGCCATGATTGATGTGTGCATCCTATGAGTATGAGCTCTACACGTGTTTTGATATATGCTATGCCATCTTTACAGGGGTGCCAACCATGTATTTTTGTGAGTTGTGTGCTGAGTGTATCAAGCTTGCTAAGTAGGGTAGTTGTTGTTGCTGTTTTCCTGACAGATTCTGTTATATTTTGTTGCTATGTTAACATGCTTCTACTAGTCATTTCGTGCATAATCTGGAGATGTCCTATAAACATGTTTTGATGTACATGTCTTGCTCTATACATTCATGCCCTTGGTTGCAATTATAGCCTGCTGGAACATGTTGTTATCTTGCTCCAAAGTTGCTTGATAATGTTGCTATCAGCCTGTTAACATTAAGTTCACTTGTTCCCATGTGTTTTGCTAGTGTTCAATGCATCCTATGACCTTGCTCTTGCCATGCTTAGCTTCATAAACATGCCTTCTTACTGTTGGTTGCCTTGCCATGCCATGTATTGCTCTGTGGTGAGTGGTTCAAGCTCACCAACATGCCTACTTACGGTTGTTCCTGCCATGTATGAATCTGTAATATAACTTGCCATGTTTACATGGGTGCCATCATATTTTCCGTGCCTTTTTGACTCATGTTCAGTAAGGGTCTTTTGATCTATGCAATTAGTAGATTCATGCCATGCCTTTGTTTGCCATGATATGTTCCTGTAACATGTTGTTTGATAGCTCTAAACATTGCAACCTGATGTTATTTCTGCTAAAGTCTGAAACTGTTATTATTTGCAATATTATCATGTGTTTTGGAGCATGTTCTAGTGATTTCTGGAGATAGCTCAGTGTTCATGTTTTGTTGTGCTTTACCTGTACTTCATGACCATGCCTTTTGTTATTATGTTGAGGTGATGTAGCGTGTTGTTTTGATGCTTGCAATATGCCTAGTTGCTGTTATGGACAGATTGTTGTTATGACTTGTGTAGTGTATGTGTTGCACCGTTGCTCCGTTTTGAGTGTGCTCTATATGAAACTTGCTTGATTTTGCATGTAGTTTCATATTATCATGTTGCATCCTTGTTTTGGTGTGTTTGCTTGATGTTTGGATGCATTTTGCATCAATGCCATGCTTAACTTGTTTTGCTCATATCTTCTAGGCCGTAGCTCCGAATCTAATGAAATTTATATGTAACTTGACTAGAATCTCGTGTAGATCATCTTGGTGCATCTTAACTTGCTGTTTAACAACTTCAACTTAATATTTATTCAGTTCTGGACCAATTTCGAAATTTGCATATGAGGACTTACCGGAGTTGTTATATGTTGTTTCCGGCCTCATTTAAACTTGCTTTGATGTGTTGTTCTTGTTTGCACCATCTCTTGTCATGAGTAGCTTCATGTAGCTTTGTCATGCATCATGCTGGTTGTGCATCATGCCTTGTCCATGTGTGGTGTGTTTACCATGTTGTGTGCTTCTTCTCGATAGTTTCCGTTTCGTTGCGATCGTGAGGATGCGTTCGTCTACGTGTGGTTCGTCTTCGTGGCTTCATCTTCTTCATGGACTCATTCTTCTTCCTAGCGGGATTTCAGGCAAGATGACCGCTACCCTGGATCTCACTACTATCATTGCTATGCTAGTTGCTTCGTTCTATCGCTATGCTGCGCTACCTATTACCTGTTTATCAAGCCATCCCATATTGCCATGAACCTCTAACCTTTGACACCTTTCCTATGCAAACCGTTGTTTGGCTATGTTACCGCTTTTGCTCAGCCCCTCTTATAGCGTTGCTAGTTGCAGGTGAAGTTGAAGATTTCTCCATGGTGGACAGGGTTATGTTGGGATATCACAATATCTCTTATATTATTTATGCATCTATATACTTGGTAAAGGGTGGAAGGCTCGGCCTTATGCCTGGTGTTTTGTTCCACTCTTGCCGCCCTAGTTTCCGTCATACCGGTGTTGTGTTCCCGGATTTTGCGTTCCTTACGCGGTCGGGTGATTTATGGGACCCCCCTGACAGTTCACTTTCAATAAAACTTGTCCAGCAAGGCCCAACCTTGGTTTACCATTTGCCCGACCACCACCTAACTTTTCCCTTGGGAGTAATTAACCCAAGGGTCATCTTTATTTTAGCCCCCCCAGGCCAGTGCTCGTCTAAGTGTTGGTCCGAAACGAGCAACCTGCGGGGCCACCTCGGGGAAACTCGAAGTCTGGTTTTACTCGTAGCTTGACTTATTCGGTGTTGCCCTCAGAACGAGATATGTGCAGCTCCTATCGGGATTGTCGGTGCATCGGGCGGCTTTGCTGGTCTTGTTTTACCATTGTCGAAATGTCTTGTAAACGGGATTCGAGTCGATCGGGTCTTCACGGAGAAGGTCTATTCCCGTTGATCGCGAGAGCTTGTCATGGGCTAAGTTGGGACACCCCTGCAAGGTATAAACTTTCGAGAGCCGTGCCCGCGGTTATGTGGCAGATGGGAATTTGTTAATGTCCGGTTGTAGATAACTTGACACCAGATCCGAATTAAAACGCATCAACCGTGTGTGTAGCCATGATGGTCTCTTCTCGGCGGAGTCCGGGAAGTGAACACGGTTTCTGGGTTATGTTTGACGTAAGTAGGTGTTCAGGATCACCTCTTGATCATTACTAGCTTCACGACCGTTCATTTTGCTTCTCTTCTCCCTCTTATTTGCGTATGTTAGCCACCATATATGCTTAGTCGCTGCTACAACCTCACCACTTTACCCCTTCCTTTCCCATTAATCTTTGCTAGTCTTGATACCCATGGTAATGGGATTGCTGAGTCCTCGTGGCTCATAGATTACTACAACAACGATTTGCGGTACAGGTTATCACGATGATCATGATCGAGGCGATGTTTGCTTGTTTGGAGTTCTTCTTACGCTTCTTCGATCGGGGATAGGTTCGGTCGGCAGCACTGGGCTAGCGAAGTGGATGTCGTTTGAGTTTCTGTTTGGGTTTCATCCATAGTCGGGTGGTGCTCTGATGTATTGTGATGTTGTATTCTTGTGGCATTTATGCCTCTTGTATGTATCCCCACTATTATGTAATGTTGATGTAATGATATCCACCTTGCAAAAGCGTCTTCAAGATGCGCTTCTATCCTTGGTGGGACCTTCGAGTTCCTTCAGGATAGGGTCGCATCTTGGGCGTGACGGATGCAAGGGCACGGTACCCTATGCCTCAAAAGCTCTTGCTCGCGCTGCTGGTGGCCTCGCGTAAGCTACATCACTACTTTCAAGGCCACCCCATCATGGTCGTCTCGGCCTACCCACTGGAAAGGGTGCTCAGGAGCCCCAACTCCGGGGGGAGGGTCGCCGAATGGAACATAGAGCTGCAAGCGTTTCAGTTGGAATTCAGCACTACCAGGGTCGTCAAGGGAGCCGCACTTGCAGATTTTGTGGCAGAATGGACAGAGGCGCCTGGGCTCGAGGCGAGGACCGGTCACTTTCGCCGGGAAGTGAGGCACCATATGGCTGGGTAATGTACTTCCATGGAGCATTCTCGTGGCATGGCGCGGGGGCTGGTGCAGTGCTTATATCCCCCACTCAGGACAAGCTCTATTACGCCGTGCGGCTCTGTTTCCAGCATGGCGATAAGGTCTCCAACAACATAGCAGAATACGAGGGCCTCATAGCAGGCTTTAAAGCTGCAGCAGCACTGGGGTGAAGCGCCTCATCATCAAGGGCGATTCACAGCTCCTCGTCAACTTCTCCAACAAGGTGTACGAGCCAAAGGACGAGCACATGGAATCATATCTTGCGGAGGTGCGCAGGATGGAAAAGCAGTTTTGGGGGTTGGAGTTGCAGCATGTGCCTCGCGGCACTAACCAAGAGGCTCATGACATCGCCAGAAGGGTATCTAGGCGGCTGCCTCAGGAGCCTGGCGTTTTCGAGGAACGGCTCTTCAAGCCATCAGCAGCACCGTCACTGTCAAGCACAGCGCAACCTCGGGAGGAACTCCCTCAACCACCAGCCACAGGAGCCCCGGCATGTGGCCCGACCTCGGGAGCACGCTTACTCCTGGCACTGGAGCCTCAGGAGGGATGCTGGACTGCGGAATTCAAGGACTACCTAATACAAGGGACGCTACCAGAGAAATAGGAGGGGCGGGCGTGTGGCCCGGCGAGCCACGACCTCTGCATCAAGGCGGAGAGCTCTCTTGGCGGCCAAATGATGTTTCCTGCATTGCATCTCCGAGGAGCAGGGGAAGGAATTGCTGGCTGACATACACGGTGGTGATTGCGGACACCACTCATCATCACGGACCCTCGTCGGCAAGGCATTCCGCAGCAGGTTCTATTGACCTACGGCACTCAACGACGCAATCGAGCTGGTGAAGGCCTGCCTGCCAGTTCCATGCCAAGCAGATCCCTCAGACAGCTCAGGGCCTACAGACCATCCCACTCTCATGGCCGTTCGCGGTCTGGGGGCAGGATATCTTGGGCCCGTTTCCTCGAGAGCCCGGGGGCTACCGCTACCTCTATGTAGCCATCGACAAGTTCACCAAGTTGGCGGAGATGGAAGCAGTTCGCACCTTCCCAGCTAGTTCTGCAGTCAAGTTCATCAAGGGCCTCGTGAGCCGGTTCGGGGTCCCTAATCGCATCATCACCGATAATGGTTCGCAGTTCACCAGCAATCTCTTCAAAACATATTGTGATAACCTTGGAACGTACATATGCTACGCTTCGGTGGCACACCCCCAGAGTAACGGCCAGGCCGAGCGTGCCAACGCAGAGGTCCTGAAGGGCCTCAAAACTAGGACCTTCAAGAAGAAGCTGGAGGCCTGCAGTAGGGGCCTAAGCCAGCAACCCTCGGGACCAAGGTTCGGAAACAATTCTCCCAACTGATCTTTGCAGCTCTTAAGGTGCCCGGCTAGGCCTCGAGCAGGTACCTCGCAAGGAGAAAACTACTATAAACGTCCCGAGCTAAGTTGTTCCTACACGCAGGAACATAACCATGACACCACAACACAACACAGGGACAAAAAGTGTAGCACGGTAATTAGGGGATCATAGTCTGTTGCACGCCCCCACGGGGCTCCATACTTCTCTCTATCAATGCAGGGAAATGAGAAAAACAAAACAAAAACGCTGCATGCCTTGCGACAGCTCGCGAGGAGGGATCTGCATCATCCTCCCGAGCTCAATCAGACTCCGCCTCGTGCTTTACTAGGGCGTGACGATGGGTCGACCCGCTACTGCCTTTGAAGCGGGCACGGCAACGTGGCGGCTGATCGCGGCCACCGCTGGAGGAGCTGCCACCGGAGGAGGAGCCGCTGAAGCTCAGCGAGCTGCGGCCGCTGCCAGAAGCGGGTTCGCCTTCGTCCTCATCACGACCGTCGCCAAGGCCAAGCACCTTGTCACTGCCGTTGTCTTCAGGGCAGCACCCAACACGACGGCCATCTTCTTCGAACACCCTCACATAGAGGGTCGCGTCGCCGTCGTACTTGAAGTGGAGGGTACACCGCTGCACGAGCCGCAGCAGCGGCAAGCGTCTGCCAACCGGGGCGGGGGCCATGTTCGGCGATGGAATCTCCACCGCAACCAGGAGGCCTGCTGCGGCAGCCGTCGCCTACTGCCAAAAGCCCGCGGGGCGGTGGCGATTCGTCGGCGAAAAGCGAGGGGCTGGAGGCGATTGCGGCGGATTGTCCGACCACACCACAAACTCCGGCAGCACCTTGGACGAATGGAAACGCGGCCGAGGAGGCCACGCGGCCACGACCTGTCTTCCTTCACCGACTGGGCTGCCTCGACACAGGCGGCCACCACCGCGTGAAGGGCCACCACCACAACCACGAGAAGCCGTGACGGGAGTCACGGGACGCTTGCGGGGAAGACTGCGACCGCGCTTGGGCGGGGGACAGCCAGGCCCTTCCTGGTGAGACTTCCCCTTCTCCGCGGCCAAGAACCTCTTCACAGGCGCCATGGGACGCGGCAAGCAACCGGAGCGAGGAAGGAGAAGAAGCAGGCGGATAAGAAGAGATGTGCAACGGGGGCTTTCACCCCTCCCTGTTTATAGCCCGAGGGAGGCCAATCGTCGGCCTCCACGATCACAGGTAATGATGACTCTTTGTGCATGCAGCAGGGACTCGTCAAATCAGGCAGTTGCCGAGGCAGCGTGGGGAAGTGGAGACGCCCACGTCCAATCAACCGCCATGCGGTGACCAAGGTCGCAGGCTGTTGGGGCCCGCGGCGCTCCGCACTTGCCCTTTGGCTTCGCTGCTAAGCCAAGTCTGGGCACGCCTTGGGCCCGGGGGCTACTGTCGGTGTTGCAGGGCAGGGGTCCCAGACTTGCTGCGACTGCGGCGTGGCTCGTGAAGGCCCAGTACGGCCCATCCTCATCAACGCAAGTTCAAGACCCTCGCAAGGGGCCAAGCCTCGCGGGGCGGACGACGCAAGGCCTCTTCCGGGGCGGCCTCACCAGGCAGGCTCGCGAGGAGGCAGGGAGTTCAAGGCAAGGGGTACCTCGTGAGGTGCTCATGATGCAAGCCATGACGATCAAGACCAGGTGGGCGCCAGCCTACGCAGTGTCCGCGTTTCCTCTTTGGTGCAAAGGGAGCAAGCACAGGCGCGGACTACCGAGGCATCAAGCAAAGGTTTCCATATTGGTGCAACAAGACCAAGACTAGCAGGACGGCAGGACGGAGGTCACTGTGGAGCTCAAGACGGCGTCATCGCCAGTGCCTTTGGCAGTCGAAGACCACCTTTAGTCAAGATAGCTTGTACTAGCTGTCCCCTTACAAAATGGCCGTTGTTGTCTTCCTTCCCGCTCAATATTTGGGAAGAGGACCAGGGCCTCTATAAATAGGGCTAGCCACCATAGTAGAAGGGGATCGGATCGAATCCTTCCTAAGTAGAACACCGCACCATCACAAGAACACCCCTCGCAAGGTTGTTCTTCCTCTGTACTATTCATCATCAGCCCAAGAGGCAATCCACCACACCACACACTAGATTAGGGTATTACACCACAATGGTGGCATGAACCAGTATAAACCTCGTGTCTCTTGTGTTGTTCATCGTGCTAGCTTAGATTCACGATGAGGTTGTGGGCGTGTTTCGGTAGGGAGAAGATCTTTGTGCGCACCCCAGAGTTTGAACCTTAAGGGTTTTGCCGGAACCCGATATCCGATAGCGGGTTTGGCAGGAGGGATCCTGAAGAGCCACAGTTAGGAAGGGAAGCAGCAATCGGGGAATTACAAGGATAAGGTACTTACTCGTCTATGGCGCTGTACTTGCTATGTTTCAACGGCCGGATGGTGCCACCACTACAGCTCGAAGACTCCTTCCTCTTACGGAGCGCGGCGAAGTCCACGCAGAACCGGCCAAGGCGGTGGACGTGGAGACGCACCCAGGCAGTCGACCTCAGGAGCACCAAGCTGGGAAGAGCAATCAGGCTCCGCCTCATGCTGGCTTGCCGAGGTCTCAGGAGCTTCGGCCTCAGGAGCCGCAGGCTGCATCTCCCCCTCAATGACCGCCTCAGGGCGAGCCTCACGGGTTCCTAAGAATGGCGCCTCGGGAACCCCGAGCGACCGTCGGCACCCCGACACCTTCCCCTCCGGCCTCTAGCGATGCATGCCTCCGTGTGTCCACTCTTGGGGTAAGCTCGGTGCCAGCGGCAAGGAGGGAAGCCACGACAACAGAATTCTCACGAGGCCCCCACAAGGCTAACCATACGCAGCCCCCATTCGTCAAAGGAAGGCATCTGCCCCGCAAACTCAACCCTGTTGGGCAGAGATACAAGAGACAACCCCCTTGCGGCACATCGCTAGGCAAGGGGCTGCCAGTCAAGACATCAAGCATTGTCCTTCGTGCTTCGACCGAGAGCCTCGACTCCTGAAGCCTCATGTGATCCTGGTCACCGGCCAGGGCCCACATCAGCCGGAAATGGCATTGGAGAGGGGCAACGTGACACCAGAGGAACTCCTTCACCACCTGGAGCGCGGTCACGCCAAGGTCCCTCAACCTCTTCAAACGGAGCCAGACGAAGGAAAGGCAAGAGCTCGATAGCTTCTCGTGGCCCCAGCCGGAGTTGGGGATGGCGGGCGACGACGGAGGCGAGAGCAGGGGCTGAGCACTCCAACGTCCACGTACACCCACCGCATCCGGAACCCGCTCGTGGATGGCGGGAGATCAAAATCAATCCCCGAGGTGGCTGTCTCTGCCACAGCCTGCAAGCTTAGGCACTCCAAGCACTGCGAGGGGTCAGTCAGATACAGCGAGAAGAAATGGCACAAGAAGGCAATGGAAGGAGCAATGCCCACCATGGCCTCACAAACAAAGGCGAAGACAGCGAGAAGGGTAACGGATCGGGGATCAAGATGCAGCATGTGAATGTGGTAATGGGAAAGCACTGCGTTGAAGAAGGCGGAGAAAGGGGGAACCAGGCCAGCCCACAGGGCGTCAATGAAGAACCGAGCCTCAATGGTTGTCCTGTCAATGGAGGCTCGGGACGCAGGCCAAGCCGCCGTCCCTCCCCACTCGTTGAAGCTGGAAACAAGCGCAGGGTAGACCTTGCCCATGGCCTCCCGGTTGAGCACCCGCGATCGGTCGACGGCGGGCTCGATTGTCAGGAGCGTATTGGCCGAGGACAGAGACTTCTTCCCTTTCTGCATGCTAGTCGGCACCATGGCAATGGAGGGGACAGAGCTCGAGTCAGATTGGAAGCAGAGGCAGGGGCTCGAGGAAGAAGGAAGGATAGCGAACACACCGCCTGCGAGGAGGAAATAACTGCGTAAGGTGCCATGGCCACCTAGCAATGCAGATATTGGGGAAGCGTGGGGAAGGGAGACGCCCACGTCCAATCAGTCGCCACACATCGACCAAGGCCGTAGGCTGTTGGGGCCCATGGCGCTCCGCACTTGCCATTGGCTTCGCCGCTAAGCCAAGTCCGAGCGTGCCTTGGGCCCGGGGGCTACTGTCAGCGTCCTGGGAACAGGGGTCCCCAGACTGGCCTGCCTGCAGCCCACGACGTGGCTCCACCAGTGGCCCAGTACGGCCTGTCTTTGTCAACCAACACTAGAATCTCGCGAGGGGCCAAGCCTCACGAGGCGGACTACACAAGGCCTCCTCAGGAGCAGCCTCACCAGGTAGGATCGCGAGGGGGTGGAGAGTTCAAGGCAAGGGGTACCTTGTGAGGTTCCCGTGATGCAAGTCATGACGGCCAAGGCTAGGCGGATGCCAGCATGCACAGTGTCACTCTCATATGGTATAGGGCTAAGCGGGACTCAGAGTCCTTCGACATCTGATGAGCAAAGTAGGATGAGTCAGATTTCGTATGCCTCGGCAATCAGATCCATCATATATGCCATGATATGTATTGGGCCTGTCGGTGTACTAAAATAGGGGTGCTCTAGTACCCCGAACTTGTGCACGGGCAGTCGCAGCATTCCCCGTGGCGGGGCTTGCGGGCGTCATAAAACCCTCCCCATGCTTTGTTACTGCCATTCAAGAACAAAGTGCTAACCAAGAAACGAGGGCCCGGCAAGAGGAGCTTGCGGGAAGGAAGAACCAAATATACAAGGCAGAAGATCAAGACCCGGCAAGCGGAGCTTGCCGAAGGCTCATCGAGCTCAAGATCACATCACTCACGCCACGACCACGGCGAGAGGAGCTCGCCGGGAAGACTAGAAGACTACAGCAGACAAGACCGCCTCGGCGCTGCATGCGTCACGGCGAGGGCCGAAGCGACAAATTCTGAGCCCGGCAAGCTCCGGGCCGGCAAGATCAAGACCCGGCAAAGGCGCTTTGGGAGAGCTGCTGTGTGTGCTGCGCTCGGCTCATCGGCCTGGCGTCGCCACAGGGCCTTTCGAGGGCCAGCGTGGCGGATGGCTGTGCAACTGCAACTGGGGACGGTGGCACTTCACGGTGGTGGATCCATCGCCGTGGCGAGCCGGAGACGCAGGCGGGAGCTTTTGGGGTCGGCGGCGACGGGCATTAAATGCCCTTGTCCCCTCTGTCAAAAGTAGGTAGAAACCACTGTTCATGCCTTTGTAGCTTCCTTTGTTCCTGCTTGTTCCAACTACCACCTCTTTTACCTTTTTACCCCTTTCTCCTCGTTGACACTGTCGGTGACCCTTGCACTATAAAGGAGGCCCATGCACAGCGTGGGGGTTCGGAGGTTGGCCGGTTCGACTCGTTCAACGCGTAAGCGCCACCATCGCTCATTCTCTTGAGCAAGATCAAATACAAACACAAGCAGCAGTAGGGGTTTTATCTCTCCGGAGAGCTCGAAGCTGGGTAAAACCCGCCCGCGCGTGCTCGCCTCGATCTGCTCTCTGTGCTCCCTCCGCCCTCGTCCCGCACTCACAAAGGGGCCCGGCCCCATAGGTGTCATGGCGGGCAGCATTCCCCGACATCTCTGGCGCGCCCGGTAAAGGCGTCGAGGTGTGCGGACCTGATCCGGCGTCTGCTGTGGCGCTTCGCCATCAATCTTTCAATTTCACCAGCAACCGTCAGCGACTACGCCATGGCCCCAAGAAGAAGGCTTGGGGCTGCGGCTCCGTCTGCGTCTCTTCCACCGCCACGAGCCAGCGGTGGGCGGAGGAAACGCCGGCGGAAGGTGGTCGCCGCCCGAAGACACTCGCGGCGCCACAGATCAAGGCAGGACGGGTGACGCGCGCGGTCTCCGTGGACCCGCGTCCATCTCAGCGCCGCGGCGACCCAGCAGCGCCATACCACGGGAGGTGGTATCCGCTTTCTTGGGACAAGGACACTGCCGGAGGCTCGCGGGGCGCTCGAGCCAGCGTCGAGACACGGGAAAGCGAAGGCGCCGGGGAGGACCTGCTCCTTCTAACTGCTGTTAGAGTCCGAGCCTACCCGCTCCTCGCACCGCTCGCTCCGCTCCCCTCCACTCCGGCGAAGCGCTCGTAAGGCGCAACTGCTCTCGACTTCCCTCGGCGGCGGACAAAGCCGAAGGCGGAGGCTACCATCAAGCGTGGTGGCGCCGCCAACAACGACCCTTCACAGCAGCGGCGACCTCGCGGCGCGGCAAGCTGAGAAAGCGAAGCCAGCGGCGACAAAGGCCGCCCGGGGTGCAACGTCGATGCACTCCCCGCCGCAAAGCAAAAACGCCGTCCAGCAGGAACAATGCCGGCAGCGGCTCCACAGCGTCGTCGGATCCGGGCTCGTCGGGATCAACGCCGAGTCCTCGGCGACCGGCGACAAGAAAACGCTTCGGACCACGATCGGCGCCGCCCGAAAACTTCAGCGACAATCGACCAGAGAGCTGGAAGCGCTGCCGCAGCGTACCGCCCGGTGAACCAGGCGACTTGCCAGACTGCGGCGAGCTGCCTGCGTTCACCCACAGCTGCGGCGGCGTCGGTGGCCAAGCATGAAGAACTTCAAGCCCGGCGTGCGAGAATGCGGCGGCAAGAGCGCACCATTCGGAGTTCCTCGGTGTCTACACCATCGCGGTGCGAGCTGCGGGGCGCGGCGACAAGATTCTGGCGAACTACTTCCGCTCGTGCTTAAGCGAGCGTTCGTTCTTGGCTTATGCACTTGCCGGAAAACTCCATTTCCTCTTGGGCGACCTTTGCCATCGGTTTGTTGGCGCCTTCACTGGCGGCCACAAACCCCACGACGAGAAGCGATCTCCACATTTTGGCCCGAAGGAAGGGGAATCCCTGCGCAAGTATATCAATGCTTGACCGTGTGCAGCACAACATCCCGATGTCCACCCGCGCGGTTATCGGTAGCGTTCCACGAGCGTCGCGTAACGCGCATGCGTGAAAAAATGGCGATGACCAAGATTTGGGGCGTCGGCCGAGCTCTATGCTCTGGTGACAAGTGTGCCTGCGGAGGAGGAGGAGACTCCCGGGGAGGATCTTTGGCGAGGAGAAAGCGATAGCGGCGACAACGCCCGACAAACAAGAGCGGCGGAACAACCGAAGGAAGAACAAGAAAGAGGTGCTTGCCGCCGAGAAGCCCGACAAGGAGGCTCCGCCAAGCAAACACGGGGTTGCTTCTCCGGCAAGAACCTGCCCATGGCGGCAGCCGACAAGCGAGGCGGCTCCGACAAGCAATCTTGCAAAATCCACCGCACCAAGGGCCACGATCTCACCAAGCGCAAGCGCGTCCAGTACCTCGTCGAGCAGCAAAAAGCTAATACGAGAGGCGCGGCAAGGAGAAGGCCCAAGGTGGCGGAGGAGAACCGAGCAAGCGGCCGTTCAATGGCGGGGAGGACGTCGCGACAAGGCTAAGCGGCGGCAAGGTGATCGACCTCCCGGGGCGCGACAAAGATGAAGAAGGCGACAATGAAGACATGGAGGATGAGGATGGCGGTGAGCAGGAGTTCGAAGGCCACGGAAGTCTGTGAAGAGGGCGAACCAATTCTGGCGAGTGCTCTGGTGCCTGCTCCGGCAAGCGCACCTCTCCGGAGTGCCGCGCTGCCGTCGAGGACGCGCCATCGAGCTCCGCCGGCAAGCGAAGCCCGGCAAGGACAACTCTGGTGCCCAGCCCGGCAAGAATAGCTCTGGTACTACTCCGGCAAGCGCACCTCTCCGGAGTGCTGCGCCGCCGTCGAGAACGTGCCATCGAGCTCCACCTGCCAGTAGGGCAAAGAAAGCAGCAAGAACAGCTCTGGCGCCCGCTCCGGCAAGCGCACTTCTCCGAAGTGCCGCCCGTCGAGGCGATGCCATCGAGCTCTACCAGCCGATTTCAAACTTTTGAGTTGTATTCCTGAAATTTCGTACCTTGTATGGAGAACACATGCGCATGGGGTCGAGTCGTGGCTAAGTTGCGCCCCGATGCATTTGAGTTCGCTCAGCGGTGAAGGCGCGCTGCAACTAGCCCGACAAGTTCTTCTGCGGAGGCAACACCGCCAGTGAACTCTTGATGTTCCGCACTCAGCAAGTGTGTTTGCACCGCAGGTTCCAAAGCGTGAGGTGAAAACATACGAGGGGGAAATCAAGGGAAGCGGCCTTGCGGATCGCGGAAGAATAGAAAAGCTAAGTCATCCGAGCTTTTGTGCAAAGCACTATTTGGTTCCATGCGTTTTTATGTTATGTTCCTCGTGCTTTCGTTCTTTGTGCGCGATGCTCAGGCGTGGAGGAACCTACCAGCGGGTAGCCGCATCCTTATCTTGCTTCGAGCACACTCAGCGATTTAAGTGAGCTGCGCTAAGTGGCGCGCCCTTGTTTCGTTTCGAGTCCGCTCAGCAACCTAAGTGCGTTGCGACTAGCAGCAGCAAGGTTGCTTGCGGTAGGACCTTTGGCCGCGAGCTGCCGAGTTGACATCTCGGCTTTTCGCGACAAGGGCCACTTTGCGGCAAGTTTCCACAGGCGTGGGGTAAAAGCGCACAAAGGATGCAAAGTAGAGGGTGTGGCGTAGCAAGCCCTGCCGTAAGATGCCCTTTATGAAAAACTTGTGCGTTGAGGAGCGGTCGTGGCCCGATTCGCCCTTGGTTTGTTTCGAGTCCGCTCAACAAACACAAGCGGCAATGCGCCCGGCAAGGTTGTTGCCGGAAGCAACACCGCCCGGTGGCTGCTGATGTTCCGCACGACAAGCGTGTTCGCGCCGGCAAGCTTCGAGGCGTGAAGTGTAAACATCTGAAGGGCAAGGCACGACATCGCGTTACAAGTTACGAAAAGATTTGTATACATATACATGTAAATAATGAAGCTATTCTGAGAACTAGCTCAGCTGTTTTCATGACTGAAATTACAGCGACAAGGAGAAACCAGAGGAGCACGCCAGCACCTGGATTTTGGCGAAGCCAGAGTCGCCGGGGGCTGCGAATGCCAAGATTCCTCCTCGGCAAGCTAAGGTCACCGGGGGCTGCGGGATCAGATAAGTTTTCCATCCCTCGTCATGCATCCTCTCATGGGCTGGGGAAAGCGGGGCTGCGTCTTTGAACGCGCGTGTCTTGTGAAACCCATGCGCGGAGGAGCCAAGTCGTGGCCCAGTTGCGCCCTTGTGTTTGTTTCCGAGCCCGCTCGACGAACACAAGTGTGCTGCTGCACCCTTATCTTGCTTTCGAGCCTGCTCGGCAAGTTAAGTCATAAGCCCGGCGACAAGGTTGCTTGCGGAGGCAACACCGCCAGTGAACTCTTGATGTCCCGCACTCGACAAGCGTGTTCGCCAGCAGGCTCCCAGCGTAGGAACATACAAGGCACGAAGTCAAGTAAAAGGCAGCGGTCCGGCAAGCATTCCCCTCTTTTCATTAAAAAACATCCTAATTTGATACAAGTCCATAGAGGATGAAAAACATGATAGAGAGGATTACATATTTTAAATATAGCTAAGGCCCAAAGGCCTACAAATTAAAAGATAAGATGCCCGTAATCCCTCTCTGTCTTTCTCTAATCGGGAGGTAGGTAAGGAGGTCCGCAAGAGAAGCTTGCGGGGAAGGGCACAAGAGGCGCCAAGGAGAACATGGCGGTGGCGCCGCTTGTGCCTGCAGTGGCGCGCCCTCGGGAGCTGCGCAAGGTGGCCAGGCACGGGGGCGCGTCCCGGAGAGCCACAGGCGCTAGAAGACACCAAGAGAACTTCCGGGGCCGGCCGGGAGCTTGGCGGAGGCGGAGGCGCGGAGGCAGAGGTTGAAGGCGGGGTGGTGGGGGCGTCGGCCTGCCGTCGAGGCACCTCGCCCTCGTACTCGATTCTTGGCCTTGCCACCGCCCCTCTCCCTCCTCTGCAGCCTCCCTCGCCCAGCCGACCGAGGAGGCGGCCCGGGGAGTTCGAAGGCGGCGACTGGATGACGGGTCGCGGTGGCCTTGAGGCAGCGGTGTCCGGCGCCTGGTCGGACCCGCCATCCCCTCGTCACTGCTGTCGCTCCCCTCCTCGTCACTCTCGCTCGAGGAGGGACCTTCGCTATCGGAGGAGCTGTCCACGCAGCATCTCGCCCGTGTCCCAAAATCCCCGAAGACCTTGACGGCGAGAAGGTCGCCCTCCATTAACTTGAAATGGAGGGTAAACCCCGCCGTCAAGCTGTGGATCTGGAGAATGTCTTCCACCCTCGGTCGAAGAACATCACGCCGGGGCTGGGGACACGACACTCACCCGAGTGCCGCTGATCCGCAGCCCCTCATGCGCAACTCCATCACCTCGGCGGATCCGGCCCCATCGCGTCATAAGCAGGGCCGGCAGCGGAGGCGGTGACGAGGCGCTCGGCGCAGCAGATGAAGAACTCCCGAGGATCGTCTCGGTGTGGACCGCCTCGAGGGCAGGAGCGGCGGAGGGGACGGGGAGGCACGTCGCCGCGACCGCCCCTCCCGTCCGCCTCGACCACGCCCTCGGCCTCGTCGCGGCCTCGCCCTCTCCCTCTCCCCTCGTGGCGGCTCCGCTGCAGGTCTGAGTAGGGAGAGGTGCGCTACTGGGCGACTCTCGCTGCGACCGTGGAAGAACTAGGGTTTCCTCTTTCCATGGTGGAAGGAGGAGCGGAAGCTGAAGAGCGAAGGAGAAGAAGAAGTGTGTGACCATTGTGCTCCCCTTCCGCCCTTTTTTAAAAGGCGAGGTGAAACTCAACCGCCTGCTCGACCAATCGAGGGGGCGAGAAGGGCGGAGGAGCTCAGTCTCCCGCCGCCGCCCGACCCCGTGCATGAGGGCAGCGTGGCGAAAAAGCGGGGCGGCGGCGGGTGGGTGACCTCGCCTGCACCACGATCACGGGAGTGGATGCCTTAAAGACCGCACCCGCCGCCCACGTCTCCCACGGCGCGCAATCGGCGTGCGTTGCAAGGGGCGCGGTGGGCCGAAGCCCTATTCATGCGGACCCGGGCGCGTGCCCGTCGCAGATCTTGTTTTGGGCCTGGCCCAACAACGCTTCGGCACCGTGTATAGCCCAGGCAGGGGCTCTGTCGGTGTACTAAAATAGGGTGCTCTAGTACCCGAACTTGTCTGCAGGCGATCGCAGCATTCCCGTGGCGGGGCTTGCGGGCGTCATAAAACCCTCCCCATGCTTTATTACTGCCATTCAAGAACAAAGTGCTAACCAAGAGAACGAGGGCCCGGCAAGAGGAGCTTGCGGGAAGGAAGAACCAAATATACAAGACAGAAGATCAAGACCCGGCAAGCGGAGCTTGCCGAAGGCCATTCAGCTCAAGATCACATCACTCACATGCGACCCGGCGAGAGGAGCTCGCCGGGAAGACTAGAAGACTACAGCAGACAAGACACGCCTCGGCTGCATGCGTCACGGCGAGGGCAGGAAGCGACAAGTTCTGAGCCGGCAAGCTCACGGCCCGGCAAGATCAAGACCCGGCAAGGCGCTTGCCGGAGAGCTGCTGTTGTGTGCTGCGCTCGGCTCATCGGCCTGGCGTGCATACAGGGCCTTTCGAGGGACGCGTGGCGGATGGCTGTGCAACTGGGGACACGGTGGCACTTCACGGTGGTGGATCCATCGCCGTGGCGGACGGAGACGACAGGCGGGAGCTTTTGGGGTCGGCGGCGACGGGCATTAAATGCCCTTGTCCCCTCTATTAAAAGTAGGTAGAAACCCTTTGTTCATGCATTGTAGCTTCTTTGTTCCCCCTTGTTCCAACTACCACCTCTTTTACCTTTTACCCCTTTCTCCTCGTTGACACTGTCGGTGACCCCTTGCACTATAAAGGAGGCCCATGCACAGCGTGGGGGGTTGGAGGTTCGGCCGGTTCGACTCGTTCAACGTTATAGCGCCACCATCGCTCATTCTCTTGAGCAAGATCAAATACAAACACAAGCAGCGATGGGGTTTTATCTCTCGGAGAGCTCGAAGCTGGGTAAAACCACCAGCGTGCTCGCCTCGATCTGCTCTCTGTGCTCCCTCCGCCCTCGTACCGCACTCACAAAGGGGGCCCGGCCCCATAGGTGTCCGCGGCGGGCAGCATTTCCCCCCGACAGGGCCTGATGTTGCTTTTGCAATAAGCTTAACAAGAAGATACTAGGCCAACCCATGTGAGAGTCACTAAGCGGCAGTGAAGAATATTCTAAAATACTTGAAAAGGACTAAGGAAATGTTTCTAGTTTATGGAGGTGAGGAAGAGCTCGTTGTAAAGGGTTTCGACGATGCTAGTATCCAAACCAACCGAGATGATTGTCGACCATAGTCCGGATTCGTGTACATCATGAATGTAGGAGCAGTGAGCCACATGAGTTCCAAGCAAGATACGGTGGACAATTCTACCACAGAAGCCAAATACATTGCGGCTTGTGAAGCTGCAAAGTAAGGTGCTTGGATCCCAAACTATCTAGATGATCAAGCACTCCTAGTACCGGCAAGAAGGCCAAGGATGAAGCCCCCGGCAAGGAAGTTGCCGCATGCACTGACTGCCGGGAAGCTGCGGCTGCCGATAAAGCCGGGAAGGCAAACAGGCAGTACTGCAAGATCCATCGGACCAAGGGCCATGATCTCCAAGAGTTTCATCAAGTTGAGCAACTCGTCAAGAAGTAGAAAGCTGAGTACGAGAAGCGTGACAAGGAGAGAGACCAAGATGGCGTTGGCGGGAAGGGCCGAGGAGGCTACCCCGCAAGGTCTGTCAACATCAAGGAAAAAACTCTAAAGGCCATGAGAAGAAGGAATGTGATGACGAAAGTGATGGAGGGGATGAAGAGGAAACTAGCGAGCAAGAGTTTCAGAAAGCCATTGACGCCCTGTGCATTTACGGGGGCACATCTTTGCACTCCTCTCACTACCAGCTTAAACAGTGGGCACGTGAGGTCGATGTTGCGGAACCAGCGGTAGATTCCCAGAAACCTCTCAAGTGGTCTCGCACGGCCATCATCTTTGATGAAGAGGATCACCCTGTTTGCACCACCGCAGTAGGGTGCTTGCCGTTGTTGGTCTCACCAACAATCCGCAACCTCAAAGTCACAGATGTTGGTTGACGGTGGGGCCTCCAACCACTTGAGCTTGCGTTGTTTTTTCCCTTGAAGAGGAAAGGGTGATGCAATAAAGTAGTGTAAGTATTTCCCTCAGTTTTGAGAACCAAGGCATCAATCCAGTAGGAGACAATGCACAAGTCACCTAGTACCTGCACAAACAATCAAGAACCTTGCAACCAACGCAATAAAGGGGTTGTCAATCCCTTCACAGTCACTCGCAAAAGTAAGATCTAATAGAGATAGTAAAGTAAATATTTTTGGTATTTTTGTTGTATAGATTGGAAAGTAAAGATTGCAAAATATTAAACGAGATTTAAAGAGATGCGATACAGTGGAAAAGAGATGTAATATAATAGAAAATAGACCCGGGGGCCATAGGTTTCCCTAGTGGCTTCTCTGAACATAGAACGTATTACGGTGGGTGAACAAATTACTACTGAGCAATTGATATAAAAGCGCATAATTATGAAGATATGTAACGCAATGATCATGAACATAGGCATCACATCCATGTCAAGTTAACCGAAACGATTCTGCATCTACTACTATTATTCCACACATCGGCCGCTATCCAGCATGCATCTAGAGTATTAAGTTCATAAGAACGGAGTAACGCATTAAGCTAGATGACATGATGTAGAGTGATAAACTCTCAATGGCAACAATACAATACGTGCCTTGCTGTCCCTACTTTCACTGGGAAAGGACACCGCAAGATTGAACCCAAAGCTAAGCACTTCTCCCATTGCAAGAAAGATCAATCTAGTAGGCCAAACTAAACTGATAACTCGAAGAGACTTGCAAAGATATCAAATCATGCATATAAGAATTCAGAGAAGAACCAAATAATATTCATAGATAATCTTGTTCATAAATCCACAATTCATCGGATCTTGGCAAACACACCGCAAAAGAGTATTACATCAAATAGATCTCCAAGAACATCGAGGAGAACTTTGTATTGAGAATTAAAGAGAGAGGAAAAGCCATCTAGCTAATAACTATGGACCTGAAGGTCTGTGGTAAACTACTCACGCTTCATCGGAGAGGGCAATGGTGTTGATGTAGAAGCCCTCCGCGATCGATTCCTCTAACATCCCAATTTTTAATTATGTTATACATAGATCATCATATGCATATCATATTTTATTCTTGCATTTGGTTGCGATCCTAGAAATCTTAAGCAACTCAAGGACCCACGGAGAGAGTTGGAGGTTTCACAAAAATCATATTTGAATTTAATTCAAGTTTGAAGAAAGGATCAATTTGGTTTTATTATTTTTCTCTCCAATTAATTTCATTATTAAAATAAATGAGAGAAGAATATATGACTTCTTAAAAATTAAGAGAAATATTGGAGAAAGAATTTAAATCAAATTATGATTTTTTTTTTGGTATTTTATTGGCTATTTTATTTGAATTAGAAAAATATGTATATTTTAGAATTGCATTTTAAGGCCAAAAAAATGATCACTTTGTTCTAAATATTTTATTTAGACGGCGAAAATTGTTTTGGCATTTTTAGAATATTTTTTATATTTTATTAAGATTTTTATCTTCGGGCGAAATTTATATAAAAAAATCTCCGTCGCCCGACTAGGCCAACAGCCCAGCCGAGCGGGCCAAAGCCCAGCGCCGCGCAACCTCCCTTGCCGACTCGGGACGAGAGTCCCGAGGTTCGCCGTCACCGCCCTTCCCGCAAGGCAAGACCCCCCCAACTCCTTTAAAAGCCGCTCGAGGCCGCCGCCACCACCTCCTTCGCCGCCGCCTCCGCTTCCGCCGAAGCCGTGCCGCCGCCCCGCACCGTAGACCGCCGCTGCCCGCGCCGGATCTCGCCGGAGCCGCCGCCGTTGACCCCGACGATGACCGGTCGGTTTTTCTTCGGTTAACCCCGTTTTTTTAGTTTTGCGATTAAATTTTTCTAGATCGGTCTTCTTTGTTCGGTTAAGTTATTTAGCGGACGTTCGTCCGTTTGTTCGTTTTAACGAACGATATTCACCGGAACAGTTTAGACAGCGAACGTCTGTTCGTTAGTCTTTTTATTTTTATTTTATTTTCGGCCAGGGACTTATCCGCGATTATTTTTATCGTGATGCAGCCCCTAATTTTCAAACTAGTATAACTTTTTACTCGTTTATCCAAATTAGATGAAACCAACGCAAAATCTTCGTCTCGAACCCCTCTTTTCAGTTAACCAACTTGAACTTGATTTTGGTACTGTAAAATTTGACTTAGTCCAGATTAGTAAATGATCTTGTTTCGTTCGTATTTTGAGTTTCGTTGCTCCGTTTGAGTTAAATCTTTTTGCGAATCATAGCTAATCACTTGTACCTACTGCTAAGATATATTCCATATGATAATATTGTTGTTAGGTTTTGACTCTTGTTAGTTTAAGCCATCCGCTTGTTTCGTGTTCAATTTGGATCTTTCCTGGTTTTTCTCGTGTTTTGATTGAGTGATTGCTTATGCATGCTATTGTTTGTCTAGGCTAGATTACCTGAAGTGCGAAGCTTGTTACTACGAATCTCTAGAGTATGCAGATCGTCAGCCAGGCAAGTTACACTTTGATCATTCTCTTTTATACCCAATTTTTACTATGCATTAGTATTGCCCCTCAAATACTTGCATGAGTAGGATTGGGAACTTGTGGTTTTGGTTGTAGTTCTTGAGGTAGGAACCTAATACCTTTTGATCACCCTGGGAATATACGTTATGCTTATTATTGCTTAGCCATGCTGTAGACGGGGATTGGATCATGATTCACACATGGAAGTTGAGAGTTATTTTAATCATGGATAACATTAAGATGGCAACTTTAATATACATCTCGGTGGATTGGTTGAGGTACCTCGGGAACCCAGTGTTGCCTGTTTTGGAAATCCCGGAGCACCTGTGTCATTAGCCTATGGAATGCCACCCAGGCTCAAAGGGATCATAAGATTATTCATGCTAGAAACTTTCGTGTGCAGCCACAAGCCATTATGGGCTCTGGCATAGTTGAGTAAGTTGCGTGAGCTCTTAAAGAGGTAGACTAGCAGATGTAGAGGGATGTAGGTGGTACTGTCTACCCGGAGTAGAGAGTTAATGCTTCAGAAAGGCTATGTCTCAATCATCCGAACATGAATGCGGTCGAGTCTTGTGGGGAAAAGTGCGCAAACCTCTGCAGAGTGTATAAACTAATCATGGTTAGCCATGTCTCCGGTTATGGACATCTTGAGTATCTAGTACTTGAATCTATTGATGTGATCTCATCACGTTACTCTAATTAGTTATGATGTTGGGTTGATGATGATACTTTTAATTGGGATTTGAGTTGGGGTTACCTTCTCAAATATTGGGCAACATGGGAGTAGTTAAATAAATTTATTCCTTTGTTGTAGGGAAAAACTAGCTTTATGCAAAACTATGTAACTTACAGCCTCCACTAACCAAATATTGCATGTAGATATAGTACTTGCATTTCATTTGCTTTACAGTGTAACTTTCCAATCATATTCCATGTGCTGACCCGTTTCGGGCTGCAACGTCTTATGTTGCAGACTACTTAGATGACGAATAAGGTGCGATAGGTCGTTGTTTTGCACTCAACTATGCCGTTGGAGTTGATGGACTCATTTACGTTCAAAGCTTCCGCAGTTATCTAGTTTAGATGGCCTTCAGCCATGATTTATTTATGTAATCATACTCTTTATGAGGACTCAATGTAATAAGTGTGTGATTGAAACTCTGTTATAATTACTCGAGTACTGTCTGTGTCAGCATTACCGATCCAGGGATGACACTGATGCACAAAGACTTGACCGTTTGAGGTCTGATCGCTACAAGATGGTATCAGAGCACACGCTGACTGTAGGACGCGACCACTAGTATGAGCCACATGATTTCTCTTCTCTACTCATTTCTAATTCTCCTCTCTTTCTACTCTATAGATGGCGGATCCCAGGAACAAGTTCACTCAGTCTGATGACGACACCCCTTTCAGAAAGCACTTCAAGGAAGTCACTAAGTATTTGACATCGGATTACCAAGCTTCACGGGGACTTTCTCTACATTGGTACCGGAAGAGGAGCGCTGGAAGATCAAAGTCTGGGTACCTGGGAGGACCTTTGCGCCAACAACGGAGCCTGTTGATTTCTACCTAGATGCACCAAGCTGGAGTATTGAAAGAGCATGACCGCACATATCACCTTTGGACGCATATGTGAGGTGTATCACAAGGAGCTGGAGAATACCGTTTACCAGATATGTGGCCGCTGAGATGACAAATGGGAGATGATTTGCACCAGGAGGGACGGATCAATTGCAGCTTACATTCAAGATATGGGAGATCATATTTGTCGACAGGAGAATCAACAAATTATCCACATGAAGAGGATCAAGAAACTGGTGAGGAGAAACAACGAGCTGGAAGAGAAGATCAAGTCTACACGCAATCGATACGAGGAAGAGATCGATGTACTACTGGAGAAGAATGAAGACCTGAAGAATAAGCTAGGAGTGTTCATGGGAGACCCTACGCCAAAGAAGGAGAACAACCACCCAGGCGACTACATCATCATCGACGACACCGACTCCGACCCTGATAGTGATGATGACTACGTTGATGAAGCTGGAGTAGATATTATGGAGTTTTCTCTGATGAAAAATTCTAGACGGCCACCATTGTAATTAGTAGTATTTCCCTCCAAGTAGTAGCAATGATCGAGTTGTAGTTATAGGTTAGACCACTTTTGTGTGACTTGTTGCTATTGATTGTAGTGAAATTGATTGTGTTTGTCTCATGAGCATTATGGGTAGTGAATCTGTCTTGGACCCAATTCTATTCTATTTTCTCACCCTTTCTAAATCCATCAGATGCCTCCGAGACGTGACAATGGATTTTCCTTCCCATCGGAGCTCACTCAGTTAATGCAGCAGCAGAATACCTTGATGCAACTTTTAGTTCAGAATTAGAACCAAGGCAACAACAACAACAACAACAACAAAAACCCACTACCACCACCCCCTGTTGATCACCTAGCATGTTTCCTAAGGTTGAATCCGTTAGTGTTCTCTAGTAGCACCAAGCCGATTGTTGCAGATAATTAGCTCTGCAAGATTGGAAGAGAGCTGACCACTGTAGGATGCACAGATGCGGAGAGAGTGCCTTTTGCCGCACATCAGCTTGATGGACCCGCAGCATCATGGTGGGAGAATTTCACAGCCACTTACCCCATTGACGCTGTTACATGGGATCAGTTTCAGCAGGCTTTCCGCACTGCCCATGTCTCAGCAGGAGCTATGAGCATGAAGAAGCGTGAGTTTCGCAACTTGCGCCAAGGAGGGCGTACAGTGGGACAGTATGTGGATGAGTTTAGCAAGTGAGCACGCTATGCCCCTGATGACGTAGCTACAGATGCCGCTAAGTAGGAGAAGTTTCTGGAAGGACTGAATGATAAGCTGAGCATGAAGTTGATGGTGGCAACATTCAACAACTACTAGGAGTTGGTAGACAGGGCCCTTATGATTGAATGCAAGCAGCAACAGATTGATAATCGTAAGAGGAAGTATGGACAGGGGAGGTACACTTCAGGAGCTCAGCAGAAGCCCCGCTATTCCCCGTACTCAGGAGGACATACCCACAACCATGGAGGCCATAACCATGGAGGACACACGCACAACGGAGCAAGTTCACACAACCATAGTGGCCCCAAGAATGGCAATGGGAATGGAGGAAGCAGCAGCCAGGACCGTTCCAACTCTTCAACACCATCCAAGAGGGATCTGAGCCACATTACCGGTTTCAAGTGCTAGAAGACCGGACATTATGCCACTGAATGTCCTGAAGCGAAGAGCGGGTCAGAGGTGATCCAACATGCGACCAAGTTGACTTGAACCTAAGAGGTCGCACGCTTAAGGGAAGGAACCTGTGACGCCGGATCTGACTCCACAAGTCAGATGTGATCCTACTCGAACTCAGATCCAGGCCGAACAAAATTTGGGCTTTAGGATCCATGCAAGGCCCAAGGGTTGAGCCCATGACGGATGCCTATATATAGGGAGGCGTGACAAACTCATTCAATTGATTGCTTCGGCAGTGTCACTAGGGCTTTGCATGTGTTGCAACTAGCCACCTCCACTTGCCGCAGGCTGTGTGATCGAGCTTAGCAGTCCGCCACACGGTGTTCCTCCTGCACACGCAGAAACCGTTAGAGGCAGTGCACTTGTGCTGCTCCGGTGAACCTGTACGTGGGATACAATGACCGACTGCTCGAGGGAGACCAGACAAGGAGGAGACGACTCTGAACGTGCTGCCCCTACTCTACTTCCGATGCACGGCACTACGCGTCAAGTGGTAATGATCTGTGATCCATCTCTATTAGCATGTTCCTAGATGTTTTGTGGGTAGGAAATTTTAATTTGCAGTCAACGCACCCTACCATAGAACCCAACATGTACCACGTTGTGAAGGATGAGCTCAAGGTGCCCGCCGAGATCTGTCATGAGTTGGTGATGCAGTATGTGGGCAACATGCCAGTCGTGGTAGATGCCATGGTGGCGAAGTATAATACAGAGTGGCCGACATGCCTAAGGTGAGAGGGTCACAAGGGAGTAGAGTACATTCTTGCCTGTTACGCCAGCCGCGACCCTAAATTCCCACTAGAGCCTGTCCCACGAGGTGTTCGAGATGTCGATGAATCTAGAGATTAGGCCCATGCGGGTCACAGAGGCAGAGGACACGGTCCTGTCCTTCTTCTGCCTTAGGCGACTGATGCTGAGTCTATACAAGAGCAGAGATGGCGACATCACACTTCCTTTTTATTCTTGGTTATTTATTCGGGGCTATCATGCCCTTGTAATGAACTTGATGTGATTTGTTTGGTTACTAGTCATTCGTTCATTGGAAATGGAGTGATTTCATGATTTCGTTAGCATTGGTTCCGTCAAAACATACTTATGAATTTATTAATTTTTTATTATGTATATGTTTGTTGTCCCCACATCATAAGGTGCCTCCGAGCGAATGTGGGTCGGGGTGAAATGTAACTGGGACTCCCAAAACATGTTGCAAAGTGTGCATGCTCGTTCGTAGGCTCCTCGAGCTTGTAGGTGCTGACCGTGAAGTGATCGAGGTGGACTCGAGGTATGCTTCACAAACTGTAATGTGATGCTCGGGGTGGATTCATTTTTGCACGCGTATAAGCTATCCATGAGGTTCTCGAGGGTCGACACTTCCCAAGGGACCCACCATTTGCACAAAGAATGCCATTTACAAAAGCTAGGAAGAGGCGGTGAAGGGTAAAATGAAAGCAGGAGGAGAAATAGATGATGACCGATATGGACAAGAGAACTTAGCTTAGGTGGTCATCTTATTAACTTTGCTCTCAGCCATAGGGAGCTTGTTTATAACCTGCGCAAGAGGATACAACTAGAAAAGTGTGAAGGGAAAGAAAGAAAAAGGTGAAGAAACTCCTTCCGGTTCTTTTGAGGGGACGACCGGACAATCTTATTTGATGGGGATCTCTGTTGACCCTAGTGCTAATGCTTTCTTCAGGAGTCACAGAGACCATTGTTTTCAGTGCTTTTGAGGTAGTAGCCTCGTGGTAGTGGTTCCGCCTTACCCTATAGGGGCACCCCATTCCTTCGCATTGAAGATGTCCTATCTCTTCCACTTTAGCCTTTTTCTTCTGGTCCTTTTGTCCCAAAAAATCCTGGTTTCCCAAGGGTTTTTCATGGATCTTGCATCATTCAACGGTGTGTTGTGCTATTCTCGGGGAGAGTTGGCACTAGAGCAGGTGCTTCGCATGCCCTAGTATGTGGGACGCAGGGCCAACTGATCACCAGCCTACATGGCCTTAATCGCAACCAAGGTTGGGCATGGAAAGGGTGCATGTCCTGCCAAGGGGGTCGCGTGGAGGAGCTGCGGATTCCCCTACGTTGGCGCCAGTCTAGCCGCAGGTCATAGGAGCACAACACTAACCATGTCAGCTATCCCCTTGATACATGGGCCAAGTAGCGAGGGTACATCCACTAGAACCGGAGGGTGACGCAGGAGCAAATGGGCGGTTTGCAAGGTGGCTGTTGGAGTTATCTTCTCGTCTCACTACTGCAGGATGCTGCTAAGGCGACACTACGATCAGAGACACTTCGAGAAACTGTGTGCGATGCAATAATCGCAAACAGTGGTGTCAGAGAACCGTCAAAAATGTCCAAAACGTCTACGATGACGGATGCATCGGTTCAGATTTTAGTTGCGTGTGCGATGCACGACGTACAGTTCAGTTCAATGAACTGTTTGCGATGAGGAGGAGCAAAAGAAATGGTCAGCCAGATGAAGGTGTGTGCGATACACAGCATACGGTTCACTCGGATTAAATGTTTGTGATGAGGTGGAACAACAGAAAAGGACAGCTAGATAAAGGTGTGTGCGATTGAGGGCATACGATTCAGAAGGATTAACTGTTTGCGATTAGGCAACAGGACAGAAGTGGTCATCCAGATCAAAGGTGTGTGTGCGATTGATGGCATACACTTCACACAGATGAACTATTTGCAATTAGCCACAACAAACAGAAACAGTTAGACAGATCAACGTGTGTGCGCTAGACTGGCACAGATTCTAATTAAAAGAAGCGTGCGCGATGGTAATAACGAGCGCGCACAGTTCTTGGAACAAGACGTGTGCTGACATTGCCTATTGCGGTGCACCAAACGCCACGTACGCAGCCAAGAAAGCGTGCCCATGTTACGCCGTCCGGGAATAGTGCCACACTTAGAAGTTATAGAACCGTCAATAAATTTTGAGCCTGCGTCCCGTCACCTTCCAAATTGCAAACCTGTTCACACCGATCAAAACCTCAACATTCCAAGATGACTGCACATTCCTTCCTCACCTCCTCTTCCACAAAAGCAAACAAGTCATTCAACATCGTTCTCTTGCGTCTCCCATGGCCAGATTGAGTTCTCGGTCGAGAGATTACCACCATGGAGAGGCGAGCATGGAAGCGGAAGCACGAGAGATGTCCCGCTTAGCTGCGAAAGCAGCCGACATGTCCCGTCCTGCCGCCGAAGCATCACAAAGGTCTCGTCGCACCATCGATGCAGTAGACTGGTCAGGTCGCGCCGCAGAAGTAGCAGAGATGTCCTGCTACGTCGCGAATGCAGCAGAGATGTCCTCCCGCGCCGCGGCGACCTGGGAAAATCTCTCGCGGGTAGGCGAGGACTCTTACAGGCACAAGCATGCGATCGTCCATAGCCAGATGGATCAGATCTCCGGCTGGATGAAGCTGCAGGACGAGTTGAATGCCTTGTTTGAACAACTCCGGGCCGACCGCGACCTGCTGAGGGCGAAGATCGCCGGAAGGGCAGAGCAGGCGGAGGAGACCATTGTCTTGTTGAAGAGGATGGGCGTCATCGTCAAGAAACTTATGGACGAGAATGCCATGCTCTACATCGAGGCCGAAAGGCTGGTGGAGGAATCCGTGGTTGCTTTTGAGTAGCGTATTAAGGACATGAAACTGATGAGAGAGATCATCGTCGCTCGCAGCGAGAACTAGTCTCCGCGACCTGCAGATAATCCCCAAGTGCAGGGAAGCATCTAGTAATTCCCAAAGGTGGAAGTGATAAGTATGGAGTGTCGAACTCACAAGGGGCTAAAGGTAAGATCAATATTCGTTCAAGTGCTATCTGCCACTGATACGACTCTACGTACACCAAATGTTTGCTTCCAACTAGAAACGAGAAATAAAACTACGGTGTGGGTATGAAGAGCATAACTTTGCATGGTATCGGAAAGCTAAAATATAAAACTAGGTGTTGTTATCATAAAGTTAGAATATATTACTAAATATTATAAATAGCGAGTGTGGAATAATGATGGGTCGGTGTGCGGAATTATCCTAGGCAATCGTTAACAAGACTGGTAGTCGTCATTGCAATTTCATATGAGGGAGAGGCATAAGCTAACATACTTTCTCTTCTTGGATCATATGCACTTATGATTGGAACTCTAGCAAGCATACGCAACTACTAAAGGTCATTAAGTTAAAACCCAACCATAGCATTAAAGCATCAAGTCCCCTTTATCCCATACGCAACAACCCCCTTACTCGGGTTTATGCTTCTGTCACTCAAGAAACCTACTCTACGTGAATCATAAACGTATTGCACCACCCTACAGCGGGAATCCCACACGCTTGCGCGACACAGAGGGCACAATAGGACAACACCAAAATAAAACATACAACTCATACCAATCTATATCATCAATCAACCCAAAGGCAAAGGATATCTACTCAAAACATCATAGGATGGCAACACATCACTGGATCATAATATGTGGCATAAAGCACCATGTTCAAGTCGGGATTACAGCGGGGTGCGGGGGAGTGGACCGCGTAAAAGAGATGAGGATGGTGATGATGGTGCTGTTGTTGATGAAGAAGATCACCGCGGAGATGATTCCCCTCCCGATGGCACTCCGGCGCCACCAAGAGAGAGGAGGAGAGGTTCTCCTCCTTGTGCTTCCTCCTCCATGGCCTCCCCCTAGATGGGGAGAGGTTCTCCCTCTGGTCCTTGGCCTTCATGGCGATGATGGCCCCTCCAGGATCCTCCTCAATGGCCTCCGGTGATGATGGCCCCCTCCGGCATGGTGCCAGAGAGCGCCTAGATTGATTTCTCGTGGCTGCAGAGGCTTGCGGTGGCGGAACTTCTGATCTAGGTTATTTTCTAGAGGTTTCTGTATTTATAGGATTTCTTGGCGTAGGTCTCATGTCAGGGGGGGGGGTCTTCGAGTCGTCCATGAGATAGGGGCCCACGCCCAGGGGGGTGGGCGCACCCCCCACCCTCGTGGACAACCCGGGACTCTTTTGGCCCAACTCTTTTACTCCGGGGGCTTCTTTTAGTGCATAAAAAATAATCAAAAATTGGCACATCAATTGGACTCCATTTGGTATTCCTTTTCTGCGATACTCAAAAACAAGGAAAAAACAGAAACTGGCACTGGGCTCTAGGTTAATAGGTTAGTCCCAAAACTCATATAAAATATCATATAAATGCATATAAAACATCTAAGATGGATAATATAATTGCATGAATACTTCATAAATTATAGATACGTTGGAGACGTATCAGCATCCCCAAGCTTAATTCCTGCTCGTCCTTGAGTAGGTAAATGATAAAAGAAATAATTTATGAAGCGTGAATGCTATGAGGTGCACAAGTTTGATCAATGATAATTTCAATCACCTTTTCTAGCATCAATATATGTCATAACAGTAGCTCATCTCAAAAAACTTTTCATGATCAAGTTACAAGCTATTCACATGTTAACGTATAGATCATAAACTTTTTTGAAAACTAAGAAATAGTGCTCTTAGTCATCAAACAATTGCAATTCATCTTATTTTTGGTAAGGGTCTATGTAAGAGCTTTGATTCAGCAAACTCCACATACTCAACTGTCATTTAATCTTTCACAGTTGCTAACACTCATGTGATATTTATGGGTTCAATGTTTTAATCGGACATAGAGAAAGATAGGGGCTTATAGTTTTGCCTCATAACCTTTTACCTCAAGGGTAATGTCAACAATAATAATTTACGAAAACCTACATCCAAGTGGATATATATATATCCGGATCGCTCCAACACAAAGTGCTTGCCAAAGGAAAAAGTGTAAAAAGGAAAGGTGATGATCACCATGACTCTTGTATAAGGGTAGAAGATAAAAGTAAAAGATAGGCCCTTTGCTGAGGGAAGTAGAGGTTGTCATGCGCTTTTATGGTTGGATGCACAAAATCTTAATGCAAAAGAACATCACTTTATATTGCCACTTGTGATATAGACCTTTATTATGCAGTCCGTCGCTTTTATTTCTTCCCTATCACAAGTTCGTATAAAGCTTATTTTCTTCGCACTAATAGATCATACATATTTAGAGAGCAATTTTTATTGCATGCACCGATGACAACTTACTTGAAGGATCTTACTCAATCCATAGGTAGGTATGGTGGACTCTCATGGCAAAACTGGCTTAAGGGATGTTTGGAAGCACAAGTAGTATTTCTACTTGGTGCAAAGAATTTGGCTAGCATGAGAGGGAAAGGCAAGCCCAACATGTTGGATGATCCAAGACAATATAACATTTCGGATATAGGAAAACATAACCCATTAAGTCATCTTCCTTGTCCAACATCAACCTTTTAGCATGTCATATTTTAATGAGTGCTCACAATTACAAAAGATGTCCAAGATAGTATATTTATATGTGAAAACTCTCTTCCTTCAATATTCTTTCATGAATTGTTCAAGCGACCAATTCTGTGTTTGCTAACTTTCAATAAGTTTACTACCTATACTTATTCTGTGTGAAGTCATTACTCCCCATGGTATAAGCATACGAAACCCATATAAATTCAGATTTATGATATTCAATTCATTCAACCATTTACTCACAGGATATATGTGAAGCACGTGAGTAAATGAAAAACTACTCCAAAAAGATATAAGTGAAGAAAATTGAGTAGTCAAATAATTAACTAGCCATGGGAGGGTTCTTTTTCATTCAAGATTTTAGATCCAATGATTTTATTCAAACAGCAAGTAAAATTGAAAATACGCTCCAAGCAAAACACATATCATGTGACGAATAAAAATATAGCTCCATGTTGGTGTACAGAAGTAGGCCCTTTACCTGTGCACAGGCAGTCAGAGCCGCGCCTGCGGCCACGCTTAGCAGGGCAAAGGAAGGAAACCAAAGCCACGAGACGATCAAAGCAATGCCAAGACAGGGATACGAAGAGCAAGAGGGCAAGGTGGACTCCCCCGGCAAGACCCTTGCCGGGGCGGCCTCCACGGCCCCGGCAAAGGCCTTGCCATGGCAACTTGCCCAACACCAGCGGAGCGTGCCACCCTTGAGCCTGAGGTTTCCAACATCATCAACAACATTGGAACCAAGGCTCGGGAGGCACCTCCATGGTGGCATGCAGATCTTTGTGAAGATTATTAACGCACAAGATCAGATGAGGACCAGAAGACGAGACCTCCGGCAACATCCTTGCCGGGGACGATCGCGGTGCCATGGCAAGACCTTTGCCGGGGCCCCCGGCAAGACCCTTGCCGAGGACATCAGCGGGCCACGGCCTAGCCCATGCACACCAAGACCCCACCGCCGTTCCCATGCAGCTGCCAGCCCAGCCAGCCAGGCGAGCACCTGTGTGGCGACGTGCGGCCCCGAGGCCAACTCAGCAAGCACCTGCGTGGTGTAATGCAGATCTTCATGAAGACGCTGCTACCTCTTGAGCACTGCGTTGGATTTCCCCAAAGAGGAGAGGATGATGTAGCAAAGTAGCGTAAGTATTTCCCTCAGTTTTTGAGAACCAAGATATCAATCCAGTAGGAGACCACGCACAAGTCCCTCGTACCTACACAAAATGATAGCAACTCGCAACCAACGCTTAGGGGTTGTCAATCCCTTCACAGTCACTTACCAGAGTGAGATCTGATAGAGATAATATTTTTGGTATTTTTGATAGATAGATGCAAAGTAAAAAGTAAAAGGCAAAGTAAAAGCAAAGCAAATAAATAAAGTGATAGAGATTGATATGATGAGAATAGACCCGAGGGCCATAGATTTCACTAGTGGCTTCTCTCAAGAGCATAAGTATTCTACGGTGGGTGAACAAATTAATGTTGAGCAATTGACAAAATTGAGCATAGTTATGAGTATATCTAGGCAATGATCATGTATATAGGCATCACGTCCATGACAAGTAGATCGAAATGATGCTGCATCTACTACTATTACTCCACTCATCGACCGCTATCCAGCATGCATCTAGAGTATTAAGTTAAAAACATAGTAACGCCTTAAGCAAGATGACATGATGTAGAGGGATAAATTCATGCAATATGATAAAAAACCCATCTTGTTATCCTCGATGGCAACAATACAATACGTGCCTTGCAACCCTTTACATCCGGGTAAGGACACCGCAAAATTGAACCCAAAGCTAAGCACTTCTCCCATTGCAAGAACTACCAATCTAGTTGGCCAAACCAAAAAGGATAATTCGAAGAGACTTGCAAAGATAACTCAATCATACATAAAAGAAATCAGAGAAGAATCTAATATTTTCCATAGATAATACTGGATCATAAACCCACAATTCATCGGTCTAAACAAACACACCGCAAAAAGAAGATTACATCAAATAGATCTCCACGAGAGAGGGAAGAACATTGTATTGAGATCCAAAAAGAGAGAAGAAGCCATCTAGCTACTAGCTATGGACCCGAAGGCGGAGCTCCGGAACAGGCCCCAAGTTGGGATCTCATGGATACAGAAGGTTGCGGCGGTGGAATTAGGTTTTTTGTGGCTCCTGTTCTGATCGTACGGGGCTAAGTAGGTATATATAGGAGGAAGGACTACGTCGGTGGAGCTTCGAGGGGCCGACGAGGTAGGGGGGCGCGCCCAGGGGGCGCGCCCTCCACCCTCGTGACCGCCTTGTGGCTTTCTTGACGGAGGGTCCAAGTCTCCTGGATCTTATCTAATGAGAAAATCACGTTCCCGAAGGTTTCATTCCGTTTGGACTCCGTTTGATATTCCGTTTCTTCAAAACACTGAAAAAGGCAAAAAAAACAGCAATTCTGGGCTGGGCCTCCGGTTAATAGGTTATGCTTCTGTCACTCAAGAAACCCACTATACGTGAATCATAAACGTACTGCAACACCCTACAGCGGGAATCCCACATGCTTGCGCGACAAGGAGGGCACAATAGGACAGCACCAAAATAGAACATACAACTCGTACCAATCTATATCATCAATCAACCCAGACAAAGGATATCTACTCAAAACATCATAGGATGGCAACACATCATTGGATCATAATATGTGGTATAAAGCACCTTGTTCAAGTAGGGATTACAGCGGGGTGCGCGAGAGTGGACCGTGTAAAAGAGATGGGGATGGTGATGATGGTGGTGCTGTTGATGAAGATGATC
The DNA here is from genome assembly GCA_021437245.1 of Aegilops speltoides. Lineage (NCBI taxonomy): Eukaryota > Viridiplantae > Streptophyta > Magnoliopsida > Poales > Poaceae > Aegilops > Aegilops speltoides. Next base: position 230,502,230 of record CM038142.1, read on the forward strand.
ACCACGGCGATGATGCCCCTCCCGATGGCACTCCGGCGCCACCAAGAGAGAGGAGGAGAGGTTCTCCCCCTTGTGCTTCCTCCTCCATGGCCTCCCCCTAGATGGGGAGAGGTTCTCCATCTAGTCCTTCGCCTTCATGGCGATGATGGCCCCTCCAGTATCCTCCTCCATGGCCTCCGATGATGATGATGGCCCCCTCCGGCAGGGTGCCAGAGAGGGCCTAGATTGATTTCTCGTGGCTACAGAGGCTTGCGGCGGCGGAACTTCTGATCTAGGTTATTTTCTGGAGGTTTCTGTATTTATAGGAATTTTTGGCGTAGGTTTCACGTCAAGGGGGGTCTTCGAGTCGTCCATGAGATAGGGGCCCACGCCTAGGGGGGTGGGCGCACCCCCACCCTCGTGGATAGCCCTGGACTCTTATGGCCCAACTCTTTTACTCCGGGGGCTTCTTTTGGTCCATAAAAAATAATCAAAAATTGGCACGTCAATTGGACTCCGTTTGGTATTCCTTTTCTGTGATACTCAAAAACAAGGAAAAAACAGAAACTGGCACCGGGCTCTAGATTAATAGGTTAGTCCCAAAAATCATATAAAATATCATATAAATGCATATAAAACATCTAAGATGGATAATATAATAGCATGAATAATTCCTAAATTATAGATACGTTGGAGACGTATCAGCATCCCCAAGCTTAATTCCTGCTCGTCCTCGAGTAGGTAAATGATAAAAGAAATAATTTATGAAGTGTGAATGCTATGAGGTGCACAAGTTTGATCAGTGATAATTTCAATCACCTTTTCTAGCATCATTATATGTCATAACAGTAGCTCATCTCAAAAAACTTTTCATGATCAAGTAACAAGCTATTCACATGTTAAAGTATAGATCATAAACTTTCTTGAAAACTAACAAATAGTGCTCTTAGTCATCAAACAATTGCAATTCATCTTATTTTTGGTAAGGGTTTATGTAAGAGCTTTGATTCAGCAAACTCCACATACTCAACTATCATTTAATCTTTCACAGTTGCTAACACTCATGTGATATTTATGGGTTCAAAGTTCTAATCGAACCCAGAGAAAGATAGGGACTTATAGTTTTGCCTCCCAACCTTTTACCTCAAGGGTAATGTCAACAATAATAATGTATGAAAACCTACATCCAAGTGGATATATATATCCGGATCGCTCCAACACAAAGTGCTTGCCAAAGGAAAAAGTGTAAAAAGGAAAGGTGATGATCACCATGACTCATTTATAAGAGTAGAAGATAAGAGTAAAAGATAGGCCCTTCGTAGAGGGAAGTAGAGGTTGTCATGCGCTTTTATGGTTGGATGCACAAAATCTTAATGCAAAAGAATGTCACTTTATATTGCCACTTGTGATAAAGCGCTTTATTATGCAGTTCGTCACTTTTTTTTCTTCCCTATCACAAGTTCGTATAAAGCTTATTTTCTTCGCACTAATAGATCATACATATTTAGAGGGTAATTTTTATTGCATGCACCGAGGACAACTTACTTGAAGGATCTTACTCAATCCATAGGTAGGTATGGTGGACTCTCATGGCAAAACCGGTTTAACAGATGTTTGGAAGCACAAATAGTATTTCTACTTGGTGCAAAGAATTTGGCTAGCCTGAGAGGGAAAGGCAAGCCCAACATATTGGATGATCCAAGACAATATAACGTTTCGGATATAGGAAAACATAACCCACTAAGTTGTCTTCCTTGTCCAACACGAACCTTTTAGCATGTCATATTTTAATGAGTGCTCACAATTACAAAAGATGTCCAAGATAGTATATTTATATGTGAAACCTCTCTTCCTTCAATATTCTTTCATGAATTGTTCAAGTGACCAATTCTGCGTTTGCTAACTTCCAATAAGTTTACTACCTATACTTATTCTGTGTGAAGTCATTACTCCCCATGGTATAAGCATACGAAACATATATAAATTCAGATTTATGATATTCAATTCATTCAACCATTTACTCAAAGGATATATTTGAAGCACATGAGTAAATGAAAAACTACTCCAAAAAGATATAAGTGAAGAATACTGAGTAGTCAAATAATTAACTAGCCATGGGAGGATTCTTTTTCATTCAAGATTTCAGATCCAATGATTTTATTCAAATAGCAAGTAAAATTGAAAATATGCTCCAATCAAAACATATATTATGTGATGTAACGCCCCGAATCCGATGCGCCAGGTGTCCTCCAGTCATTCGTCGTTGTTGCCATGTCATTCGCTTGTGTGTTGCATCTTTGCCATGTCATCATCTACATTTCGTCTGCATGTTTTTCAAAACTTGCATTCGTCCGGGTCCTCCCAGTTCTCTCCGTTGTCCGTTCTGAGCCCAACCACACTCGCACGCGCCCGTCGCCCCTCTCAGACCTTGTTTCGTGAGCGCGAGAAAAACGTTCTCGGAATGGGTCGGGATTTGCCGAGTGGCCTTGGTATATCACCAGTAGACCTCCCGTCAAATTTCGTTCCATTTGGAAGTCGTTTGATGCCCCAACGGTTAACCGAGTTAACTGAAATCCCCTTTTGTCTTGTAGCCTAGCACCCCTCCACACAGCCCACCTAGCCCATCCAAACCGCCTCCTTGCTCTCCGCCGTTCAATCACGATCGTGTGGGCGAAAATCGCACCCCATTTGGACTCTCCTAGCTCCCTCTACCTATAAATAGGCCTCCCCCGTCCAAAATCTCAGATGAAAACACCTCTAACCCTAGGTCAACCCCCTCCACGCCGCCGGACGCGTCCACTCGCGCCGGACATGTCCAGCGCCGCCGCCCACACCCAATCTTGGCATGCCACGTCACCCCCGCCGCCGTCTCCCACCGCGCGTCGCCGCTGGCCCTGTGAGCCCATCCGCGGCCCACTCGAGCCCATCTAGGGCCCGGGTCAACCCGCATCGCGCCGCCGCCTCCAAGCTCCCGAGCTCACCGTCGGGACCTCGCTGCCCCACGCCGGCGACCACCACCGCCTACCTCGCGCCCCTGCATCGTGCGGACCCCGCCACCCGCGCCTCTCCATTGTCGGCCCCGCATCGCGCCAGCTGCGCTGCACCTCACCGACACCGCCGACCCCGAGCTCCTCCGCCGGCTCGCCACCACCTCGTTCCAGCGCCGTCCGGAGCGCCCTGCGGGCCCTCTGCTCCGCCTGAGCGCCGCTGTCGCCGGGAACCGGCCAGATCCGGCGAGGCACGACCGGATCTGCCCTCCCCGAGCCTCCTCCGCCAACGGCACCCAAGACGCGCGCTGGCTCCCTGGCTCCGGCGCCCGCCACGCAAGAATCGCCATGGCCGCCTTCTGCGTCTCCCGCGTCACCGACAGGTGGGCCCGGCCCGACCTGGACGCCCTCATCCCTGGCCAAAGGCATCCCGCAAACCAAACACCGTCCACGGCCCCGCTGCACCACGTTGTCCAAATTGGACCTCTCTGTCCAGTTTTCCCGAGGTGAAAATTTGTCTAAGTCCCTGATTTTTAGTAGCATGTTGCATTCTTGTGTGGCTTGTATCTATGCGCATGTGGCTCCGTTTTTTGTCCATGATATGTCAAAATATTCATCTCCGAGTGATCTTCATGATGAGTAGCTTGCATGCATGTTAGGATTCATATTGATGCCTTAACCTTCGTTGCAAAACTGCTAATTGATATAAACTGCTGGAATTTGCTGTTTCTTAACATCATTTATGCATCTTGTGAGTGCCACAACTTTGTCTCTATTGATGATATGATGATGATCTTAATATGCACATGTTCTGCTCTTCATGATCCACATGTTTGTGTGCTTTGCACTCATGTTAGGGTGCATCTTGACATATTAATCCCTGTTGAAAAGTGCATGTTGCTGTTAACTGCTGAAAACTGATGTAACTTGCTGATTTGTCATTTTTTTACATTTTGTGTGTGCATCCTATGAGCATTATGTCTACATGTTTTGGGAGCATTTGTATTCCATATTTACAGGGGTGCAACCCATGTATTTTCCTATGCCCTGTAGTGAGTGCATAAAGCTTGTGAAGTGGGCTACTTGCTGTTAACTTTCTGTCAAGTCTGTTTCTGCCATATCATGATGCCATACTTGCTTGATGCTACCAATTAATTCATGCATAATATGGAGATGCTTAGTTTACATGTTTTGTTGTATATGTTATGCTCTACCATGTCATGCCTTTTGTCGCCCTATATATGCCTTGTATCATATGTTTACATTGCCATGAAGATGCCTACATGTTGTTCCAGTTTTCTGTTAACTTCATGATGCCTTGTTGTGAGCTTGTTATTGAGCGAACCATGCCTCTTCTGGAGATACTATAATTAAATGTTTTGTAGTATGCTATGATTAATTTGTTCACATGCCATGTTTGCTAATTGTGGATGTCATATGCCTCTGTTCCATGCTTGCAAGCATGCTACCATAATGTTGCTGTTTTACACTTGCTGAAACTGTTTCAACATTCAATCTTGTCTTGTTGGTTCCCACTAATCCATGAGCCATATGTATATGATGGCAGGATGTTATTTACTCTTTGTTATATGTGCTTTGATTCCATGCCCTTGGTTACTATGTATACTTGCTGTAGCTTGTCTCTTTCTTGCTATCAAGTTGTCATCATATTAACTCTGCTCATGTATATGCTCCTGTGTTATAAAGTTGCATTTTGCTTTGATCATCTTGGATTAATCTTGATGCTTATGAACCTGGACCTTAATGATATTTGAAGTATGTCATCTTTTCATGAAGTGCATGTAATGTTTATGCTCATATTATTCCTGTAACATGTTGTTTTGGTGTTTGCAAAGTGCCTACTTGCTGTTTTGGGCAGATTATTGTTATATCTTGTTTGGAGTGTATGTGTTGCACCGTTGCTCCGTTTTGAGCATGATCTATATGAAACTTGCTTGATTTTGCATGTAGTATCATATTATCATGTTGCATCCTTGTTTTGAGGTGCTTGCTTGATGTTTGGATGCATTTTGCATCAATGCCATGTTTAACTTGTGTTGCTCATATCTTCTAGGTCGTACCTCAGAATTAAATGAACTTTATATGTAACTTGACTAGAATTTCGTGTAGATCATCTTTGTGCATCTTAACTTGCTGTTTAACAACTTGAACATAAGGTTTATTCATTTCTAGACCAATTTCGAAATTTACATATGAGGACTTACCGGAGTAGTTATATGTTGTTTCCGGCCTCATTTAAACTTGCTTTGGTGTGTTGTTCTTGTATGCATCATCTATTGCCATGAATAGCATCATATAGCCTTTGTCATGCATCATGCTTGGTTGTGCATCATGTCATGTTTAACTGTGGTGTGTTTACCACGTTGTTTGCTTCTTTCTGGTTGTGCTTCTTCTTGATAGTTCATGTTCCGTTGCGATCGTGAGGATTCGGTCATCTATGCTTGGTTCATATTCATCCATTCGTCTTCTTCATGGACTCGTTCTTCTTCCTAGCGGGATTTCGGGCAAGATGACCATTACCCTGGATCTCACTACTATCATTTCTATGCTAGTTGATTCGTTCTATCGCTATGCTGCGCTACCTATCACTTGCTTATCAAGCCTCCCAAATTGCCATGTCAGCCTCTAACCTTTTTCACCCTTCCTAGCAAACCGTTGTTTGGCTATGTTATTGCTTTTGCTCAGCCCCTCTTATAGCGTTGTTAGTTGCAGGTGAAGTTGAAGATTGCTCCATGTTGGACAGGGTTATGTTGGGATATCACAATATCTCTTATTTAATTAATGCATCTATATACTTGGTAAAGGGTGGAAGGATCGTCCTTATGCCTGGTGTTTTGTTCCACTCTCGCCGCCCTAGTTTCCGCCATACCGGTGTTATGTTCCTTGATTTTGCGTCCCTGACACGGTGAGGGGTATGGGACCCTCTTGACAGCTTGCTTTGAATAAAACTCTTCCAGCAAGGCCCAACATTTGTTTTAACATTTGCCATAATAATAGTTGAACTAAATAATAAGTTTGCATAGGGCTTCATGAACCCGAGGTTTTTTTCTACATAGCAGGGGGGGCGAGCGTTGATGGTGTTGGTCCCAAACGGGTAGACTGCGGGGCCACCACGGGGCAACCGGAGGATCTGGTTTTACTCGTAGGCTGACCTCTCCAGACGTGGCCCGAGACGAGATACGCGCGGCTACTATCAGGGTGTCGGCAAGCCGGGAGGCTTTGCTAGATTAGTTTTACCATTGTCGAAATGTCTTGTGCACCAGGACCCCGAGTCTGATCAGATGTCCCGCGATGGAGGATTGTCTCCGCGGATCGTGAGCTTATAATGGGCTAAGTTGGGACACCCTGCAGGGTTTAAACTTTCGAAAGTCGTGCCCGCGGTGATGTGGCAGATGGGAATTTTTAATGTCCGATTGTAGAGAACTTGACACCAGATTCGAATTAAAATACACCAACCATGTGCATAAACGTGATGGTCTCTTTTCGAGTGGGTCGAGAAGAGAACACGGTGGGGTTATGTTTGAACGTAAGTAGTTTCAGGATCACTTCTTGATCACTTCTAGTTTCTCGGCCGTTGCGTTGCTTCTCTTCTCGCTCTTATTTGCGTATGTTAGCCACCATATATGCTTAGTCGCTGCAGCAACCTCACCACTTATCCTTTCCTTACCCATTAAGATTTGATAGTCTTGATACCCATGGTAATGGGATTGCTGAGTCCTTGTGGCTCACAGTTTACTACAACAACAGTTGCAGGTATAGGTTATGCGTGGATGATGACGTGAGAGCGATGCTTGCTTGCTTTGAGTTCTTCTTCTGCTTCGTCATTCAGGGGATAGGTTCCGGGTCGGCAGCCTGGGCTAGCAGGGTGGATGTCGTTGAGTTTCTGTTTGCGTTTCATCCGTAGTCGGATGTTGCTCTTATGTAGGATGATGTTGTTGTATTCTTGTGGCATTGCATGCCTTTTGTATGTATACCCAACTATTATGTAATGGTGCGATGTAATGATATCCACCTTGCAAAAGCGTCTTCAATATGCGCTTCTATCCTTGGTGGGACCTTCGAGTTCCTTTAGGCTAGGGTCACAAATTGGGTGTGATATATGACGAATAAAAATATAGCTCCGTGTCGGTGTATAGAAGTAGGCCCTTTACCTGTGCATAGGCAGTCAGAGCCGTGCCTGCAGCCACGTTTAGCAGGGCAAAGGAAGGAAACCGAAGCCACGAGATGATCAAAGCAACGCCAAGAGAAAGACACGAAGAGCAAGAGGGCGAGGTGGACTCCCCCGGCAAGACCCTTGCCGGGGCGGCCTCCACGGCCCCGACAAAGGCCTTGTCTGGGCAACTGGCCCAACACCAGCGGAGCGTGCCACCCTTGAGCCTGAGGTTTCCAACATCATCGACAACATTGGAACCAAGGCTCGGGAGGCACCTCCATGGTGGAATGCAAATCTTTGTGAAGATCATTAACCCACAAGATCAGATGAGGACCAGAGGACGAGACCTTCGGCAACATCCTTACCGGGGACGACCGCGGATCCATGGCAAGACCCTTGTCGGGGCCCCCGGCAAGACCCTTGCCAAGGACATCAGCGGGGCCGCGGCCCGGCCCGCGCGCCCCAAGACCCCACCGCCCTTCCCATGCAGCTGCCAGCCCAGCCAGCCAGGCGAGCACCTTTGTGACGACGTGCGGCCCTGAGGCCAACTCAGCAAGCACCTGCCTGGTGACATGCAGATCTTCATGAAGACGTCACCACCGCGCCAGCTCAGCAGCCTGCCAGCCTACATGGTGCTGCCCGTCTCGCTGGCCTGGACACGTGTCGAAGCAAGGCGAGGCGGCAACAAAGCAAGGGGACACGTCAGGGGCACATTTAATGTGTCTTGTTCTGTAATGGCAAGCGATAAGCATAGCTACTGTACCCTTTCCACCTCCTGTGTGCCACTGTGCCGCCTCCTTCGACTATAAAAGGAGGCCCAAGGAGTACTGGAGGGGGATTCGGCTCTTTGAGCAAGTCACGTACGATAGCTAGCTCAAGAACACTGAAATACACACCAAAGCAGGACTAGGGTATTACGCGATCCCCGCGGCCCGAACCTGGGTAAACAACATTTGTGCTGGCTCTTAGACCCGCTCTTCTCACAACCCCGCACCCGCCGACCATAGTAGGGATCCCGTTGATCCCATAGGTGCGTTCTCGCCGACATCTTTGGCGCGCCAGTTAGGGGGCACAGTCGTGAGAATCTGGTCTAGCAGCTAGTCTAGCAGTCTCATTGCCATGGTTTCCAAGGAAGGAGGCGATCGAACGGGCGGCATCATCTGCGGGTGTAGCAAATGCTCGCACGGCGACCGAAAAGCTAAGTCATGCAAAAAATTTGTGCAATTCTTTTTATATAAGGTTATCCTCCCTGGAGATCTTTCCCTCTGTATATGAAACCTACACGCAATGGGGCCCTTCCACTATTGGCAACGCCTTTGTTCTGTTTCGAGTCCACTCAACAGTTCGAGCGGCTGCGTCGAGAACGGCAGGGTAGCCTTCCGCTATTGGCAACGCTCTCGTTATGTCTCAAGCCTGCTCGACAGCTCGAGTGGCCGCGCTAAGAACGACAAGGTGGCTCGCCTGGCAGCACACACACCCTGCAGGCTACTGGGGATCCGTCCTCAAGGCGCCGCGGCATGGGTTTACGCGCCGGCAAGCCTTCCCAATTAACGTAGGGTGGAGATACAAAGAAAGATCGAATTGGAAGATAACATGCATCGTTTCAAAAGTACTGCAGAGTTATGTTAAATCAATTGTTGCTGCAGTTCTAACTAAAGATATAAATTGTCTTGGTCGTGAACCAGCAGCGGCGATGAGAAACGGGGTGCCTAGTCCCGGAGCTGGCCCTCCACCCTCTCGATACGGTCGACGCGGCTGATGATAGGCTTGATGCACTCCCTGAGCAACGTGAGGTCCACATCCTCCGGCAAGCTCTCCAGCGCGGCGGTGAAGTCGAGGCTGGGGTACCAGTACGCCACCTTGGTGAGAACCTTGGTCAGGGCACCCCGGCAAAGCAGCCGGGCCTCACTGGCCAGAGAGCTCGCTCTGTTAGAGCGGAACTGCTCCAGGGCTCCAAGAATGCCCTCGAAGAACAGGGTTAGCCTGGCATTGGGGCTCACGTTGGGCTCTGGGTGTACCGCATATTCGACATCCCCATAGCCGCCAGCTTCTCGGTGATCCTGTTGGCAACGTCAGCAAGGCAGCTGATCCAGAGGTTCTCGCCCTTCACGAAATCTTTGTGATTGGCGGCGTCGTTCTTCCGCATCTGCCTCTCCGTCTCCAGGTTCTTGGTCAGGGTCTCCTCCCGGGCCTTGACCTCCGAAAGCCTCTGTGGGGACCCCGACTCATAAGTCGTGATCACCGAATGCACGTGTATAGTGATCCCAGAGATCAATGCTCACTGAACACACAGAAGCTGAATAACAAGAGTCTTACATCCATACAGACCGTCTTACACAAATTGTGACCATTATGGTCAAGTCTTACATCAATAAAGCCTCAAGGGCTGAACATCAAATGAAACACAAGCAACGGAAACCGTCGTCGATAAGTAGAACCCATGCCATCTGCCTTAACCCTACAGGCATTCTGACTGGGAAATGTCCTAGTTCGCATGATCGTCTCCAAAGAACTCTTCTTCGAACTCCGGTTCTTCCATGCCTGGTCAATTAAATAACCAGTGGCAAGCCAATGAGTACTTTGAATGTACTACTTAAGCAACCCATGATTTGGTTCAAGGTACAACAATGCATGACATAGGTAAATTTTGCGTAAAGATAGTTTTGAGAGCAATGACATGTTCAACATCCTATAAAGCATGCATCAAGAGGATTCAAGTAACCATGAGAACTGGTCACAGATATCAACATAAATAGAATGGGCACCAACCCATTTATCATAAACAGAGTGGGCACCAACCCATCTCAATCGTGTCAAGTCCTCCGACTTGACCCAGTCATTTCCATCATCACACACACTAGGTTGAAAACCATGGACATAGTTTAAGCAGCACCGCCCAACCGTCCTTGACCGTGGACACGGCTATTCGAATAGTTTTACACTCTGCAGAGGTTGCACACTTTACCCACTAGATCCGGGGAACTTCCGTGTCATCCACGACCCGCGGTACCTCAAGTACCCGGGGTAAGCACCCGATCACTACCTTTCCCTAGACGACACTAACATGGAGTCCACTCGATTGGTAGTAATCCCCGTGCCCAACATTTCACATCATAAGGTCGTGGAGCCTCGCTCCCGTATTCATCACATACCACAAGCACGGGTACCAGCGGTGTGCCCGGTCTTTGTAAAAAGATGACATGGCCGCCCTACAGCACGACCCGCCCCGAGAGAGAGCACCAACTCTCCCCGTCACTACTGTAATGGGCTCCAAGATAGTATCGGACTAGGTACTCAACAATGCCCTTTCCCATATAAGGGTAGAGTGGTCGCGCATGTAAGGTTGGGACAGTCATCAAATCTTAAATCTAATCCGTTTTCGAAAACAACACACACTTGCCTCGGTACACCACTTTGTCATCAAGTGGTTACCATCTCATCATCTCCCTCGGGCATAAGTGGCACCCGATGGGGTTTTCAAAAGTCGTTTTGAAAATATTTTTGTCTCCATCACCATGCATATCCCGCCCTTTTATGTACCACTACTTAGCATCCTATCTACTCCCACGGCATAACCCTCATAAGAAGGTAGGGCCATGCACAATGCAAGTATCAACGAGGAATGTAACCGAGGCAACCAACCATGTGGTTCACCATCTCATCATGATTCAAGCAACAATAATAAGGAGCTATAAATGACATGCATGTAAGAGGGTTTCATAGTCATGGTCAAAGGGCTGCTTGCCTTGGTTGGCTTGATCTTCAAAGTCTTGAGGCCTGCTCCTCCTTCTTCCTCGGCTACCTCGTCAACACGGGATCTAATGTCGCAAGAAAACAACGGGAAAATAAGACAATAATAAAAACAGAAAAGTCAAAGTGCTCGAGAAAAATGTCAACTTATTTTTGTAAAATACTAGGAGGAAAGCTAGGAAGGGACAAGTCTTGGTTTTGGTTACGGAGTAGCGAGAATAGGGATATGGATTTTCAAAGACATATTTAAATGCTAAAAATCACATTTAAATATTCACAGAGAAGAAAAGGTTGTTGGATTTGAATGGAAGTTGCACCATTAAATAGGTTGCAATATTCTAGGAATTTAGAAATTGGAATCAATTCATTTGGATAAATATTCTGTCCTGTGGAATTTTTGGAAATAAGACAGAAAAAGAAAAAGAAAAACGATGTTGTGCCACTGGGCCAGAGAGGCCACGGCAGCAGCAGGCCCAGAGGAAAACTGCGGCACGCGCCGCCACATCGGCGTAAAGGCGAATCGCCTTCAGCCGACGCAATGGTCGGTCTTGTGCGCATGCGTTTTAAACTCGACGGTGGATCCCACCCGTCGTATGCGGAGGTCGACGGGCGGCCCCATGGCGACCGTCGTCTACCTCCGGCCAGAGGCGACGGCGAGCTCGCCGGCGGCGATACAAGGCACGGGAAGGGATGCGGGGGCTACCGTTGGACTCAGGGTGGAGTCGCCGTTCTGGTGGTGGTGGAGACGGTCGCCGGAGTGGCCTGCTTCGCCGGCGACGAGGTCACGCGGCGGAGGCGCTTCGGGCGTCGATGGCTCCGGCCGTTTCCGGCTGCAAAACAAGGGGGAAAGAGAGGGGAAAGGATCAGTGACGCCTCGCGGTTCCAGATTGAGAGAGAGCTGGGGCGGAGAAGGCCTGTACCACGCGGACGCCGACGAGCCGAGGCGGCGGAGCTCGAGCTCGATCTCGAGCTCGGGTGGTTCTGGAGAGGAAGGAGTGGTGCTGGAGGTCGATTGGGTGTGTGGAGTAGCGACAGGGAAGAAGAGAGAGGCTCGGGGGCGCCTTATATAGGCTGGCCGCGGTTCACCGTAGGCGTGGCTTACGGGCGCCCATGAATCGGCTGGAGGCCGTTGGAGAAGGAATGGAGCTGTCCACGGTGCTCGTGGGGTGGAGTAGAGGCGCCAGGAGAAGGAGAGAGAGCGGGAAGGTTACAGCGCTCGGCGTGTGAGGCCGGGCATTGGCCGAGCAGGCGGCGCCGAACACGCATCGCAGGAGGTGAGAGAGGGGAGAGACAAGGGGCCTGCGGTGGCGTGTCACAGACGCCGAGGGGCATCGACCATGGTGAGGGTAGCACGAGGTGGTCGGGGCCGGCGTCAGCGGTCGGGAGCGCTTGATGGCGTGCTCCAGCGCGACTTTGGCCGGCATCCGCGGCTTTCCAGCGTCTGTGTGGCCCACTCGTGTCTGGGAGCTACGATGGGTGGGGGCAAAACTAGGAAAGAGCCTTGGATGCTCTGGAGTGCAGAGGGAGAGAGAGAGGTGAGAGAGAGAGAGGAAAATGTTGTCCAGAAGGACAAGCGTGGTTCCCCTTCTTCCACATTGCTTCCTCGGGTAGAAAAGCATCTAAGTGATGAGGGGAACGAGGAGGGTTGTGGTAAAAGATGGACTCAAGGAGATTAGTGGAAGTGGCCAAAATAGGCATTTTAGTTATCGCGGAAGGTGTTTGATGGAGTTTTGGATAAGCTAATGACTTCCACTGGCATTGGTACTCCATAGGGTGAAATGTCACATATATTTAGGGCCTTCCACCCATTTAGAGATTATTTGGACAAAGTTGCCAATGTAACTCTTGCAAACCCTAGAAATGGGCAGAAATGGATTTGTGTAGATCCAGTGGAGTAGATCATTTCTCCTTGATGCACCACTTGGTGTGGTGGCCTTATTTGGTCATTTGATCAGGCTCACCAAAGTTGGGGTCTTGGAGAAAAAGTTGGTAGTGCAAAGTAGCTCAAATTTGATTCTGGTCAGAGAGGGTTTTGAGGCACTTTGACCAAGATTTCCTCTTCTCCAACCTGTTCCATTTGGTCTACATGCATCATTAGACCATTGGAGCATGTTCACCAAGTTTGAGAACATTTGGACACATTTGGCAATGTAAAGTTGATCAAACTTCAGAATGGACAGAAATGGTTTTGAGGGGTTTTGGTGAGGATATCTTGTTCTCCAAGTCATGAGACTTGGCAAGATACTCCAATATGTCATATGTGACATGATAGAATTTTCCTGGAATTTTTGGAGAATATTTCCTTTGTAAATATTTCAAAATCTTGAAATATCCAGAAAAGGTTTTAGAGAGATTTGACCAATATTTTGAACATGACCATGTGTTGAAACTCTTATATATGGACAATATATGTCCTATGAGTTTCCCTAAATTTTGTCAAATATTTTTGAAGCAATAAAATAATTTTTCCCTATTAAAGACCATTTCTGGCCTTAAGAAAAAGCTTTTAAATAAAATAGTAAAATAACTTTTAAAATTATATTTTTGTGGTTTCTGGGCATCCTATATCTAATAGGAGTCAAATATATTTCTGGAAAGATTTTTACTGCCCTTAATCAAGTACTTGCAGTGCAAACCTCAATTCTGGGGTTTTTGGCAAACTAAATTTAGAAAATACTTTCTGGCCAAATTATTTTTGTAAGAAAATTCCATATAGCACTATACACATGGCATGGTCATTGGTTAGGAGCTTGGGGTAAGGAGATGGAATATAGAGGGTAGAGTAGTTGACTTCAAGAAGCACTTGAAAAGAAACACAAAGAGAAAACCAACTCCAAATAAAAGCCAAATAATGCAAAAAGTTTTTGTTGGTCCAAATTTTCATGCTTTATTAATGAAAATGAAATGTTACAAAATGCAGGGTGTGACAGACCTACCCCCCTTACAAGAATCTCGTCCCGAGATTCCTAAACTAAACTTTAAAGAGATACGGAACTCGGATCTAAGGTAGTCTTCACGCTCCCAAGTTGCTTCTGCTTCAGTGTGATTGCTCCATTGGACCTTGAAGTACTTGATGGTGCAGCTTCGAGTGCGTCGCTCAGCCTCATCCAGAATGCAGATGGGCCTCTCACGATAAGTCAAATCAGGTTGAAGATCAATGGCTTGGTGATTAACGTCTTTGTAGAGGTCAGGCTTGTCTGGAACTTGGAGACACTTCCGGAGTTGTGACACGTGGAACACGTTATGCACATCAGAAAGTTCAGGTGGAAGTTCCAACTGATAAGCCACTTCTCCTCGTCGTTCCATGATCTTGAAGGGGCCAATGTATCTCGGAGCGAGCTTCCCTTTGACATGGAAGCGCTGGGCTCCTTTGAGAGGGGTGACCCGGAGATAGACATGGTCTCCAACTCGGAAGTTTATGTCTCTACGACGTGAGTCAGCGTAGCTCTTCTGTCTTGACTTGGCAGACTTCAGACGCTCTCTGACAAGCTGGACTTGCTCTTCGGCTTCACGAAGGATATCCGGCCCAAAGACAAGTCCTTCTCCGGTCTCTGACCAATTGAGAGGTGTACGGCACTTCCGCCCGTATAACACTTCAAATGGTGCCATCTGAAGGCTTGCCTGATAACTATTGTTGTAAGAGAACTCGGCGAAACGAAGGCAATCTTCCCACTTAGCTCCATAAGCTAAGACACAGGCTCGGAGCATGTCTTCGAGTATTTGATTTACTCGTTCGGTCGACCTCCGATGCGTGGGTGGAAAGCGATCTTTGAAGGACAACTTGGTCCCCATGGCTTCCTGGAATTTCTTCCAAAACCTCGAGGTGAACTGGGTTCCTCGATCTGACACAATCTCCTAGGGAACACCATGAAGGCTCACGATTTGGTTGATGTAGAGAGTTGCCAGCTGGTTGCCATCATGGGTAGTCTTAACAGGAATGAAATGGGCCACTTTCGTCAAATGATCGACTATGACCCAGATGGAGTCATGTCCCTTGTTTGACCTAGGTAGTCCAGTGATGAAATCCATCCCGACTCTATCCCATTTCCACTCAGGCACCTTGAGGGTTGCAACAATCCAGCAGGTCGCCGATGTTCACTTTGACTCTCTGGCATACGTCACATTTTGCAACATAGGTGGCAATCTCCCTTTTCATCCCGTGCCACCAAAATCTCTCCTTCAGGTCTTGATACATCTTGGTTCCTCCAGGGTGGATGGAATATGGGGTGTCATGAGCTTCTTGCAAGATCAGGTTCTTGAGCTCAACCTTGTTGGGCACGCAGATGCGGTTCCCAAACCACACAATTCCTTCCTCATCCTCTGAGAATCCTGAGGCTTTGCCTGCCTTGATCTTCCTCTTGATGCCTTCAATACTCTCATGCCCCTTCTGAGCTTCCTTGATATCATCTATCAAGGTAGGCTTAACTTCGAGGTTGGCCAAGAATCCTGGTGCAACCAGTTCCAACCCGAAGCTTTCAAGTTCTTCATACAAGGCGGGTAGCTTGTGCTTAAGCATAGCATTCAAGGAGCAAGCCTTCCTGCTCAATGCATCTGCTACCACATTAGCCTTCCCGGGGTGGTATTGAACACTGAGGTCATAATCCTTTATCAACTCTAGCTATCTTCTCTGCCTCATGTTCAACTCCCTTTGAGTGAAAATATACTTCAGACTTTTGTGATCCGTGTATATCTCACATCGCTTCCCCAAGAGGTAATGTCGCCAAGTCTTCAGGGCATGAACGACTGCTGCTAGCTCAAGGTCATGAGTAGCGTAGTTCTCCTCGTGAGGTCGTAGCTGCCTTGAAAGGTAGGCTACGACTCTGCCGTCTTGCATCAGAACACCTCCCAGTCCGGTTCTTGACGCATCACAATATATCACAAACTCCTTGTGTATATCTGGTGTGGCCAGAACTGGGGCGGTGGTTAGCCTCTTCTTCACTCTGGAAGCTCTCTTCGCACTTCGGCGTCCATTCGAACTTCTTGTCCTTCTTCAAGAGCTGAGTCATGGGTGGGCAATGCTTGAGAATCCTTCAACGAACTTGCGGTAATAACCGCGAGTCGAGGAAGCTTCGACTTCCTTTACATTGCTCGGGATTGCCATTCACCACGGCTTCAATCTTAGCAGGTCGATCGACAATCCCTCTTGATTAAAACATGACCCAGAATCCAACTTCACGCAGCCGAATTCACACTTGCTGAACTTGGCATACAGTTGGTGCTCTCGAAGCTTGTCTAGGACCATCCTCAAGTGTTGCTCGTGCTCTTCTTCCGACTTCGAGAAGACAAGAATGTCATCAATGAAGACAACGACAAACTTGTCCAAATATTCCATGAAGACCTTATTCATGAGATACATGAAGTAAGTGGGGCATTGGTCAATCAAAGGACATGACCGTGCATTCATCTGAGCCATATCTGGTTACGAATGCCGTCTTGAATATCTTGGGGTCGATCTTGAGTTAGTAGTACCCAGATCGAGGTCGATCTTGGAGAACACCTTGGCCCCATTGAGTTGATCAAACAGATCTTCAATCTTGGGAAGTGGGTACTTGTTCTTGATTGTAACCGTTGAGGGAGCGGTAGTCAATGCATAAGCGGATGGTACCGTCCTTCTTTGCCACAAAGTAGCAGGTGATCCCCAAGGGAGGCACTAGGGCGGATAAATCCTTCCTCACTGCTCTTCCATTGCTTCTTCAATTCTGCTAACTCCTCCGATCCCATTCTATAAGGCTTCTTATAGATGGGTCCTGCTCCGGGTATGAGCTCGATGATGAACTCAATGTCTCGGTCAGGAGGCATTCCTGGTAGCTCATCAGGAAAAACATCGGGATACTCGCATACTACCGGCACTTGTTCCATTCCAACTTCAGTCAGACAGTTGACTTGGTTGGCTTGAGCAGAAGAGGAGTTGGAGGCGAACTTAACTTCGACTCCTCGGCCATTGGTCATAGTGACAGTCCGGTTGGCGCAATCAATCAAACCTTGGTGCTTGCTGAGCCAATTCATTCCTAAGATCACATCCAAGCCTTGTGATTTTAGGATGATAAGGTCTGCTAGGAAGTCTACCCCGTTAATATTAATCCAACTCCTTTACATCCCGTCTTGGCCCTCATTTCTGCTCCGGGGGTTTGTACCACCATAGGGTTATACAGGAGGGTAGGGGTCATGCCACTTTTTAATGCAAAACTTTGGGTGACAAAAGAATGCGTGGCTCCGTAATCAAACAAAAGCGATTATGGTGCTGAATTGACAAGGCATTACTCAAAGACGACGTCCGGTCTTCTGGGCCTCTTCCGCAGATGATATGATTCACACGACCCCGCCATTGTTGGGCGAGTTGCGGGAGCTTGGTTCCTTGGTGGCATTCCACGGCCTTGTCTGGGTTCTGCGCATTGGGGCTGGGCGTTGGGCTTCTTGTTGGGGCAATTCTTGGAGTAATGCCTGGCTGTCCACATCCGGCAAGTGACTTGGTTGGGGATGGCGCCCTTGCCAAAGATTGTTATTGGAGTTGTTGTAAGCTGGCACTGGGGTTGGCATCTCGCTGAGGTGGATAGTTGGTGCGGGTGCGTGGAGCTCTTGGCTGCCGATAGGTTGGCTTGACCGAGCTGGCTGCCACAGACGAGGCTTCCGTTCTTGGCGCTACCCTTGCCGATCATCTTGCGCTTACGAGTGTCATCCAAGGCACGTCGCTTGTCCTCAAGCATGAGTGCCTTGTTCACCGATCAGGAAAGGTTGAGCAGTCACACACAACAAGCGAGTATTGCGTAGTCTGGTTAAGGCCTTCCATGAGCGCGCCCTTTTGGCAAAGATCGGTCTTGACATCCTCGAGGCATACCTCAAGAGAACACCGAACTTCGCATGTACTCCTTGACGGTGCTACTACCTTGCTTGTGGCTCGGAACTCACGCTTCTTGATGGCCATGATTCCGAAGGAATGTGGACCTTGCGGAATTCTGTCTTGAAGGTATTCCAAGTGATGTCTTGCTCAAGCATGCATAGCCTTGAATCCATCCCACCAAGCTCTGGCGGTCCCGAGACAATGGGCGGCATCGCCACCTTATCACGGTCCTCGGTGCATCCGACTAGAGCCAGCAGATCCTCAATGGTGCGGACCCGATGCGTCGCATCCGGGGTTCAGCGATCTCGATGAAAGTGGGTGGTGCATGCTTCTTGAACTCCACCAGCGTGGAGCGTCCATGGCGTGTCCCGCCCGGTGGCGGTTGACAGCTTGAGCAATCATCTGGAGGGCTGCGGTGTTGGCTTGGCGCTCCTCTCGGAAGGCTTGGAGAAGCTGAGCCATGTCCATGCTTGGAGGAGGTGGTGGTGGTGGAGTCTGTCACCCGGGCTTGGTCTGGCTGGCTCTGCCTCGCAGAACCTCCGGCTTCTTGCGGCTGGGTAGAGGTACCATCGTGTTACAACAGCATCTGTTGGAGCGGTCAAGATCTCATGATTGGGAAGATAAAATGAGGGAATAATATAGATGGGATGCCTAGTAAGGGGTGGTGTGACACAAAATTTAAGTTAACCAAGGCCGGAAGGGCCAAACTCATGCATTAAAACCAAATGGGAAATGTAGTCGTTTACAAGTTCCCGAAGGGAAAGTACGACTTCATCAAAGCAAGTTGAAAGCAAACACAACATAACATGGTTTCATAAGAACCATTACAAGGACTCGACTTCGCAAAGGGGTACACGACCTATCCTACCATAGGCTACGAGCTAGCCTATCCTAGTCCTGAACGGTGTCTAAGTGGTGGAATGCTCGGTCGGGTATTCTGGCTCCTCTGGGTCTTCCTCCTCATCTTCATCGGTCTTGGTCTCTTCGTCGCTTGAGGAAGCGGGGGAGTGGAGGAGCTGAACACGGCGCTGCTTTGCGGTGGCGTCGTGAAGAGGTTATGATACTCCTTTGCCGTCATCTGGCGTGGCTGAGGTGATCCTTGGCATGTGCGACTGTGGGGTCGTCCGCCTCGATAAGCTCTCTGCAGGCGGGGGTGCTCCATCCTTCTTGATCCTGTCCGCCTTTATATCGAACTATGCGGAGGAGTTCCTTGGTCTCGAGGAGTTCCTTCCAAGCTCCGTCGACTCGAGGGCAGTCTGCTGTGCGGGCCCTGCCGGCACACAAGCTGAAGTAGGTGCGAAGCGAGAGAAAGTCCCTCGCCCAAGGGTGGTGCTGGTGCGCTGCTCTCGTCATCACCTTCCTTACGATAAGGCAGGTATCGAGTGGCTGGCTCACTCGCCATCTCGGCAGGAGATCCGGGGAGGCGAAGCGCCTTGAGGCAGCAGTCTCCACGGCGAGGAGCAGTGTCGCCATCTGGGGTCCCTCAAAGAACCAGCTCGTCGGGGAGTCGTTCGCCCTCACGACTACCTCCACGTGATACTCCTTCTTGGTGCTATCGACCCAGTGCTCGTGGTAGGAGACGGTGGGGACTTGAGTGAGCTGGCACTTCCTGAGGCTATCCTCAAGAAGCACGGGAAACCCAGTGGTCAGGAAGTCCTCGGGTACGGCGGCCATCTACAAAAGTGGAAGGGGAAGGGTCAATAAAGGAATGTGACCTATGTTTGGGATACTAACATAAAACATAGGTATATGGGTAATCTAGGGGATAGTCTCGCTCTAACTAACGTCCATGCTAACTAAGGCTTCCTACAGTCAGGATGGCTCTGATACCAGCTCTGTGGGGACCCCGACTCATAAGTCGTGATCACCGAATGCACGTGTACAGTGATCCCAGAGATCTGTGGGGACCCCGACTCATAAGTCGTGATCACCGAATGTACGTGTACAGTGATCCCAGAGATCAATGCTCACTGAACACACAGAAGCTGAATAACAAGAGTCTTACATCCATACATACCGTGTTACACAAGTAGGACCATTATGGTCAAGTCTTGAGTATAACATCGCAGCGGAAATCTCCATCGATAACTTGGACCCATGCCATCTGCCTTAACCCTACAGGCATTCTGACTGGGAAGCGTCCTAGCTCGCGTGTTCACATCAAGAGTTCTTCATCACATCCTGTTCTTTCATGCCTGGTCAATAAAATAACCAGTGGCAAGCCAATGAGTACTTTGAATGTACTCGCAAGCAACCCATGATTTGGTTCAAGGTACAGTAATGCATGACATAGGTAAAGTTTTGCATAAAGCTAGTTTTGAGTGCAAGGACATGTTCAACATCCTATAAAGCATGCATCAAGAGAATTCAAGTAACCATAAGGACTGGTCACAAATATCAACATAAATAGAATAGGCACCAACCCATTTATCATAAACAGAGTGGGCACCAACCCATCTCAATTGTGTCAAGTCCTCTGACTTGACCCAAGGCAACACCATCATCTCACACACACCGGGTTTGAAAACAAGTGGACGTAGCCCAAGAGCGGTTACCCAACTGTCCTTGACCGTGGACACGGCTATTCGAATAGTTTTACACTCTGCAGAGGTTGCACACTTTACCCACTAGATCCGGGGAACTTCCGTGTCAAACCACGACCCGCGGTACCTCAAGTACCCGGGGTAAGCACCCGATCACTACCTTTCCCTAGACGACACTAACATGGAGTCCACTCGATTGGCAGTAACCCCCGTGCCCAACATTTCACATAACATTTTCATGGAGCCTCGCTCCCATGTTCATCACATATCACTGGCACGGGGTACCAACGGTGTGTCCGGTGCCCCATAAAGATGGTCATGGCCGCCCTACCTGGCACGACCCCGTCCCAAGAGAGAGCACCAACTCTCCCCCGTCACTAGTAATGCGGGCTCCAAGCTAGTATCGGTCTAGGTACTCGATAATGCCCTTTCCCATATAAGGGTAGAGTGGTCGCGCATGTAAGGTTGGAATAACGGTCGCAACTCCGACCAATCCGTTTTCGAAAACAACACACACACTTGCCTCGGTACACCACTTCGTCATCAAGTGGTTACCCATCTCATCATCTCCCTCGGGCATAAGTGGCACCCGACGGGTTTTCAAAAGACCTTTGAAATCACATTGCCTCCTTCACCATGCACAAACCCATCCCATTTGCGTAGCATCTACATTTGCATCCTATCTACTCCCACCGGCATAACCCTCATAAGAAGGTAGGGCCATGCACAATGCAAGTATCAACAAGGAATGTAATTGTGGCAACCAACCCACGTGGTTCATCATCTCATCATGATTCCGATGCAACAATAATAAAGAGCTAAATGACATGCATAAAAGGGTTCCATAGACATGGTCAAAGGGCTGCTTGCCTGTTCCTCGAGTCTTCAAGTCTTCGGTCCTTCTCCAAGTACTCCGCCTACTTCGTCAACTAACGCGGAAACAACACAATAAGCAACACAACAAGGCAAGAATAAATGTGCTCTAAAAATGTGAAGTTGACTTTTATTGATACCTCTGGTCACATGAGGAATGACCAAAGTGATTTCACAGGAAGTGGATCATTGGACATCTCCGAACATTTCAATATGATGGAATCAAGAGGTTTATGGATTTGCAACAAGTGTACAGAAATATATTTTTGGAAAATGAGCAATGGCACCCATTTAACAAAGGATGATTTTAGAAGCATCTAGGAATTGGTTTCACTGGATTTGGAGTTCAAATGAATTTCCTATGAATTTGCAAAGCTGATAAATATGAAGAATTGGTTCAAAAATTTATGTGGTACAGAAAGTATCAACAAAAATGTTCATAAACTAGGTTATGAGCTTAGGTTCATCTAGGAATTGGAATCATGGCATTTGGATCAATATTGTGCTCCCTGTGATTTTCTAAAGCTTATCACAGAAATAGCAAAAACAAGATTTGATAAATGTCTGTGAAGAAAAGGTTTCTGGAAAAATGTGCAAGTTGCACCATGAGATAGATCATGATTTTATGAGCTACTAGAAATTTGAATCATCAAATTTGGAGTTAAAATGGATTGATTATGGATTTTACAAATCGTGCAGAAAAGAAAAAGGAGAAGCTTTTACCCAAATGGGCTGGATCTGGCGGCGGCGATGCCGCACCGGCGAGGTTTAGCAGGGCGCCCCTGGCCGCCCAGTGGCTCGGCCAAGACGCGCTGCCAGGGCCGCGTCAAGGCGATCTTGGCTCAAGGCGTCTCCGCCGCAGGAGGCGGTAACGGGGAAACCGCTCCACTTAAACAATGGGCCCCGATTGTTGAGTCGCCGACGAGCGGGCCCTCATGTCGGGTTCGTCCCCAACCTCCCGCCGAACAGAGCCGTGGCAGGGCGGCGCCATCGGCGGCTTGCGGCGCTTCTGAGCCACTGCTGGGGTCCGCCACCGGCGTGCTCAGCGGAGAGAGACGGTCCGGGAACCCCACCACGGGCGCCAAGTCACCGGAGGGGAGCAGGACCTTGCCCATGGCGGACGGACGGCGAGGGCGAGATGGGTCAGGGGTTGTGGGGCGCTAGAGGAAGGGGTAAGGGTGGAGGAGCCTCATGGGGTGCGGTGGCTCCATTGGTGTAAAAAGGGGGAGAGGGGAGGCTTCGGTTTGCAGGAATTTTGGGCGGAGTCCGGCGGCTCGGCTCCGGCCATGGGGGCTATGGAGGACGCGAGATGAGGAACGGGCTGGTACAGGGGGTGCACGAGAGGGAGAGAGAGTCAAAGGAGGCCAGAGAGGGCTTGGGGAGGCCTTTAAATAGGCGGACGGCGGGGTGCCGTGGACTCGTGCGCCGGCGAGCTCCCAGCCGTTGCTGGAGGTCACGGGGGCGCGCGTGGGTATGTCTAGGGTGTTCGTGGGGTTGGTCCAGGGCTAGAGGAGGGAAGAGAAGGAGCGGGAGGTCGAGCGCCCAGCAGGTGAGCTGCACCATTGGCGCCTTGGGCGGGCAAGGCAGCGTCTTGAAAGGAGGCAGCAGGAGGAAGAAAGAGGAGGGGCCAGCTCGGTGTCGTGTTGCGGACGCCGAGGAGCATCCATCTGGCGCGAGGGGAGGCTCGAGGTGGTCGGGAGCACCGTGTCAACGGTCGGGAGACGCTGGCGTGCTCAGAGCACGCAAATGGCCGGCACCGCAGCTTTTTATGCGCACCAGCGCCCACTTGCGTCTGGCGGCTGCTCAGGGAGTAAACAATGTGGGAAAGGCATTGGATGCACTGGGCTTGCCAGAGGAGAGAGAGGTGAGAGAATGGGAGGAAAACTGTTGTCCAGAGAGAGAAAGTGAGGGTTTCTCCTCCAAATAATTGTCTTTGTGGGATAGCCATTGCTCTTTGGACGTGCAAGGGGACTAGGAGGGTTGTGGTAAAAGGAGAAGTCATGGAGATTAGTGGAAGAGGTCCAAATAGTGGTTTTTGCAAAATGCCGAAGGTGTTTGATGTTGGTTTGGGAAAGTAGATGATCTCCATAAGCCATGAGACTCCATAGGGTGATATGACACATATAATTAGGGCCTTCCACCAATTTGGAGCTCAATAGAAGAAAGTTGACAATGCAACTTTGGTAAACCCTAGAAATTAGCAGAAATGAACTTGTGTAGATTTAGTTGAGAAAATCACTTCTCCTTGATGCACCACTTGGTGTGGTGGCCTCATTTGGTCATGTGATCATGCTCACAAAAGTTGGTGTTAAGGAGAGAAAGTTGGTAATGCAAAGTTGTTCAAATATGGATCTGGACAGAAAGGGTTTTGGGGTACTTTGATCAAGTTAACTTGTTCTCCAACTTGTGCCATTTGGTCTAGATGAATTATTAGACCATTTGTGCAAGTCCACAAGGTTTGAGAACATTTGGACATGTTTGGCAATGTAAAGTTGCTCAAACTTCAAAATGGACAGAAATGGTTTTGAGAGGTTTTGATGATGCTATCTTGTTCTCCAAGTCATGAGACTTGGCAAGATCACCAAATATGTCCTATGTGACATGATAGAATTTTCTTGGAATTTTTGGAGGATATTTCCTTTGTAAATATTTCAAAAGCTTGAAATATCCAGAAAGGGTTTTTGAGGGGTTTGACCAATATTTTGAACATAACCATGTGTTGAAACTCTTATATATGGACTATATATGTCCTATGAGTTTCCTAAATTTTATCAAATATTATTGAAGCAATAAAATAATTTTTACCTATTAAAGACCATTTCTGGCCTTAGGAAAAAGCCTTTAAATAAAATAGGAAAATAACTTTTAAAATTATATTTTTGTGGTTTCTGGGTATCCTATATCTAATAGGAGTCAAATACATTTTTAGAAAGATTTTTACTGCCCTTAATTAAGTTCTTGCAGTGCAAACCTCAATTCAGGGGTTTTTGGAAAAACTAAATTTAGAAAATACTTTTGGCCAAATTATTTTTGCAAGAAAATATTTTTGTGTCCTATACACATGGCATGATCATTGGCTCAAGGGTTTGGAGCAAGGAGATGAAGTATAGGAGTTGGAGGATTTATTTTATTTTAGAGCACTTGCAAACAGCAGACAAAAATCAAATCAAGCAAAGTCCAAAACACTCAAAAGTTTTTGTCAAACCACATTTTAGCATGATAAGAGCTTAAGTCTGTGCCAAGAAAATCAGGGTGTGACAGACCTACCCCTTACAAGAATCTCGCCCCGAGATTCCCTGACTAGGCGCGAAAGGGATATGTAAACTTGTATCTGGGGTAGTCTTCAAGTCTTCATGTTGCTCCTGCTTCCGTGTAGTGCTCCTTGAGATTGAAGTACTTGGTGGTGTGGCCGTGTATGACGCTCTTCTTGATCCAGGTTGCTAACGGGTCTCTTGCGTTAGGTCGGGTTGGACTAGGGTCGGTGGCTCGGTGGGCAACGCCCTTATAGAGATCGGGCAAGTTAGGAAGTTGGAAACACTTCGGGTTGTGATGCATGGAAGCATTGTGCACCCTGTAACCTAGGTGGCAACTACATCTGCTATCTGTCTTCTCTTCGCCTCGTAGTGATCTTAGAAGAGGTTGTTAAATCTTGGAGTGATCTCGATGAAGGCCGATGAATCTTGGGCGAGCTTTCCTTTGACATGGAAGCGCTGGGTTCCTTTGAGAGGGTGACCGGAGATAAGCATGGTATCCAACCCGAAGGTCATGTCTCAACGACGTGAGTCGGCAGAGTTTTTCTGTCTTGACTTGGCAGTCTTCAAACGCTCTCGACAAGCTGGACTTGCTCTTCGCTTCACGGGGATGTCGGCCCAAAGACAAGTCCTTCTCCGGTCTCGACCAATTGAGGGTGTGCGGCACTTCCGTCCAGATAACACTTCAAATGGTGCCACCAAGGCTTGACTTCAAGGTTAGTTAAGAATCTGGTGCAACCAGTTCCAACCCAAGCTTTCAAGTTCTTCATACAAGGCGGGCAGCTTGTCCTTAAGCATAGCATTCTAGGAACAAGCCTTTTCGCTAATGCATCTGCTACCACACTAGCCTTTCCAGGTGGTATTAAACACCGAGGTCATATACTTTGATTAAGTCTAGCCATCTTCTTTGCCTCGTGTTCAATCCCTTTTGAGTGAAAATATACTTGGACCTTCGTGATCCGTGTATATCTCACATCCCTTCCAGAAGAGATAATGTCGCCATGTCTTCGTGGCATGAACCACCGCTGCTAGCTCAAGGTCATGAGTAGCATAGTTTTCTTCATG
Organism: Aegilops speltoides; assembly: GCA_021437245.1. NCBI lineage: Eukaryota > Viridiplantae > Streptophyta > Magnoliopsida > Poales > Poaceae > Aegilops > Aegilops speltoides. Next base: position 230,527,690 of record CM038142.1, read on the forward strand.
AGGCCGTAGTTGCCTTGGGGAGGAGTGGCTTGCAGATGTGCACAGTCTTCAATGCGGAAGCTCATTCCTTGACGACGGTGGTTGGTATAGTTCTTCCTCCTTGACATGGCGGTCTTCACGCGGACATTCATGTCCTCAAGTAAGGGTGATGATCACTTGCCCAAGTACTCAATGAAGTATTTGGGGTATGTAGAGTGGGTTGAGGTACTGGTGAGGGTCCTGGTTGAGCATTGGTCAAAATCTTATTGATCTAGAACCAAGGCCCAAGGTCACGATCCAACCGTGTGTGGCTTGGTAGGGCATAAGGGTTTCAAGGATTCTAGTGTGCAAATAAACATTTATCATCCTATCTTTAAGCACAGTTTCTGAGATGCCAATAGTCTATCTAGTCCTCCAAACAGATCACCTTATACTATCGAAAGCATCATTTCGTATAGGCCAACTCCAATCATCACTCATGCCATTTGTATCCTCATGACTCCCAAGAGGAGGTCTAACAAAATCATACATGTCTAAAACCCCCAAACTCATATGTATGTCCACCCCTAAAAATCCATGGGTAGAACATATAAGCTGCTAAGCTTGAACGTGACAATCCAAGTGCTCAGCCTATCCTTCCAAGGTCTAAGATAAAGCACCTCTATCCTAGAGAAACACGTCAGAAGCCACTCCAAGATCCTATTCCTTCCTATGAATCAACTCCAACAGCCCATTAACTTCCATCAATCACTGCATAATCCATTAATTCTTCGAGTGCAAGGCCTACGCTGGTGTTCCACATGGTCTCCTAAAGTCCTTATAATCCCCAATACTTGAAAGGGCTGCCTTACTATAGTTGGTCCACCAATTGCCATTATTGTATCCTAACAATACTCCAAGGTCAAGCTCACAAAGATGCCTAAATAAACTCCGACAATTAGCCCAATCTCCTAGTTTATCGTCCACCGAGAAACATGGTATCATGATCGAGATCATCAGTCTAAATCCAATTTACTCCGAACCATGTAGACATACTCAGATCTATATTCAACTAGGATCACCTATTTAAACCCAAATCTTGTGCCTAATGAGAAATCCCACATGCTCCCCAAGTCATTTACGTAATATCATCATCTCCTATCAATATCCCATGGCTAAGTTAAATCCAAATACTTCCAAGAATTCCAGCTTGTGATCATAATTGTCCTATAAATCCAATTCACCCATGGGTAGTGAGAGCTACGGTACTCTATAATCATGATCCCACCAAGTTCATCCACCAACATGAAAGCCTCATAATCCACCAAATAGTCTCGGACGATCCTTCAAAGTTATTGACATAACTCACCAAGTCATCTCGCCTCAAATCCTATATCCTCAAACTGGTCCTTCCTATGGCATCGCCGCTTTAGTGCTATCTTAGGATGATAATGTGCTCATTCACTATGTCCACTGGTTCCATAATGAACCCAAAGGACAAGCAAGGTTATGAAGGCTTAACAGGTTCTTTTGCAATTCCGTTGGTTAAGCTCATGGTTAAGGTTTCGAGCTGGGGTATCTCGTGAAGTCTCGAAAGGTCCAGGAATGGGTTTCTAGTCTTGAGGGTTAAACATAATTCTACGGGTTGCACTTGGTCGAGGAGGCTGTAGTAAAAGTCATCAACGCTTGTTGGTCGCCGAGGTGAAATCCTTGGTGCATATTGTCTTGCTTGTCTTCGGTTGAGGAGAGAGATGAGAGGGGGAAGTAGCACAGAGGAGGGGAACGCCTAAAAAGGGGGGTTCTATAGTGCAAGCGCGAACAAGCAAGTGCCAAAAAGGGTCAAACACAAACAACAAAATAAGGCAGGTAATATAGTCGCGTACTTGTTGCTTAGGGCAAAAGGGCGATCGATATCAAAACACAAACAAATAAAATCAAGCAACACACAATCATGGTTCTATTCAACCATCATACGGACTTGATTGCAAGATAGGGGTACACGACTCATCCTACCCTAGGGGTTCTCTGACTCCATAGTCATGCCTTGTGCCTCGTGCGATCTCCCGGTTTTCCTCGGTGTTGCTATGTCCCTTGTAGTTGTTTGATGGGATGATCCTGTTGAGCTTGAAGAGTCTTCAACATCTTCTTGCTGTTGGAGTGATGGGGTGAAGGTGGCTTCTCACAGCAGCATTGACTCGGTCTTCGTTGTCTTCTTAATCATGATGATCCTTCTTGTCTTCTAAGCCATCGATGGTACCTGTAGGCAGTCCTTTATGCAATGACATTATCAAGGCATAATAGAGGTCCATCATGTCGGTTACGTTGATGATAACATCGACACCAAGAGCGGGGATGAGGAGAACTGTTTTCCTGCTCACTATGGTGAGGCGGACCAAATGGCTAGGTTCTCATCCATCGGTGGTTGACGATACAACAACGGTAGTGACATGGTTACTCTATTAGCGATGTATATCATGATCTTGCATATCCTATGCCCTGATCATCGCGGCTAAGGTTGCATCATCTTGGGGGCAGTGTCAAGGGTGTCACCATTTCGGGTGTTCGTGTCCTCATTCCTCGAGGATGCATCTTCCGCTGGTATCGCCTTGTTGTGATGTCGCCTATCTTGTGTTCAGGAGATGTGGGTGAATGTCTCGCAAGGCATCATCCTTCCATATTATCCACGAGGATTACAAGGAATCCTGTGGTCAGGGGCATAAGGGTTCTAGCGACCAGAGGTTTTGAAGGGGAAGAGACCAGTAAGGAAAGTATACCTTAGTTTTCGAAAATCTGAGAAGGGAAGAGAAGTACAGATAATTTTGAAAACTAGTAGTAGTTTTGAAAATAGTTTTATCCTAACTAACGACCATGCTAACTAAGGCTTCCTACAGTCAGGATGGCTCTGATACCAGCTCTGTGGGGACCCCGACTCATAAGTCGTGATCACCGAATGTACGTGTACAGTGATCCCAGAGATCAATGCTCACTGAACACACAGAAGCTGAATAACAAGAGTCTTACATCCATACATACCGTGTTACACAAGTAGGACCATTATGGTCAAGTCTTGAGTATAACATCGCAGCGAAATCTCCATCGATAACTTGGACCCATGCCATCCGCCTTAACCCTACGGGCATTTCATTTGGAAGCGCCCTAGCTCGCGTGTTAAATCACCGAAGAGTTCTTCATCACATCCTCGTTCTTTCATGCCCGGTCAATAAAATAACCAAGTGGCAAGCCAATGAGTACTTTGAATGTACTCGCAAGCAACCCATGATTTGGTTCAAGGTACAAGAATGCATGACATAGGTAAAGTTTTGCATAAAGCTAGTTTTGAGTGCAAGGACATGTTCAACATCCTATAAAGCATGCATCAAGAGAATTCAAGTAACCATAAGGACTGGTCACAAATATCAACATAAATAGAATAGGCACCAACCCATTTATCATAAGCAGAGTGGGCACCAACCCATCTCAATTGTGTCAAGTCCTCGACTTGACCCAAGGCAACACCATCATCTCACACACACCGGTTTGAAAACAAGTGGACGAGCCCAAGAGCGGTTACCTAACTGTCCTTGACCGTGGACACGGCTATTCAATAGTTTTACACTGCAGAGGTTGCACACTTTACCCACTAGATCCGGGAACTTCCGTGTCAAACCACGACCAGCGGTACCTCAAGTACCCGGGTAAGCACCGATCACTACCTTTCCCTAGACGACACTAACATGGAGTCCACTCGATTAGCGAGAACCCCGTGCCCAACATTTCACATAACATTTTCATGGAGCCTCGCTCCCATGTTCATCACATATCAGCGCACGGGTACCAACGGTGTGTCCGGTGCCCCATAAAGATGGTCATGGCCGCCCTACCTGGCACGACCCCGTCCCAAGAGAGAGCACCAACTCTCCCCCGTCACTAGTAATGCGGGCTCCAAGCTAGTATCGGTCTAGGTACTCGATAATGCCCTTTCCCATATAAGGGTAGAGTGGTCGCGCATGTAAGGTTGGAATAACGGTCGCAACTCCGACCAATCCGTTTTCGAAAACAACACACACACTTGCCTCGGTACACCACTTCGTCATCAAGTGGTTACCCATCTCATCATCTCCCTCGGGCATAAGTGGCACCCGACGGGGTTTTCGAAAAGACCTTTGAAATCACATTGCCTCCTTCACCATGCACAAACCCATCCCATTTGCGTAGCATCTACATTTGCATCCTATCTACTCCCACCGGCATAACCCTCATAAGAAGGTAGGGCCATGCACAATGCAAGTATCAACAAGGAATGTAATTGTGGCAACCAACCCACGTGGTTCATCATCTCATCATGATTCCGATGCAACAATAATAAAGAGCTAAATGACATGCATAAAAAGGGTTCCATAGACATGGTCAAAGGGCTGCTTGCCTGTTCCTCAGAGTCTTCAAGTCTTCTGGTCCTTCTCCAAGTACTCCGTCTACTTCGTCAACTAACGTCGGAAACAACACAATAAGCAACACAACAAGGCAAGAATAAATGTGCTCTAAAAATGTGAAGTTGACTTTTATTGGATACCTCTGGTCACATGAGGAATGACCAAAGTGATTTCACAGGAAGTGGATCATTGGACATCTCCGAACATTTCAATATGATGGAATCAAGAGGTTTATGGATTTGCAACAAGTGTACAGAAATATATTTTTGGAAAATGAGCAATGGCACCCATTTAACAAAGGATGATTTTAGAAGCATCTAGGAATTGGTTTCATTGGATTTGGAGTTCAAATGAATTTCCTATGAATTTGCAAAGCTGATAAATATGAAGAATTGGTTCAAAAATTTATGTGGTACAGAAAGTATCAACAAAAATGTTCATAAACTAGGTTATGAGCTTAGGTTCATCTAGGAATTGGAATCATGGCATTTGGATCAATATTGTGCTCCCTGTGATTTTCTAAAGCTTATCACAGAAATAGCAAAAACAAGATTTGATAAATGTCTGTGAAGAAAAGGTTTCGGAAAATGTGCAAGTTGCACCATGAGATAGATCATGATTTTATGAGCTACTAGAAATTTGAATCATCAAATTTGGAGTTAAAATGGATTGATTATGGATTTTACAAATCGTGCAGAAAAGAAAAAGGAGAAGCTTTTACCCAAATGGGCTGGATCTGGCGGCGATGGCAAGACCGGCGAGGTTTAGCAGCGGGCGCCACTGGGCCGGCCCAGTGGCTCGGCCGCACGCGCGCAGGGGCCGCGTCGAAGGCGTACTGGCTCGAAGGCGTCTCCGCCGCAGGGAGGCGGTAACGGGGGGAAACCGTCTCCACTTAAACAGCGGGCCCCAGTTGCTGAGTCGCTGACGAGCGGGGCCCTCATGTCGGGTTCGTCCCCAACCTCCCGCTCGAACAGAGCCGTGGCAGGGGCGGCGTCATCGGCGGCTTGCCGGGCGCTTCTGAGCCACCGCTGGGGTCCGCCACCGGCGTGCTCAGCGGAGAGAGACGGTCCCGGGGAACCCCACCACGGGCGCCGAAGTCACCGGAGGGGAGCAGGACCTTGCCCGCGGCGGACGGCGGCGTAGGGCGAGATGGGTCTGGGGGTTGTGGGGCGCTAGAGGAAGGGGTAAAGGGTGGAGGAGCCTCGCGGGGGTGCGGTGGCTCCATTGGTGTAAAAAGGGGGAGAGGGGAGGCTTCGGTTTGCAGGAATTTTGGGCGGAGTCCGGCGGCTCGGCTCCGGCCATGGGGGCTATGGAGGACGCGAGATGAGGAACGGGCTGGTACAGGGGGTGCACGAGAGGGAGAGAGAGTCAAAGGAGGCCAGAGAGGGCTTGGGGAGGCCTTTAAATAGGCGGACGGCGGGGTGCCGTGGACTCGTGCGCCGGCGAGCTCCCAGCCGTTGCTGGAGGTCACGGGGGCGCGCGTGGGTATGTCTAGGGTGTTCGTGGGGTTGGTCCAGGGCTAGAGGAGGGAAGAGAAGGAGCGGGGAGTGTCGAGCGCCCGCGTGTGAGCTGCACCATTGGCGCCTCGGGCGGGCACAAGCAAGCGAAAGGAGGCAGCAGGAGGAAGAAAGAGGAGGGGCCAGCTCGGTGTCGTGTTGCGGACGCCGAGGAGCATCCATCGCGCGAGGGGAGGCTCGAGGTGGTCGGGAGCACCGTGTCAACGGTCGGGAGACGCCTGGCGTGCTCAGAGCACGCAAATGGCCGGCACCTGCAGCTTTTTATGCAAGCACCAAGGCCCACTTGCGTCTGGCGGCTGCTCGGGGAGTAAACAATGTGGGAAAGGCATTGGATGCACTGGGCTTGCCAGAGGAGAGAGAGGTGAGAGAATGGGAGGAAAACTGTTGTCCAGAGAGAGAAAGTGAGGGTTTCTCCTCCAAATAATTGTTTGTGGGATAGCCATTGCTCTTTGGACGTGCAAGGGGACTAGGAGGGTTGTGGTAAAAGGAGAAGTCATGGAGATTAGTGGAAGAGGTCCAAATAGTGGTTTTGCAAAATGCCGAAGGTGTTTGATGTTGGTTTGGGAAAGTAGATGATCTCCATAAGCCATGAGACTCCATAGGGTGATATGACACATATAATTAGGGCCTTCCACCAATTTGGAGCTCAATAGAAGAAAGTTGACAATGCAACTTTGGTAAACCCTAGAAATTAGCAGAAATGAACTTGTGTAGATTTAGTTGAGAAAATCACTTCTCCTTGATGCACCACTTGGTGTGGTGGCCTCATTTGGTCATGTGATCATGCTCACAAAAGTTGGTGTTAAGGAGAGAAAGTTGGTAATGCAAAGTTGTTCAAATATGGATCTGGACAGAAAGGGTTTTGGGGTACTTTGATCAAGTTAACTTGTTCTCCAACTTGTGCCATTTGGTCTAGATGAATTATTAGACCATTTGTGCAAGTCCACAAGGTTTGAGAACATTTGGACATGTTTGGCAATGTAAAGTTGCTCAAACTTCAAAATGGACAGAAATGGTTTTGAGAGGTTTTGATGATGCTATCTTGTTCTCCAAGTCATGAGACTTGGCAAGATCACCAAATATGTCCTATGTGACATGATAGAATTTTCTTGGAATTTTTGGAGGATATTTCCTTTGTAAATATTTCAAAAGCTTGAAATATCCAGAAAGGGTTTTTGAGGGGTTTGACCAATATTTTGAACATAACCATGTGTTGAAACTCTTATATATGGACTATATATGTCCTATGAGTTTCCTAAATTTTATCAAATATTATTGAAGCAATAAAATAATTTTTACCTATTAAAGACCATTTCTGGCCTTAGGAAAAAGCCTTTAAATAAAATAGGAAAATAACTTTTAAAATTATATTTTTGTGGTTTCGGGTATCCTATATCTAATAGGAGTCAAATACATTTTAGAAAGATTTTTACTGCCCTTAATTAAGTTCTTGCAAGGCAAACCTCAATTCAGGGTTTTTGGAAAACTAAATTTAGAAAATACTTTTGGCCAAATTATTTTTGCAAGAAAATATTTTTGTGTCCTATACACATGGCATGATCATTGGCTCAAGGGTTTGGAGCAAGGAGATGAAGTATAGGAGTTGGAGGATTTATTTTATTTTTAGAGCACTTGCAAACAGCAGACAAAAATCAAATCAAGCAAAGTCCAAAACACTCAAAAGTTTTTGTCAAACCACATTTTAGCATGATAAGAGCTTAAGTGCTGTGCCAAGAAAATCAGGGTGTGACAAGATCAATGCTCACTGAACACACAGAAGCTGAATAACAAGAGTCTTACATCCAAACAGACCGTCTTACACAAATTGTGACCATTATGGTCAAGTCTTACATCGATAAAGCCTTAAGGGCTGAACATCAAATGAAACACAAGCAGCGGAAACCGTAAATGCCGATAAGTAGAACCCATGCCATCCGCCTTAACCCTACGGGCATTCTCGACCGAAACGCCCTAGTTTGCATGATCGCTCCAAAGAACTCTTCTTGAACTCCGGTTCTTCCATGCCTGGTCAATTAAATAACCAGTGGCAAGCCAATGAGTACTTGGAATGTACTCGCAAGCAACCCATGATTTGGTTCAAGGTACAACAATGCATGACATAGGTAATTTTTTGCAGAAAGCTAGTTTTGAGTGCAATGACATGTTCAACATCCTATAAAGCATGCATCAAGAGGATTCAAGTAACCATGAGAACTGGTCGCAGATATCAACATAAATAGAATGGGCACCAACCCATTTATCATAAACAGAGTGGGCACCAACCCATCTCAATCGTGTCAAGTCCTCCGACTTGACCCTACCATTTCCATCATCACACACACTAGGTTGAAAACCCCGACATAGTTTAAGCAGCACCGCCAACCGCCCTTGACCGTGGACACGGCTATTCAATAGTTTTACACTCTGCAGAGGTTGCACACTTTACCCACTAGATCCGGGGAACTTCCGTGTCATCCACGACCCGTGGTACCTCAAGTACCCGGGGTAAGCACCCGATCACTACCTTTCCCTAGATGACACTAACATGGAGTCCACTCGATTGGTAGTAATCCCCGTGCCCAACATTTCACATCATAAGGTCGTGGAGCCTCGCTCCTGTATTCATCACATACCACAAGCACGGGTACCAACGGTGTGCCCGTGTCAGTAAAGATGACATGGCCGCCCTACAGCACGACCCGCCCCGAGAGAGAGCACCAACTCTCCCCGTCACTAGTAATGCGGGCTCCAAGCTAGTATCGGACTAGGTACTCAACAATGCCCTTTCCCATATAAGGGTAGAGTGGTCGCGCATGTAAGGTTGGGACGGTCACAAATCTTAAATCTAATCCGTTTTCGAAAACAACACACACTTTTCTCGGTACACCACTTCGTCATCAAGTGGTTACCATCTCATCATCTCCTCGGGCATAAGTGGCACCCGATGGGGTTTTCAAAAGTCGTTTGAAAATATTTTTGTCTCCATCACCATGCATATCCCCGTCCCTTTTGCGTAGCACTACTTAGCATCCTATCTACTCCCACCGGCATAACCCTCATAAGAAGGTAGGGCCATGCACAATGCAAGTATCAACGAGGAATGTAACCGAGGCAACCAACCACGTGGTTCACCATCTCATCATGATTCCGAAGCAACAATAATAAGGAGCTATAAATGACATGCATGTAAGAGGGGTTTCATAGTCATGGTCAAAGGGCTGCTTGCCTTGGTTGGCTTGATCTTCAAAGTCTTCAGGCCCTGCTCCTCCTTCTTCCTCAGCTACCTCGTCAAATACGGGATCTAACGTCGCAAGAAAACAACGGGAAAATAAGACAATAATAAAAACAGAAAAGTCAAAGTGCTCAGAAAAATGTCAACTTGTTTTTGTAAAATACTAGGAGGAAAGCTAGGAAGGGGACAAGTCTTGGTTTTGGTTCTGGAGTAGCAGAATAGGGGATATGGATTTTCAAAGACATATTTAAATGCTAAAATCACATTTAAATATTCACAGAGATGAAAAGGTTGTTGGATTTGAATGGAAGTTGCACCATTAAATAGGTTGCAATATTCTAGGAATTTAGAAATTGGAATCAATTCATTTGGATAAATATTCTGTCCTGTGGAATTTTTGGAAATAAGACAGAAAAAGAAAAAGAAAAACGGCGCTGTGCCACTAGGCCAGAGAGGCCACGGCAGCAGCAGGCCCAGAGGGGAAAACCGGCCCACGCGGCCGCCACGTCGAAGGCATAAAGGCGAAATACGCCTTCAGCCGACGGCGGATCGAGTCTTGTAGCACGCGACGTTTTAAACCCGACGGTGGATCCCACTGCCGTATGCGGAGGTCGACGGGTCGCCCCACGGAGGCCGTCGTCTACCTCCGCCGAGACGACGGCGAAGCCGCCGCCGGCGATACAAGGCACGGGAAGGGATGCGGGGGCTACCGCTGACCTGTGGTGGAGTCGCCGTTCTAGTGGTGGTGGAGACGGTCGCCGGAGTGGCCTGCTTCGCCGGCGACGAGGTCACGTGGCGGAGGCGCTTCGGGCGTCGGTGGCTCCGGCCGTTTCCGGCTGCAAAACAAGGGGGAAAAGAGAGGGGAAAGGATCAGTGACGCCTCGCGGTTCCAGATCGAGAGAGCTGGGCGGAGAAGGCTCAGACTGCATGGACGCCGACGAGCCGATGCGGCGGAGCTCAAGCTCGATCTCGAGCTCGGGTGGTTCTGGAGAGGAAGGAGTGGTGCTGGAGGTCGATTGGGTGTGTGGAGGAGCGACAGGGAAGAAGAGAGAGGCTCGGGGGCGCCTTATATAGGCTGGCCGCGGTTCACCGTAGGCGTGGCTTACGGGCGCCCGCGGAATCGGCTCTGGAGGCCGTTGGAGAAGGAATGGAGCTGTCCACGGTGCTCGTGGGGGTGGAGTAGGGCGCCAGGGAGAAGGAGAGAGAGCGGGGGAAGGTTCTGGCGCTATGCTGTGTGAGGCCGGGCATTGGCCGAGCCGGGCGATCTTGGGCACGCGTCGCAGGAGGTGAGAGAGGGGAGAGACAAGGGGCTCTGACGGTGGAGGTCACGGACGCCGAGGGGCATCGATCGGGCTGGGGTAGCACGAGGTGGTCGGGGACGCGCGCCAACGGTCGGGAGCGCATGACGTGCTCCAGAGCGCGACTTTGGCCGGCATCCGGCTTTCCTGTCTGCTGGCCCACTCGTGTCTGGAGCTACAATGGGTGGGGGCAAAACTAGGAAAGAGCCTTGGATGCTCTAGAGTGCAGAGGGAGAGAGAGAGGCTGTGAGAGAGAGAGGAAAATGTTGTCCAGAAGGACAACGTGGTTCCCCTTCTTCCACATTGCTTCCTCGGTAGAAAAGCATCTAAGTGACAGAGGGGAACGAGGAGGGTTGTGGTAAAAGATGGACTCAAGGAGATTAGTGGAAGTGGCCAAAATAGGCATTTTAGTTATCTGCCAGAAGGTGTTTGATGGAGTTTTGGATAAGCTAATGACTTCCACTGGCCTTGGTACTCCATAGGGTGAAATGTCACATATATTTAGGGCCTTCCACCCATTTAGAGCTTATTTGGACAAAGTTGCCAATGTAACTCTTGCAAACCCTAGAAATGGGCAGAAATGGATTTGTGTAGATCCAGTGGAGTAGATCATTTCTCCTTGATGCACCACTTGGTGTGGTGGCCTTATTTGGTCATGTTATCGTGCTCACCAAAGTTGGGGTCTTGGAGAAAAGTTGGTAGTGCAAAGTAGCTCAAATTTGATTCTGGTCAGAGAGGGTTTTGAGGCACTTTGACCAAGATTTCCTCTTCTCCAACCTGTGCCATTTGGTCTAGATGCATCATTAGACCATTGGAGCATGTTCACCAAGTTTGAGAACATTTGGACACATTTGGCAATGTAAAGTTGATCAAACTTCGTAATGGATGAAATGGTTTTGAGGGTTTTGGTGAGGATATCTTGTTCTCCAAGTCATGAGACTTGGCAAGATCATCCAATATGTCATATGTGACATGATAGAATTTTCCTGGAATTTTGGAGAATATTTTTTGTAAATATTTCAAAATCTTGAAATATCCAGAAAGGGTTTTAGAGGATTTGACCAATATTTTGAACATGACCATGTGTTGAAACTCTTATATATGGACAATATATGTCCTATGAGTTTCCTAAATTTTATCAAATATTTTGAAGCAATAAAATAATTTTTCCTATTAAAGACCATTTCGGCCTTAAGAAAAAGCTTTTAAATAAAATAGTAAAATAACTTTTAAAATTATATTTTTGTGGTTTCGGGCATCCTATATCTAATAGGAGTCAAATATATTTTTGAAAGATTTTACTGCCCTTAATCAAGTACTTGCAGTGCAAACCTCAATTCAGGGGTTTTTGGAAAACTAAATTTAGAAAATACTTTCTGGCCAAATTATTTTTGTAAGAAAATTCCATATAGCACTATACACATGGCATGGTCATTGGTCAAGAGCTTGGGGTAAGGAGATGGAATATAGAGGGTAGAGTAGTTGACTTCAAGAAGCACTTGAAAAGAAACACAGAGAGAAAACCAACTCCAAATAAAAGCCAAATAATGCAAAAAGTTTTTGTTGGTCCAAATTTTCATGCTTTATTAATGAAAATGAAATGTTACAAAATGCAGGGTGTGACAGCGTCCCCTCGAGACCCTCCAGCTTCAGCTTCAGGTCCTTGATGGAGTCGTTGGCGCGAGCGAGCAGCTCAGCCTTGTTAAAGAATGCGGTCTGCGCCTCCGTCAAGGCGCAGTAGACCGTGTCTTTCTCCTTCGCCAGCTGCTCGGCCCTGCTCTTTAGGCCGTCCCGCTCCGCCTCCAGCTCCTTCATCTTGTCGTCGTGAACCTGAGCTTGGGCATCAATTGCTTCTTGGTGCTTCTGCTCCAGCTCCCGGGTCCGCTGCGCGACGAGCTTCTCGACCTCCTCGTCCTTGCCGCGGAGTGTGGCGGCAAGGGCTGCCTCACGAGCGACGAGATCCCCGTCCTGGGAGTTCAGCTCATCCTGGCGCTAGGACTGGGCGGCCTCGGCCTTGGTAGCTTCTTCGCTCGCCGCCCCCTGGCCCTTCTTGATGTCGGCCTGCTTCATAAAAAGCTCCTGCTTGCACTCGGCCAGCTGGTCTTGGGTGACCTTCAGCTCTTCATGGACCTGGCGGACCCAGGCCTGCACCTCGGCGACGCGCTCCTCAAGTTTCGCCTCCACCTTCCCGTCGCCGCCTCCCTGGACTTCGCCTTGTCCAGTCGGGCGCGGTGGAGTGCCTGGAGCTTCCAGAAGCTGGCGCCCATGGCCCGGAGAACCTACTCCTCCTGGGTACCGCCACCACTGGTGCTCGGTTTGCCGACAACCTCGAGCCCGGCGGCGAAGAGCACTTCGTCATCAAACACCTCCCCCTCAGCCGGTGCCCTGGTGCCCGCTGTCCCTGGAAGGTGGACGAACAGGTCGTCACCCACCTTCAGGTACCTGCTCGAGCCAGAGGCAGCAGAGGAGGAGGGTTGATCATCAACCACCTCCTCGGCAGTACCCTTGCTGGCCTCCTCAGCAGCAGCCTTGCCACTCTTTTCAGCAGACCCCTTGGCGGCGTCCTCAGCGGCGATCTTGGCAGCCTTCTCGGTGGCGATCTTGTTGGCCTCGGCCTTGGCGTCCATGGCGACCTTTGTGATGACGGTGTCGACGTCCTCCTGGTCCATTGAGGGAGGATTTGGATGCCGGAAAAGAGAATGAGGCAACGCCAAGATCAAGGCTCAAAAAAAGACAGAAGAAAAAGAAGGAACAAAAAGCGGGTGACTGACCTTTGCCGAGCTGAGAAGAAGTGGCCCCCTCCCCGCCAACATCTGTTGCCGGGATGGAGTCACCAGTGCCCAAGTCCACCTCCTCCTCCTCCTCCGTGCGCATGGGCTTGGCGCTTGGTGCCCTTGCCGGGGACGCCCCTCGGGGCGGTGTGGTTGATGGGGGCGGCGTGTTGGAGGTGGCCCTCGGTGGCTCCTCCTGCTGCCGTCCTCCTCCTACAGCCACGGCAAGGTCAGTGCTAGAAGATCATACCCCGGCGCACATTGATAAAGAGTAGGTGGTGGACATACACTGGGGGCTGAGCCGGGGGCTGCGCCGGGGGCTGTTGTACGAGCTGATCTCCACCACCGGCATGTGCGAAGCACCCGCCGGGGCTGGTCGCCCGCCGACGCCTTGGCCCTCTTCGCCACCCTCTGGGCCAGCGTCTCCCTGTCCCTACAAAGATGAAAACAAGTCATGAAAAGTAATGCAGTCTGAAAGAGCAAAGGTGAAGAAGGGCGAGCACTTATTCGTCCTTCGCCTCCTCTTCCGCTGCCTTTCGCTTCCTCCTCGGCCTGAGAGACCCGAGGTCGAAGACGACCTCTGGGTCAACATCTGCGGGAGGAGGAGAAGGGGATGGAGTCCAGCGATGCTTGGACGAAGAAGAGGCGGTCTCTTTCTTCTTTGCCACCGCGGTCTTCACCGCCTTCTTCTTCGCTGCCGCGGTGTGACACCCCGAGACCGACGCTCCAATCGACGCTCCAGATGCCTTCCATGGATTCCGAGTTTCGTCGTGGGTTTTATTTTGTTTGTTGCATTTCATCATTGCATCATGTCATCATGCAACCCCTTTTTAAAAACTCACCTAAATAAGTTGCACAGATTGGTGATCTATTTAAATCGAGGGAATTCAAATGGTGATTTCTCTTTATAACATATCCTCCCAATATTTAGGGAGCTACTATAAAATATTCCATTAGTTTGGAATTAACCGTAACACACTTGCAACATTCTCATGCCCATTCTACTTCTAGTTTGGTCCCCAAATTTTCCATCAATTCGTATCTCTTTTATCGAGGCTCCTCCTAAAGTCTCAACATTTTTCTACCTCCCTAGCACCTACTTCCTATGCTAAACCATTTGAATTAAATTCAAATGAGTTCGAATTCTAACCTCTCACACATGCACACTTCTATTTTTCTTGGATCAAGCTCATTTTTATGAGTCCGAGAAAAATACCCTCCTGCTCAAGCTCCACCCCTAACCTCTCTTTCTTTTCTTTCTCATCTCTGTTTTGTTTTTATTTTTTTTTAGAGTGAGAGAGAGCCCAGCAGCCAGGCCGGCCTGCTTCCCAGCAGTCCTTTTGGCCCAAGGCCTAGCCGCACCTATAACCCTAACCCTCTCCCCTGCCCGATCCCCATCTCCACCCTCTCCTCTTCGTCCTCCTCCTGCACCGCCACACGCAGAGAGGAGCAGAGACGCGCCCGCGCCCGTGCTTGAACGCCCTCTGGCCATCGTACCGCCATGCTCTAACACCCCTTCTCTTCCCTGGCTCTTCCTCGCCTGCGCGCACCTCCAGCCCTTTCACCTCGCGCCAGCGAGCATGACCCCCCCCCCTCCCCGATGCGCCGCCCTTCCGCATCGTCCTTCCACCGCGAGCAGTCCCGCGCCTCGCCCGTGCTCCTCCTCCCCTCCTCAAGCCCCTTGTTGCGGCGCCCCTATCCTGCACCTTGCCGGCCTACCTCGTCGCCTCTCCCTCGCCATCCTCGTTGATCCCCGCCATCGCTCGAGGAGGGCCTCGCCTCTCGCGTCTCCTCATCTGTGACGCCTCCATCCAGTCCCGTGTCGTGCCTCCTTCCTCTCCGCCTCCCCAAGCAGCGCCCTCACCAGAGTTCCTGTTACCACCATCGTCGTTCGAGGCCTGTGCCTCTCCTCTGTTTCGAACTAGGGGCTGATGCCCTCATCGCCCGTCGTCTTCGGGCCAAGCTGCCATCGGCGCTTCCTTCGACTGCTGCTGTCGCAACTCAAGCTGCTGCTCCCCGCTTCACCATCTACCGCTGCCTCTTTGCCATGGCCATCGCTGAGTCCCCCCCAGGACCTGTGGAGTCATGTACAGGAAAACCAAGTCAGAATACTACCGTGGCTGTGTTTCTCGCCCAGTACCACTACGGTTCAATCAAGACCACCAAGTACCCTTTGGATCGCCAAGACCAAGACCCCAAGTTCGACTACGTGTTGCTGCCCCAATCGAGACCACCAAGTACCACGACGAACCGTGAAGTTCCACAAGATACCAAGAACCACTACCGTCGACCCGAACGTCTACGAAACGTGTACCACTACTGCTTCATGAACCACTACTTCCACTACCGTCGCCGAGGACCGATAATACCACTACTTCCACTACCGTTGCCGTGTACAACTACTTGCACTACGATCGCCCCGAGAACGTCTACTTTCTCTACATTGCACCGAACCCGAACCATCCCGTTTGCACGCTTCGAAGGTACAACCCCGAGATGACGCCCATGAACGAATGCATGTGTTGTACGAGATGCACCTTATGTTGCACCGTGTAGGATTTTTTGCACGTTCCTTGTTTCCCATGCCACTGATATGTGGGACACCCAGTTGTCGGGATCACCCCACCATCCTTGCATGAAACGCTCACACCCACTTCCTTTTGCACCGGTATCTCCGTGAGCTACCGGAACCGATATGTTGTCGTGGCATCATTTTCGGATTCATTGTCGTGGCACCCCTTTCGTTCCGCCATGGTGACCAAATACTTCATATCTTATATTATGTCAACATTTTCATAAAAATTGCATAAAACTTGTATATGACATCCGCATCAAGATAACAACATTTAAATTTTTTGAAATTATTGTTTGCATTAAATAAACTTTATATGCACATGGGGATTTTCCGGAATTGTTGTTTGTTGTTCCGGCCTCATTTAAACTTGCCTAGATAGGTAGTTTTATTGTGTTGCACCTCTTGCCATGTTAACAACATTTAATATTGTTGGGTAGCACAAACTGGAGTGAACTAAATATTGAACGTATGTTGCTAATATGCAACTCGTTGCATATTGAGCTCCACTTAATTTGTAGTATTGTTTGTGCACTTTGCTTGGCCATGCCATGCCTCTTTAAACCGGACATGCATCATACTTGTTTGTGCATCATGCCATGCTTATGCTTGTTGGTTTACCATGTTGTTTGCTTCTTTCCGGTTTGCTTCTCTCGTTAGCTTCAGTTTCCTTCCGGAGTTGTGAGGATTCGTTCGACTATGTACGTTTATCTTCTTCTTGTACTCGTTCTTCTTCCTTGCGGGATCTCAAGCAAGATGACCGTTACCCTGGATATCACTACTATCATTGCTATGCTAGTTGCTTCATTCTATCTCTATGGTGCACTACCTATCACTTGTTTGTCAAACCTCCCAAATCGCCATGTCAGCCTCTAACCTTTTCACACTTCCTAACAAACCGTTGTTTGGCTATGTTACCGCTTTGCTCAGCCCCTCTTATAGTGTTGTTAGTCGCAGGTGAAGTTGAAGATTGCTCCATGTTGGAACATGTTTATGTTGGGATATCACAATACTTGGTAAAGGGTGGAAGGCTCGGCCTTATGCCTGGTGTTTTGTTCCACTCTTGCCGCCCTAGTTTCCGTCATACCGGTGTTATGTTCCTTGATTTTGCGTTCATTATGTGGTCGGGTTTATGGGAACCCCTTGACAGTTCGCTTTGAATAAAACTCTTCCAGCAAGGCCCAACATTGGTTTTACCATTTTCCTAATAACAACTAAAACTTAAATAGGGGATTTTCGCCGGCCCCCAAGTATTTTTAATCAACCCCCCGGCCTGTGCTCCTCTGAGTGTTGGTCCGAACTAGAGCACTGTGCGGGGCTGCCCCAGGGCAACCTGGGTTACTTTGGCACCTGTACGCGTCCCTCATCCGTGGTGCCCTCAGAACAAGATACGTGCGGCTCCTATCGGGATTTGTCGGCACACCGGGTTTTGTTTTACTATTGTCGAAATGTCTTATAACCGGGATTCCGAGTCTGATCGGGTCTTCCGGGGAGAAGGAATATCCTTCGCTGATCGTGAGAGCTTGTGATGGGCTAAGTTGGGACACCCCTGCAGGGTTTAAACTTTCGAAAGCCGTCCCCGCGGTTATGTGGCAGATGGAAATTTGTTAATATCCGGTTGTAGATAACTTGACACCAGATTCGAATTAAAACACCCAACCACATGTGTAACCGTGATGGTCTCTTTTCGAGTGGGTCAAGAAGAGAACACGGTGGTGTTACGTTTGTATGTAAGTATTTCAGGATCACTTCTTGATCATTACTAGGTTGCGACCATTTGCGTAGCTTCTCATCGTATTCTTGTACTCGTAAGTTAGCCACTATATCATGCTTAGTCGCTGCTACAACCTCAACACTTATCATTCCATACCCATTAAGCTTTGCTAGTCTTGATACCCATGGTAATGGGATTACTGAGTCCTCGTGGCTCACAAGATACTACCAAAAAGTTGCAGGTGCCAATGATACCAGTGAAGGCAATGCTCCCGAACTCAAGCGGGAGTTCGACGAGGACCTTGGTCGTTACTATGTTTCGTTTCCTGATGATCAGTAGTGGAGCCCAGTTGGGACGATCGGGGATCTAGCATTTGGGGTTATCTTCCTTTCATTTGGATTTGTCTGCAGTCGGACTATGTGTGTACTCTGAATGATGTATGAATCATATGATCTTAGCGTGTAGTGGCGATTGTAAGCCAACTCTATTTATCCCTTTCTTGTTCATTACATGGGATTGTGTGAAGATGACCCTTCTTGCGACAAAACCACAATGTGTTTATGCCTCTAAGTCGTGCCTCGACACGTGGGAGATATAGCCGCATCGTGGGTGTTATAAGTTGGTAATCAGAGCCATCCCCGACTTAGGAGCCCCCTACTTGATCGAATCGCTGACGTTGTTGAGTATAGAACAAAAATTTTGAGTCTTAGGATTATATATATTGGAGAGTAGGATTCTTTTTACTCCTCAGTCCCTTCGACGATCTGGTGAGGCCTCCTGATGTAGATGTTTTGTCTTTCCTCTCCTCAAATTTCACTAAAAAAATTTAGGATCATGCGGGTATCTTGGGATCGTTCTGATATTCTTATGATAGAACATTGTTTTTGGTGCCTCCTGACATTTAGGGGTTGTGGCAGTGTCCCGGCGAGTTGAGCTCCGAGGTGTTGCCATCATTATTTTATCGTTGTAGTTCTGCAATACCTAAGTTTCACCGACATTGAAAATCTCTTTTATGCAGTTGTTGGTGAGATAACCTCGACGCCACCCAGTACTAGGGCGGGAGTTCGGGAGTATTGCAATAGCTCGTATAACGGATGCTTTTCGAAGGTTGAGGTACACGATTTCTGAAGCTTTCTTGGTTATGTGTTGACGGATGGATACAGCTTGGATGTTGGTATTGTTAGTTTGGGTGAGATATTTATTGCTTCCCCTGTATCCCCAACAGCAGATTGCATACCAGAAAGTTTAGGAGTTTTATAGGTGGGAATTCAAGTAGCTCTAGTTTTTTTTCTCTTTTCAACAGATGCATGATATGAGATTGGGGTTCGACGTCTAGTGGTCCGCCTATCCACGGTCGTTTTTATAGTGGTCTCGTTGTGTCTTAAGGAGTCCTTGGCTATGCTGACTTGGGGACGCTTCGTATGTCATGTGCACTGCCTTGTACATTATGGTGTTGTACGATCGAGCCCGTGTGGGCCCCACCATGAAAAATTAGGATGAAATATCTATCATATGTTTGTTTCTGGCTTATCCTGCAAGCCAAATCATTTGTTTTGTTTTGAGTTGTGGTATTCGAGTTGCTTCGATGTCAAGTGTTGATCCATATCTTCCCTAAATAGTGTTGTAACACCCACGATGCGGCTATATCTCTGACGTGTCAAGGCACGACTTAGAGGCATAACCGTATTGTGGTTTTGTCACAAGAAGGGTCATCTTCACACAATCCCATTTAATGAACAAGAAAGGGATAAATAGAGCTGGCTTACAATCGCCACTTCACACAATACTTAAAAAAATCATACATCAGCCAAAATACACACATAGACCGACTACGGTCAAAACCAAATGAAAAGAAGATAACCCCAAATGCTAGATCCCCGATCGTCCCAACTGGGATCCACTAGTGATCATCAAGAAAAGAAACATAGTAACGACCAAGGTCCTCATTGAAGCATCACCTGCACTGGCATCCTCGACACCTGCAACTGTTTTGGTAGTATCTTGTGAGTCACGAGGAATCAGCAATCTCAAAACCCGCGAGATCAAGACTATTTAAGCTTATGGGTAGGATAAGGTAATGAGATGGAGTTGTAGCAATTGATAAGAAAATATGGTGGCTAAAGACGAGTACAAGAGTAAGAAGAGAAACTACACAACGGTCATCATCTAGAAGTGATCCTGCAACTACTTACGTTCAAACATAACCCAAATCGTGTTCACTTCCCGGACTCTGCCGAAAAGAGACCATCATGGCTACACACGCGGTTGATGCATTTGAATTAAGTTAAGTGTCAAGTTATCTACAACCAGATATTAACAAATTCCCATCTGTCACATAACCGCGGGCACGGCTCTCGAAAGTTTATACCCTGCAGGGGTGTCCCAACTTAGCCCATCACAAGCTCTCATGATCAGCGAAGGATATCCCTTCTCCCGGAAAGACCCGGTCAGTCTCGGAATCCCAGTTACAAGACATTTCGACAATGGTAAAACAAGACCAGCAAGACCGCCCCAATGTGCCGACAAATCCCGATAGGAGCTGCACATATCTCGTTCTCAGGGCACACTGGATAGGTCAAGATACGAGTAAAACCAGCCCTCAAGTTTCCCCAAGGTGGCCCCGCAAGTTGCCCGGTTCGGACCAACACTAAGAGGAGCACTTGCCCGGGGGGTTAAAATAAAGATGACCCTTGAGTCTGCAGAACCCAAGGGAAAGGTATAGGTGGTAGGTAGGCAAATGTAAAACCAAAGTTGGGCCTTGCTGGAGGAGTTTTATTCAAAGCGAACTGTCAAGGGGTTCCCATAAACCCAACCGCGTGAGGAACGCAAAATC
Source organism: Aegilops speltoides (assembly GCA_021437245.1). Lineage (NCBI taxonomy): Eukaryota > Viridiplantae > Streptophyta > Magnoliopsida > Poales > Poaceae > Aegilops > Aegilops speltoides. The sequence continues at coordinate 230,548,015 of CM038142.1, forward strand.
AAGGAACATAACACCGGTATGACGGAAACTAAGGCGGCAAGAGTGGAACAAAACACCAGGAAAAAGGTCGAGCCTTCCACCCTTTACAAGGTATATATATGCATTAATTAAAATAAGAGATATTGTGATATCCCAACATAAACATGTTCCAACATGGAGCAATCTTCAACTTCACCTTCAACTAGCAACGCCTATAAGAGGGGCTGAGCAAAAGTGGTAACTTAGCCAAACAACGGTTTGCTAGGAAAGGTGGGTTAGAGGCTTGACATGGCAATATGGGAGGCATGGTAAACAAGTGATAGGTAGCATGGCATGCCGATAGAATGAAGCAACTAGAAAGCAAAGATAGAAGTGATATCGATGGTAATGGTCATCTTCCCTGAGATCCTGCAAGGAAGAAGAATGAGTCCAAGAAGAAGACAAACGGACGTAGTCGAACGAATCCTCACAACTCCAGAACGAAACCGAAGCTACCGAGAGAAGCAAACTGGAAAGAAGCAAACACCACGGTAAACCAACAAGCATAAGCATGGCATGATGCACAAACAAGTATGATGCATATCCGGTTTAAAGAGGCATGGCATGGCAAAGTTCAACAAACAATACTACAAGTTAAGTGGAGTTCAATATGCAACGAGTTGCCTATTGACGAAAAACCACATTCGAGTTATTTAGTTTACTCTTAGTTAAGATACTCAACAATTATTAAATTTTAATTAACATGGCAAGAGGTGAAGAATAATAAAACTACCTAGCTAGGCAATTTAAATGAGGCCAGAAATAACAAACAACAATTCCGGAAAATCCCCATGTCATTTAGCAATTTAAAAGCAAACAACAATTTTAAACATTTTAAATGTTGTTATCATGATGCGGATGACATATACAAGTTATATGCAATTTTATGAAAATGTTGACATGAGCATGTTATGAAGCATTTGTCACCGTGGTGGAAAGAAAGGGTGCCACGGCGACGAATCTGAAAATGATGCCACGACAACATCTCATTTCCAATAACTCATGGAGTGACAAGTGCAAACAAAGATGTGGATGTGCGGAACATGCAAAAGATGGTGGGGTGATCCCGGATACCGGGTTCCCACGTGTCGGTGGCATGGCAAAAGAGGGGCATCGCAAGCAACAGTTCGACCATGGTGCAAATAGGAGCATCTCATACAACACATGCATTCAGTCCACGGGAGATCGTCTCAGGGTTATAGCTTTGAAGCATGCATTTTCAGAGCGGTTCGGGTTCAGTACAATGTAGAGGAAGTAGACGTTCTCAGGACGGTCGTAGGAAGAAGTGGTACAGGCGTCAAAGATGAACTTGACGAATCCGAGGTCGACGGTAGTGGAACACACGTCATCGGATCCACGGCGATGGTAGTCATACACATTACATAGATGTTTAGGTCGTCGGTAGAGGTACTTGGTGAAATCCACGAGTGTCAGTAGTTGTACATGGTCTTCGCATTGTAGTGGAACTTGGTGGTCTCGACGGTCGTCGTGGTACTTGCCGAAAGGAATCCACAAAGGCGGTCTTGTTTCCCTGGATTCAGTGCCTTGGCAACGGCAAAAGGGGCAGCATCACGAGTCATGGACAGAGGAGATGCTACCACGCGCTGATGGTGGTGGAGCAGGGGAAGTCAACGTGGGCTCGCGCGTGGCCTCCAGCGGGACTTGGCGAATGATGCAGAAGCAAGGCAGCAGCAGCACTGCTCCTGAGGCTTGGCGAGTGGCCTGCGGTTAGGTCAACTCCGATGGGGACGGGCCATCGGAGTCAGATCCGGCCGGGAACGGGCAAGGGCGGCGGAGGCCAGCCGGATCTGGACGGGGTTGGAGGAGGACTGCGCTCCCGCAGTTGAAGATGAACGGCGACGACGCGACACTCTAGGAGGCAGTAGGGCGCGGGGACAGCAGGGCCGTGGTCGCGGGGGCTCATCCATGGTGGCCCTGACCTCCGGAGCACAACAGGGCCGCGAGGAGGGGTTTCTTCGGCGAGCAGCGAGAAGGAGCGGACGGCGAGACTTGGTGGTGCTCCTGTTGCCGATCAGGACGACGAAGGGAGGACGAGGCGGGTCAGTGATGGGAGGCAGCTATGCTTGGCGTCAGAGGTTGAAGGCGAGCTCATGGCTGCCAGAGGTGAACGACGGATGGGCGCAAAGGAGGCAAGAAGGCGCAGCGGTGGCCTGGACTCGTCGGCGTCGAGGAGGAGGTTGGGCGCGGGGTCCGCTCCTCTCTCTCTGGGTGTGTTGCAGCGCAGGAGGAGGACGAAGGGGGAGAGGGGATCGATCGGCGCTGGGAGCTCCTCTCCCTGGCTGGATGTGTGCGTGTGTGAGAGTGGCAGCGGTGCACTGGAGGGAACAAGGGTGAGGGAGATGGGGATCGAGGAGAGAAGTGGGATCAGGCTAGGGTTATAGGTGCGGCTGGGCTTAGGTGGGTCGGTGTTGAGGGCTAGGCCGAGCTGCGGACTGGCGGGCTGCCTGCATCTCTCTCTCTCTCTCTCTCTCTCTCTCTCTCTCTCTCTCTCTCTAAGAAGAAAAAAAGGAGAAGAAAAGAAAGGCTAGGAGGGGAGTTTGGGCATGGGGATTATTTTCCCGGACTCACAAAAATGAGCTTAATCCAAGAACATAGAAAAGAGGCATGAATGCAAGATTTAAATTCAAAGTCATTTGAATATCATTCAAATGGGTTTGAATTGGGACAAGGTTTGGTGTCGTCAAAAATGTTGAGAATTTTGGTGGAGCTCGGGAATGTGATGAAAGAATTTATGGACAAAGTTTGAGGTCAAGAAGTTAGATAACAAAGGCATGGAATATTTTGCAATTGTGTTATGGTGAACTCCAAATTAATGGAATATTTAATAATAGCTCTCTAATATTGGGAGGATATGTTATAAAGAGAAATCACCATTGTGAATATCCCTCAATTTAAATGGATCGAAGATCCATACAATTTATTTATTTGGGTTTTAACAAGGGGGGAGCATGATGACATGATCCAATGCACATGATGCAAAGATGAATGCAACGAACAAAACAAATCACACGACGAATCTCGGAATACAAGGAAGGCATCTGGAGCGTCGGTCTCGGGGTGTTACAACATGTAAGTGCATCTAGTGTCCCTTTGTGATTTTGGTGTATTGAAGACTTATAGGTTAAGGGACTAATGTGTTTATGAGTGTACACAGGTCTATAAGTCTATGAGGAGTTTGATATTTACAGAGAAAGTCGACCCCTAAAAATGAATATCTTCGACTGAAGATGGTATTCCTGAAGACTTTCATGAAGACTTTGAAAGTGAAGAAATTGGTGTGTTCATGAAGACTTGATATTCATGCGAGGAATATGAAGTTTGAAGACTTTCGTTTTCATAGTTTTGTTTTTCTCTTTCTTGAGTCATAGGAAACACCGTACTGTTAAAGGGGGTCGAGGAAATACTAAGGAAAATTTTCCAAGTGATGCTCAACTCAAAATCCAACACCTACCAATCCCTTTGAGTGAAGCCATTGGAAATCTCATACAGTTCAGTCAATTTCTTTAGTGATAGAGACGAAGTTCTTCTGGTCGCTGAGGAATTTGTTTTGACTGAGGAGTTAGGAATTCGCCAGTGCGGATTGCCTACACAGTGAGGAACATGATAGCCCTGAGGAATTTGAGAGTCAAATTTCCAACCGTTGTTGTGCTTCGCGCCAGCTATCCTAAAATATCTTATCCGCATAATGGTCATATCATTGAAGGGCATTTATGTCTTATCATGTCGGGCTGCTCCCTAGGCTATAAATAGCCGCCCCTACAACCACTTGCTGGTTGGCTGCTCTGAGAGAAACTGACACTTTTCATTTGAGAGCAACCCATCCTCCGAGGACTTTGAGTGAAAATCATCGAGTGAGGAAAATCCAAACCCAAACACCCACAAACCCAAAGTGCTTGAGCATCACTGAAGAGATTGATCCTGCGTGGATCCAACGCTTGTTACCTTTAAAGAATGTGCTTCTTCCAAACGGTTAGGCGTCATGGTCTAGAGCATCCAAGAGGAATTGTGGATTGCCGAGTGACCGAAGTCTGTGAAGGTTTGGAAGTCGCCTGAAGACTTACCACGAGTGATTGGACGGGGTCTGTGTGACCTTAGTTCAAGGAGAATACGGTGAGGACTTGGTGTCCTGAGCTGCGTGCTCAAGGATCGGGTGTCCGGATTGTGTGTCCTCGAGTTTAAATACTCACCGCTTCCAACCAGACGCATAACCGAGACAAGCAGCTTGAACTGGTCTACCAAATCATTGTCTTCACCAACCCTACTAGTTCTATTTCCTCCACTCTTTCATTTCCTCATTATCGTGTTGAGTAGTTGTTCATATCTGTGTTTGAAGACTCGATCAAGACTTTCTCAATTTCCTCGCCCAATTTCTTCACCGTTTGTCTTCATCTTGTGCTATCCTCGTGTTTACGCTTTCTCAGACTGTGATTGTCTTCATTTCATCATGATGACTATGTGTGTATTCTGCTATGCTTACTTCGAGTACTTATTCCATTGCAAGTAGTTCTTCGCTAAGGAATTTCCTCACCGCAAATTCCTCGCTGAAGAATTCATAAAATCGCTTATTCACCCCCCTCTAGTCGATATAACGACTTTCAATTGGTATCGAGCAAGGTACTCCTTGTTCGTGTGATTTTGGTTTAATCGCCGAGTTTTAGTTATGTCGACCACTACGTATGATCAAGGTCTCGCTGGGTGTCCTACCTTCGATGGCACGGACTACCCCATCGAAGAATAAGATGAATGCATCTTGAAGCAATTGACAATGATCTCTCGTACGCTAGGAAAATGGTGCTCCTCACCACACCTTCCCCGAATGTTGCTTGATGTGAAGAGATTCAAGCAACTCGATTCTCGCGAAGAATATCATATGTGGTCACCGAGTAAAGGGCAGATGGTAGAGTGAGTGCTTTGGAAACCGCTAAGTTTATCCGGGATAGGCTCTCCAAAGTAAACGAAGGAGTCTCAACTCAACGTGACTCTCGTGGTCGACATTCTTCGCAATCTCTTCAACCGCTTCAAAAGACTCGACAATGAAAATGTTCAAGAAACCTTCGATCGCTTCACCGATATCTCAAATGCTCTTCAAGCGACGGTGCCACCGACATCACCGATCATGAGGTGGTGAAGAAATTGCCGAGATCACTCGATTCGCCATTTGACACTCGCACCGATGATTCAAGAGCGCTGATTACAAGTCACTAGATCCCGCTGATATCCTCGAGAGACTAAATAATCATGAGTTCCAGCTTGCTGAAAAGAGAGATCTCTATGGTTCAAGCTATGGCAAACCACGTGCCTTGAAGGCCAAGGCAGTGTCTGAATCTGAGTGTGAAGATTCTAGTAGTAGCCTTGGTGACCCTGAAGAATTGAGCCAGGAGCTAGTGCTGCTCATGAATAAGTTCCAAAAATTCTCAAGACGTGGTCGCTTTGGAAAATCTTCAAGGAGTAGTGATTCCTCATCAAGTGACTATGAGAGAAGGCTATGCCACAAATGCAAGAAGCCTGGTCACTACATTCAAGATTGTCCTCAGTGGGACAAGGAACTAAAGAAGTGTCACACCCTAGCTAGTTCATGCATTAGAGTGTTGCATCATGTCTATTTTTTCAACAGAAACCTGAAATGGGATTGCCAGAACTCCCAGCCCCCTCTGAAACAACTAGGGTTTACTAAAAATATTTTCGATGAACCTGAAATGCCCTTCTAAAATGTCCATCATTTTTGTCTTGGTTCAGAAGCTTTGCCAAAAGTGATGCACAATTTCCTAGGTCATCCCAAGGTCTTTGAATTAAATCATAGCTATTTGAATTTGGGCATTTTAAATTTATAAAATATTTCAAATGTCCAAATATTCCCAAACTAAAATGTTTCATGTTGGTAATATTCCAACATTGGACCATGAGCAGTTTGGTGAATTTTAAAACCTTTTTGGTATTTTAAATAACTCAACAAAGTTGCGTAAAAATAGAAAAGAAAACAGAAAATGTATGAACTTACCGGCGCCGCCCACTAGCCAGCCCACTGGCCGCCCAGCCAAAGATCAAGGCCAATGAGCTGCTTGTCGACCAGCAGCAGCAGTGGTGCTCGACGGCGAAGCACCGCATGGGTGCCACGCACCGCCGCTGCCTCACCGCTTCTCGCTTTGCCACGCCGGGATCGCTCCCTCTCTCTCCCGCACCCCTGACACCCCTCGCTCTCCACTGCCTCCTCGCTTCCCCACGCCATGGCCGACGCCACCGCCGCCAAGACCACCGTCAGAGCTGCTGCTCTCGTCAACCCCACGCCGCGCCACCGTGTCCAGAGCTCCGCCGCCCACTACTTGAAGCTAGCCGAGCCTCGAAGGCCGCAGGTTCTCAAGACGCCGACCAGCCTCGCTTCGAGTCCGCTGCCGCCGGAGATCCCTTCAACGCCGCCGCCGCTGCAGCTCGCTCCCCGACCACGCCGTCCGCTCCATCGCGATCGCTGTGAGCTTAGCTACCTCCCGACCTCTCTCTCTCGCCCTGCACCACAGCGAAGCGCGACGAAGCTCACTCAAGACGCGCTGTCGCGACCTCGCCGCCGACGTGTTCCCGCCATCCTCCGCCTTCTCACCGCGGTTCAACGCGTTCACCACGCCGCTGGAGCTAACCAACACTCCACGCACCTCACCGCACACCCCAAAGACGAAGTTCGATTTCACCCGAGCTCGGTGGCCGCTTAAAGTCGCGCCGGGCGCCAACTCCGGCCACCCCGAGCCCAACGGACTCCGCCAAGAGCTGCGGCTCGTCCTCAGCTTCACTCCGGTGGTCTCCGCGCCCCTTTTGGTGGCCGGAACGGTCAAAAACACTTTCGCCGCCGCGTCGGGCTCGCCGGCGGCTAAACGCCAGTGGGTTTGACCCTGGCTTTGACCACGGGTGGGCCCAGGTTGACCCCCCCCAGGGTCTATGACATGTGGGCCCCCCCTCTGATAATTAACTTAGTTTAGTTTTAATTAAATTCTAACTAAACTAACCCCACTGACATGCGGGACCCACTGGTCAGTTTGACTGACCAGCCCGCTGACCACCGACGCCATCATGACACAAAGGTCGACGAAGATTTAAATTATCGGAATTATTTTTACACAGAAATTCCGTAAAATGTTTCAAACTTCAAAAATTCATATAAAATCAACCATAGCTCCAAATGAAACAAATTATATATGAAAATGATCAGAAAAATCCAATCTTTCCATCTGTACAGGTTTCATGCATGTTTACAGAAGCTAACCTGCTGTTTATGGCAGAACAAGTTTAAGCACTTTAAATGATCATATATGAGTTTGGAAATTGCATCTTTGGTTCAAAATGCTTCAAACTCATCTGATCCTAGTTGCATTAGCCCAACACACTCATATATGCCATGTCTCATGCATGCATCATATTGTTGCATATTGTTTGGTAATGCTTGTGTATCGGTGTTCTCTGCGTGTTCTCGCCTCGAGGAGTACCGTGATAACCCCGACGAAGAGCAATACCTGCGTAACGAATTCGTCAGCAAGCAACCAACCATTTGATCATATCGATAAAATCCCATGTTCTTGCTCCTGCTCTCGCATCGCATTAAGACAACGCGATTCAAACTGGCTGTGTGCTGCGGTAGTTGAACCCATTTCCTCCGCATGACCTGTCATTGCCACAAGAATTCAGATGAAACCCACTAGCATGTGTAGGAGTTGATTGAGCCATATGATTGTGTTGATCCTACCTTGCTATGCCCGCTATGCTTAGAGTCGTGTCGTCCGGTTCATCCGGGTGATGGCTAGAGTGAAATGATCGAGTCGGCACGAGAGTAAGGTGTTGAACACGCTTTGGTAAAGGTATCGATGAAAGGCCATGTAGGAGTACATGGTGGGTTGTTTCATTGAGGCCATCCTTAAGCATCGAGATCTGTATGTGTGATTTAAGATTCAGCTACTACCATGCATTGGGCCCAAACCAATGGACCCTCTCGGCTTCTTATTCACCCTAGTCTTCGTCCGTGAGTTGCAAGTAGTTTCGTGTTTGTAGCTCATCGAGGCCGTGGACAGCACCGACCGTAGGGGTGGGCTGTGATGCGGTAGGTACGTGGCACGGTGTACCGGATGCCCGCTTGGTATCTCGGGAACCCTGCTCACATCGCTTGGGGCTGTGAGCGAGACTTCGCCGAACTCCTCATAGATGGAACCCAAATAGGCGATAAACCCGGACTAGAGACTTAGGTGTCTAGGTAGGTCGTGGCCGACACCCACGCTGGGCTTCCGCTGAAGGTTGCCGAGTACATGTCGCGTAAACGGCGATAAGTGGTGAGCGCGTATGAAGAAGTACACCCCGCAGGTTAACATCATCTATTCGAATAGCTGCGCCCGCATGTAAAGGACTACTTGGTTGCCTATACAGTTCATAGACAAGTAAATGGATACCACTAAAAGCCTCAAGATAAGCGTGAGTGCCGAGGATGGCTCCTCCGTAGGAAGACGGGGTTGGATCCTCGGTGGTGTATTGAAGTGATGAGTAGTGGACTCGAGTGCGCAAAACTATTTCAAGTTGGTGTCTCGTAGGATAGCTTAGCCATGAGTCAAAGCTGGCTTGCTGCAATAACCCCACCAACCCTTCTTGATAATGTCTAATGTAAGTCTTGCTGAGTACCTTTGTACTCATGTTGCTTTAATTTACATTTTTCAGAAGATGCCACAAACCCTTCCGACGGGTTCTTCGTAGACGTTGACATCGATGAGTAGACTAAGGCCCAGGTGGTGATCCTGAGCAAGTGAAGGACCATGTAGTATAGCTAGGCTTACCCAAGCCTCTTTTATTTTACTAGTTGTCTCAGACTCGACAAAACACTTCACCGTGGCTTGTATGCTTGAATGACTTGTATGTGGGTCGTGTGACCCGCACTTGTGTGTATGATATGTATGGCTCCTCGAGCCTTTAAATAAAGTACTTGTGTCGAGAGTCATGTTGTGATGCCTTGTTGTATTTGCACATATCGAGCATATTGTGTGTATGATTGAAGTGCTTGGTATGTGTGGGATCCGACTATCTAGTTGTTTATCTTTAGTAGCCTCTCTTACCGGAAATGTCTCCTAGTGTCTCCATCGAGCCATGGTAGCTTGCTACCGCTCCGAACACTTAGGCTGGCCGGCATGTGTCCTTCTTCGCTCTCGGTCCGTCCCTTCGGGAAATGTCACGCATTGAGTACCGGAGTCCCGTTAGCCCGCCACAGCCCGGTTTATCGGAGTCCTCGCTAGCCCAGCGCTACAGCCCGAACTTACTTGCTGTTGACCGACACGCTCGATGTCGGGTCATGGATGCCCGTCCTCGTAAGTCTGTGCCACTTTGGGTTTACGACTAGTCATGTCAGCCCGAGCTCCTTTTCATATGGATGCTAGCGACACTATCATATACGTGTGCCAAAAGGCGCAAACGGTTCCGGGCTAAGGTAAGGCGACACCCGTTGGGTTACCGTGCGTGAGGCCGCAAAGTGATATGATGTGTTATAGGCTAGATCGATGTGACATTGAGTCGGGGTCCTGACAGCTTTGGCATCAGAGCCAGGCTGCCTGTAGGTTCTCCAAGCCAAACTGGTCGATGTTGAGTCTAGAAATGCTTTAGTTATATGTAGGGGAATTGATTGTGGGATGGTATGTAAGGCTCTTTTTACTCCTTTACCTCATGGCATTCTGATCTGAGTCAGTCCATTCTTCCATCGAGGGTTAAGGATTAGGATCTCTTCTCTCTATTAGGCTCACGTGTTACTAATCAGTAGTACCTTGTAGGTTTGATGGTTACAAGCCTGGTTCAGTTTTACTATCCTGTTATGTTACTAATTGGACCCAGAACCTTGATATGAAATTGTTGAGTGGTTATGCAATTCCTTGTGAAATGTCTCAAATCCTTTTGAGCATTTACAATAAGTTATGCTGTCCAAATTCGCTAGAAATACTAATGTCTTTGCATTGTGGTTATAAGCTTCCAGATGGCCACTCGTGACCAAAATCAAGTGGTTCGTCTCGACCAGATGCATTGGTGTGACCGGTCATACAGCCATGCTAGTTCGGTTATGATCAAGCGGAATACCGCTGGTACCCGAATACACAGCTTGAAGAGCAAGATCGAGACTTTAATCAAAGTCAAGATCTTTGCACCGCTGTGGTGTTTCCCTCTTATCCCCGGTTCCACCGAGGCCCTTCACAGCTCCTATGGGCTTGGTGTTACTATTGATATGGCGGTACAAGATGTCGCTTATTCTATGATGACCATTATACGAGCCAGATCGGGCTGCTCCGCAACACCGACTTCCCAGATATGCCGAGTTCACTTCGGAGCGCTTGGTTATCTTCGAGCTATCTATGCCGACTCCAACAGAGGACTCCCTAACTCGCACTACCGCCGAGCTGCTCGAGGACAAGGACCGAGAGAGTCGGGCCTTGAGGATGGAGCTCTTCAACGCCTGCGGCCGATCACTAGGCCACCTTGACTCGCTTTTGCACCGGCTGCTCAAGCTGGTTATATGGATATGAGAGACTTGTATCCTGTCAGGGCTGCTCACGGACATGATGGATCTGGCGTGATGTGGGGGCATCACCCCACCCCGTGGTCCACGCTGCCACCGCTCAGAGGTCCAAGACCTCACCCATGCCCTTATGGTCCACAGGCTCTCAGACCGTCTGCTCCTGGACGATCATGTTGAATTTCCTGTGCTACGGAGGGGACTTCTATGAGAACTACTACTAAGACGCCTCGAGTTAGTAGTAGTCTCGCTAGTATTGTAATAGTTGTATTTCCACCGTCCCCGCGTGACTCGTGGAATATGACTTAGTGTGTACTAATCCCGGAGGTGTAACAAAAATAATGTATAGGAGCTTGGTGTGCCTCCGATGAGATGTAATCTTCCTTTCACCGTAGTAGTACTCTGTTTGGTCTTGTACTAAACCTTGTATGGTGTGTATGACGATAGAATAAAGAAGCAGTTTCAGATTCACCATGTCATACGGATGATCATCTTGCATTCCAAGTTATCCATTACATCCTACATTTCTATGTCAGAATCTTGCCATCCTGGACTAAATCCTTGTCTTGTTTTCCCTAGGATGGTTAACACCCGCAATAACCCTGCTCCGCCAGAGCAGGCCGAAGGCAGCAGAGTCGGAGAAGTTTAACCTGCCTCACCCTCCTTCTCTGGCCGGGTTATGCTAGAGGCCGAGAGAAACAAACGGAGACCAACCGCTTGTCGGAGCGATCGAATGTAACACAGCCCATCATCGAGAAACAACTTGGTGTCGCCGCTGACTTCATCAAGTTACACCTCCTACCTTCCACCACTCCGCCGAGCCTCTCGACGCCGATGATCGGCTTCAAGCATTTCACAAGCTGCGCTCGTGACTAGTAGCCGAGGCCGACAAGGTCACCTTTGCTGCATATCATCTCAAGGCCCCGCCACCGTGGGAGAATTATATGGCTATGCGCCCAGCTGGCCATGTCACTACTTGGGCAGAATTCAGCGAGGCTTTCCGTGAACATCACATTCGGAGGGTCTCATGGATCGTAAACGTGAGGAGTTCTGCATTTCACCCAAGGCCGCCTCTCCGTGGACGCCACAGCAGAGAGTTCGTAACCTCGCACGCTATGCAATCAAGAGGTCTCCATCGACGCCAAGAAGGTGCAAGGTTCCGCAAGGGACTTAGCCCCGAACTTCGCCGAGATCTCCGCCGATGAGTGCACCTCTTTCCGTAAGCTTGTTAACAAAGCCATCAGCGCTGAAACTGGTCGACCGATTTCAAGCAACACGCAAACATGGCCGTGATATGGGTTCTCATCCGTGCCGACCACGAAGCGCCGTGTGGGTGCCAACATCGCCTCGCCATCCAGATTCACACCGAGGCCATCCTTTCAGCGCCGCCAGCTTCAGAAGAAGATGCACCAGCTAGGCCCTATGGTGGGCCTACCAACAATGCTCCTCACGCCGCCAGCCGTGACGTGCTTCAAATGTGGTGAATCAGGCCACTACATGCGCCGATTGTCCCTGCACCAACCCCAACCAGCTCGCAAAAGCTGTTGCCGTAGCAAGCCAGCAGGAAAGGTGTTCTATGCTGCCGCCACCACCGCACGCGTGGCCATGTTAATTGTGTCTCATGAAGAGGCCCAAGAGGATCCCAACGCCGTGTTTCGGACGCTTCTTGTTAATTGCCACCCGCATCCGTTTTTTCGACATCGAGCATCTCATTCATTCATATCCGAAAGCTATGCTCGCTTGCACAACACCGCATTCAAAGTGATATGGCCACCTCCATGGTAATTCAAACCCGGGATCCAAATGGCAAACTTCTAGAGTAAGCCATGGAAATGAAATTCAGGTCGATGACTTGTTTTCCTTGCATCGTTAATAGCTCTCAAATCTTCGGATATAAATATCATCTTGGGTATGGACCGGATGTCAGCCCATCATGCCAAGATTGATTGTTTCTCTAGGACTGTTCAACTCACGCACCTCGGGAAAGATAGTCAATGTCTTGACCCAATATCCAAGCGCCAACTATATTCTCTTAATGCTACCCATTGCTGACTCAAGATGTCCCGTAGTCCGTGACTTTCCCAATGTCTTTCAGAAGAATTGCTGTGTGTCCCACCGACAGAGATGTTGAATTCGTGATAGACATCATTCCAGAACTGCCCCAATTTCTAGAAGACCCTATAAGATGGCACCCTAGAACTAGCCGAACTTAAGAAACAACTCGATGAGGCCTTGAAAAAGGGTTTCATTCGCCCTAGTTCATCTCCTTGGCTTGCCCCGCCCTCTTCGCCAAGAAGAAGGATGGTACGGACCGGATGGTTGTAGATTATCGACCCGCCAACTTGGTCACAATTAAGAACAAGTATCCGCTCCTCAGATCAACGATCCGTATGATCAGCTCGCAGATCCTCGCCTTTCTAAGATGGATTTGAGGTTAGGCTACCATCAAATCAAAATTCAAACGGGACATTCCCAAAACGGCCTTTGTCACTCGTTACGCCAATACGAGTACACCGTCATGTCCTTCGGTCTAACCAACGCCCAGCCACTTTCTCCCGTTAATGAACTCAATCTTCATGGAGTATTTGGATAAATTGCCGGGTTTACCTCGATGACATACTCACTATTCCAAGAACGAGGAAGAACATGCCGAACATCCGAGGCTAGTGTTGATGAAACTTCGAGAGCATCGCTTTATGCCAAGTTTTCTAAATGCGAATTTTGGCTGCCGGTGACCTATCTAGGACATGTAATTTCGGTAAAGGTATTGCTGTAAACCCCGAGCGAAGTTCAAGCCGCCCTTAATTGACTCCACTGAATCGGTCAAGCAAGTTCGAGTTTCCTTGGCTTAGCGAGCTATTGTCGCCGCTTCACGAGAACTTCTCCAAAGTTGCTAAACCTCTAACTCGAACTCCTCAAGAAGGATAAAAGTTCGAGTGGACTCCACAATGTGAGCACAGCTTCCGTGAACCGAAAAGACGCTTAACCTCTCGCTCCCGTGTTGGTACCACCAGATTTCTAAGGACTTTGTTATCTATTGCGACGCCGCGACAAGGACTAGGCTGTATTCTCATGCAAAATCGACACGTAATTGCTTATGGTTCACGGCAATTACACCCACATGAGGAAAACTACCCTACTCATGATCTAGAGCTTGCAACTGTAGTATATGCACTCAAAACCTGGCGACATTACCTTCTTGGTAATCGCTATAAATCTACACCGATCACCAAAGTCTGAAATATATATTCACCCAACCAGATTTGAATCTCGTGCAAAGACGCTGGGTTGAGTTGAACTCAGATTTCGATTTAGGGATAACTTATACCCCGTGAAAAGCCAACGCCATGGCTGATGCGCTTAAGTCAGAATCTTATTGCAACAACCTGATGTTGCAACAAAGTCAACCACTTCTCCACGAGGAATTTCGAAGCTCAACCTTCACATTGTTCCTCGAGGGTTCCTTTCCACCTTGGTGGCTAAACCTTCCTTACGGATCAGATCATCAAAGCCCAAAAGGTAGATCCGGGAATTTCCCGCATCAAAAGAAACATCAAGAAAGGAGTTGCGGATTGTTTCTCCATTGATGATCAAGGAGTCGTATACTTCGGAACCCGCCTAGTGGTTCCTAAAGTACGAAACCTGCGGCGCTTGATCCTTAAGGAAGCTCATGAATCTCCTCTCACCATTCATCCGGTGGCACTAAAATGTATCAGACCTACGCCAGAGGTTCCGTGGACTAGGATGAAGAGAGACATTGCTCAATTTGTTGCTAATCGCGACGCTTGTCGTCGTGGTAAAAGCAGAGCATCAACGGCCTGCCGCACCCTTCAACCCTTAGCTATTCCTCGAATGGAAATGGGATAAAATCAGATGGATTTCATCACCGGTTTTCCCAGACCAAGAGGGGGAATAATGCTATCTTTGTCGTTATCGACCGCTCTCCAAAGTAGCCCATTTCTTACCTGTTCATGAGAGTATAACCGCTAGTCAGCCTAGCAGACTTGTACATCTCCTAATAGTGTCACTTCATGGTGTTCCATTGAAATAAACTCGATCGAGGAAGTCTCTTCACCTCTCGATTTTGGGAAAGTTTCCAAAACGCTATGGGAACCCATCTTTCCTTTAGCACCGCCACCCTCAATCAAGTGGTCAAGTAGAACGTGTCAACCAAATCCTAGAAGACATGCTTTGAGCTTCATATCTCTTCGAATGGATTGGGAGAAATGCCTTCCATTTGCCGAAGTTTGCTTATAACAACAGCTATCAATCTAGCTTGGGCAAAGCACCTTTTGAAGTTCTCTATGGACGAAGGTGTCGAACACCTCTTAACCGGTCGAAACCGGGAAAGATAATTCTTTGGCCCGGATATGATCCAGAAGCGTAAGAGCAAGTTCAAGATCGCTCGTGAAAAGTTGAAAACAGCCCAATCTCGCCAAAAGAGTCAATATGACCGAAAACATAAGGCTATGACTTACGAGGTTGACGAGAAGGCTTACCTTCGGTTACTCCTCCAAGGGAACCCATCGCTTTGTATCAAAGGCAAATTGGCTCCTCGCTACATTGGACCCTTTCGCATTCTTGCCAAACGAGGAGAAGTTGCCTACCAATTGAACTACCTCCGATCTCCAAAGTCCACGATGTCTTCCACGCTTTCCCAACTCAGCGCTGCTTCTCGGATCCTATCCGTGGAGTGGACCAATAAACGCTTGATCTTCAAGATAATCTCACATATCGAGAATATCCCGCTCAGATTCTCGATCGCCGAGCGCACTCACCCGACGGCATAATATCAAGTTTTCAAGGTTCATTGGTCGCACCATTCTCGAGAAGGAAGCTACTTGGGAAAGGGAGGATCGCCTTCGACTTGAGTACCCCGCCTCTTTCCGGAGGAACCTAAATCTCGGACGAGATTCTTTTGAGTGGGGTGAGTTGTCACACCCTAGCTAGTTCATGCATTAGAGTGTTGCATCATGTCTATTTTTTCAATGTAAACCTGAAATGGGATTGCTGTAACTCCCAGCCCCTCCTCAAACAACTAGGGTTTACTAAAATATTTTCGATGAACCTGAATGCCCTTCTAAAATGTCCATCATTTTTGTCTTGGTTCGTAAGCTTTGCCAAAAGTGATGCACAATTTCCTAGGTCATCCCAAGGTCTTTGAATTAAATCATAGCTATTTGAATTTGGGCATTTTAAATTTATAAAATATTTCAAATGTCCAAATATTCCCAAACTAAAATGTTTCATGTTGGTAATATTCCAACATTGGACCATGAGCAGTTTGGTGAATTTTAAAACCTTTTGGTATTTTAAATAACTCAACAAAGTTGCGTAAAAATAGAAAAAGAAAACAGAAAATGTATGAACTTACCCGGCGCCCGCCCACTAGCCAGCCCCCACTGGCGGCCCAGCCAAAGATCAAGGCCAATGAGCTGCTTGTCGACCAGCAGCAGGCAGGTGCTCGACGGCGAAGCACCGCATGGGTGCCACGCGACCTGCCGCTGCCTCGCCGCTTCTCGCTTTGCCACGCCGGGATCGTTCCCTCTCTCTCCCGCACCCCTGACACCCCTCGCCTCTCCATTGCTCCTCGCTTCCCCACGCCATGGCCGACGCCACCGCCGCCACACCACCGTCAGAGCTGCTTCTCCGTCAACCCCACGCCGCGCCACCGTGTCCAGAGCTCCACCGCCGCCCACTACTTCGAAGCTAGCCGAGCCTCGAAGCGCCGCAGGTGCTCAAGACGCCGCACCAGCTCGCCGAGTCCGCTGCCGCCGGAGATCCCTTCAACGCCGCCGCCGCTGCAGCTCGCCTCGACCACGCCGTCCGCTTCCATCGCGACCGCTGTGAGCTTAGCTACCTCCCGACCTCTCTCTCTCGCTCCTGCACCACAGCGAAGCGACGGCTCACTCCGACGCGCTGCATGGACCTCGCCGCCGACGTGTTCCCGCCATCCTCCGCCCTTCACCGTGTTCAACGCGTTCACCACGCCGCGTTGAGCTAACCAACACTCCACGCACCTCACCGCACACCCCAAAGACGAAGTTCGATTTCACCCGAGCTCCGGTGGCCGCCAAAGTCGCGCCGGGCGCCAACTCCGCCACCCCGAGCCCAACGGACTCGCCAAGAGCTGCGGCTCGCCCTCGCTTCACTCCGTGGTCTCCGCGCTTTTGGTGGCCGGAACGCTAAAACACTTTCGCCGCGCGGCTGGTTTCGCCGGGCGGCTAAACGCCGTGGGTTTGACCTGGTTTTGACCACGGTGGGCCCAGTCGACCCCCGGTCTATGACATGTGGGCCCAGCCCTGCTAATTAACCTAGTTTAGTTTTAATTAAATTCTAACTAAACTAACCCCACTGACATGCGGGACCCACTGGTCAGTTTGACCTGACCAGCCCGCTGACCACCGACGCCATCATGACACAAAGGTCGACGCAAGATTTAAATTATCGGAATTATTTTTACACAGAAATTCGTAAAATGTTTCAAACTTCAAAAATTCATATAAAATCAACCATAGCTCCAAATGAAACAAATTATATATGAAAAATGATCAGAAAAATCCAATCTTTCCATCTGTACAGGTTTCATGCATGTTTACAGAAGCTAACCTGCTGTTTATGGCAGAACAAGTTTAAGCACTTTAAATGATCATATATGAGTTTGGAAATTGCATCTTTGGTTCAAAATGCTTCAAACTCATCTGATCCTAGTTGCATTAGCCCAACACACTCATATATGCCATGTCTCATGCATGCATCATATTGTTGCATATTGTTTGGTAATGCTTGTGTAACGGTGTTCTCGCGCGTGTTCTCGCTTCGAGGAGTACCGTGATAACCCCGACGAAGAGCAATACCCGCGTAACGACCGTCAGCAAGCAACCAACCATTTGATCATATCGATAAAATCCCATGTTCTTGCTCCCGCCTCGCCATCGCATTAAGACAACGCGATTCAAACTGCTGTGTGTTGCGGTAGTTGAACCCATTTCTCCGCATGACTCGTCATTGCCACAAGAATTAGATGAAACCCACTAGCATGTGTAGGAGTTGATTGAGCCATATGATTGTGTTGATCCTACCTTGCTATGCCTGCTATGCTTAGAGTCGTGTCGTCCGGTTCATCCGGGTGATGGATAGAGTGAAATGATCGAGTCGGTACGAGAGTAAGGTGTTGAACACGCTTTTGGTAAAGGTATCGATGAAAGGCCATGTAGGAGTACATGGTGGGTTGTTTCATTGAGGCCATCCTAAGCATCGAGATCTGTATGTGTGATTTAAGATTCAGCTACTACCATGCATTGGGCCCAAACCAATGGACCCTCTCGCTTCTTATTCACCCTAGTCTTCGTCCCAGAGTTGCAAGTAGTTTCGTGTTTGTAGCCCATCGGAGGCCGTGGACAGTACCGACCGTAGGGGTGGGCTGTGATGCGGTAGGTACGTGGCACGGTGTACCGGATG
This sequence comes from Aegilops speltoides, assembly GCA_021437245.1. Lineage (NCBI taxonomy): Eukaryota > Viridiplantae > Streptophyta > Magnoliopsida > Poales > Poaceae > Aegilops > Aegilops speltoides. Next base: position 230,566,028 of record CM038142.1, read on the forward strand.
CCCGCTTGGTATCTCGGGAACCCTGTTCACATCGCTTGGGGCTGTGAGCGAGACTTCGCCGAACTCCTCATAGATGGAACCCAAATAGGCGATAAACCCGGACTAGAGACTTAGGTGTCTAGGTAGGTCGTGGCCGACACCCACGCTGGGCTTCCGCTGAAGGTTGCCGAGTACATGTCGCGTAAACGGCGATAAGTGGTGAGAGCGCGTATGAAGAAGTACACCCCGCAGGTTAACATCATCTATTCGAATAGCGCATTCATGTAAAGGACTACTTGGTTGCCTATACAGTTCATAGACAAGTAAATGGATACTACTAAAAGCCTCAAGATAAGCTTGAGTGCCGAGGATGGCTCCTCCAGAGGAAGACGGGTTGGATCCTCGGTGGTGTATTGAAGTGATGAGTAGTGGACTCGAAAAGCAAAACTATTTCAAGTTGGTGTCTCGTAGGATAGCTTAGCCATGAGTCAAAGCTGGCTTGCTGCAATAACCCCACCAACCCTTCTTGATAATGTGCATGTATGTAGGGTCTAATGTAAGTCTTGCTGAGTACCTTTGTACTCATGTTGCTTTAATTTACATTTTTCAGAAGATGCCACAAACCCTTCCGACGGGTTCTTCGTGAGACGCTGACATCGATGAGTAGACTAAGGCCTGTGGTGATCCCGAGCAAGTGAAGGACCATGTAGTATAGCTAGGCTTACCCAAGCCTCTTTTATTTTACTAGTTGTCTCAGACTCGACAAAACACTTCAGCTGTGGCTTGTATGCTTGAATGACTTGTATGTGGGTCGTGTGACCCGTACTTGTGTGTATGATATGTATGGCTCCTCGAGCCTTTAAATAAAGTACTTGTGTCGAGAGTCATGTTGTGATGCCTTGTTGTATTTGCACATATCGAGCATATTGTGTGTATGATTGAAGTGCTTGGTATGTGTGGGATCCGACTATCTAGTTGTTTATCTTTAGTAGCCTCTCTTATCGGAAATGTCTCCTAGTGTCTCCATCGAGCCATGGTAGCTTGCTACCGCTCCTAACACTTAGGCTGGCCGCATGTGTCCTTCTTCGCTCTGTGTCTGTTCTTCGGGAAATGTCACGCATTGAGTACCGGAGTCCCGTTAGCCCGCCATTCAGCCCGGTTTATCGGAGTCCTGCTAGCCCAGCGCCACAGCCCGAACTTACTTGTTGTTGACCGACACGCTCGATGTCGGGTCATGGATGCTCGTCCTCGTAAGTCTGTGCCACTTTGGGTTTACGACTAGTCATGTCAGCCCGGCTCCTTTTCATATGGATGCTAGCGACACTATCATATACGTGTGCCAAAAGGCTAAACGGTCCCGGCTAAGGTAAGGCGACACCTGGGTTACCGTGCGTGAGGCCGCAAAGTGATATGATGTGTTACAGGCTAGATCGATGTGACATTGAGTCGGGGTCCTGACAAGAAGAAGAAATACAAGGATTACAGTTCTGATGATGCCAAGAAGAAGAAGAAATCTTCAAAGTCCTCATCATCAAAATCCTCGAAGTCTTCATCCCACAAGAAGAGCAGCTCCAAGAAGGCTCGGGCATTCATTGGCAAGGAAATGGATTCTAAGGCTGAATCTGAGGATAATGAGGAAGAAGAGGAATCTGAAGAGTCTGAGTCTGGTGTGGCAAGTCTAGCTCTTGCTACTGCATTTGTCAGCAAGTCTATCTTCAACTCTGAAGAAAATGGCAACATCAACAACGCTGATGAAGGCAATGATGATTATGCCCCCACCTATTGCTTCATGGCAAAGGCTGCTAAGGTAACTAAATACCCCTCCTCTGAATCAAGTGAGGATGAATCTGATGAAAATCTTTAGCCTAGCTATTCTAAACTTGCTAAGATTGTTGTGAAACAACAAAAGGCTATTGAAAAACATCAAACATGCTAGACAAAAGTGATGATATGTTGGGTGAAGAAATGGACCGCACTAAAGACTTAACTGCAAATCTTCAGAGACTTCAGTCTAAGTTTGACAACCTTCAGAGTCATCATAAAACACTCTTAACTGATCATCAGAAGCTTTCTTATGAATTTCTTCAAACAAAGCAAGATCTTGAGAAGCTAAGAGTGAGTTATGAAGATCTTCACAAGGAGCGCGATTCATTACTAGCTCAACAAATCAGCGCCACTCAGGAACAATTTGATCCTCCATGCTTAAAGTGCATTGAACGTGAATCTGCTAATTCTTCACCTAAATGTTCAAATGCTTCAAATGTTACAAATTCTTCACCTGCCTCTGCTATCACTAATTCCTCATGTGAGGACATTTCTAGTATCACTGACAATGCAGGGCTGAAGGAATTGTACATGACAGGCATGTACAAAAGCCTCAAAGGGCATCAGACTCTTTGTGATGTGCTTAAAAGCAGATCCTCAATGTAAACCCTAGGAAAGAGGGTATTGCCTTTGAGAGGAAACTCAATGCTGATGGAACATATTGACGCCCGAGCAAGACCCCAAAACCTCATGGGTTGCTGCAAAGGGACCTCCAGTTGATCCATCTAACTTATCTGGCTTTACATGTGAATCTCCTCATTCTTCTGATGAGTCACTTGACTCCAACTATAAACTGTTCAAAAATCAGAATGGTGAAGTATTTGCTAGATATGTTGGCACTAACTGCAGGAACGGTTCCCCTATGAAGAAAATCTGGGTTCCCAAAAGTTATGTCCAAAGTCTTCAGGTGAATGTCCTCATGACACCACCAGTGAAGAACAGGAACCCCAGATCAAACTCTGCATATGGACCAAATTCTTCATATGGATCCAAGTCCTCATACGGACCGAATTCCTCACATGGATCAAATTCCTTAAAAGGATCAAAGTCCTTATATGAACATCATCGTGCTAACAACTCTGTTTCACAGGGTAGAGCTAAGGGCTATGAATATGAGCATTATTCTTCAAATAATTATGTTCATAAGTCCTCAAAGAATTTCTCTGCTTATTCATATGCTTACCCTTACCCCTCTTATGTGAAACGAAATGGTTTGGCATCTTTGCCACCTTTCTCATATGGTGCTCGCAGAGTGATGAACTCTTTGCCACCCCTCCAGATGTGGGTGGTGAAGAAAAAGAACTAATCTCTTATGCAGGGTCAGGTCTCCACACGTGCTTTAACGTCTCAAGAATTTGCCGGGGCCCGACAAAATGCTCGAAAGGACGCAGCTAATCATGATGAAATGAACCTTCATTTCACACGCCCTCAATATCGATTATCTGCTATTGCTTGATGAAATTGAACTGATGATACTGATGTCATATTCTTCACTGATGAAGTATATGAGTTTGTAAGCTGCACTAATTCATCTGCAGGATGATCAACCCAAAGCAAACAAGTGGGTCCTCGACAGTGGTTGTACAAATCACATGACTGGTGACAAGAATCTATTGATGGATGCTCCATTAACACCGTCACATCTGAAGCACATCATGTTCACTGACAAAGGCAAAAGTCAGGCATTGGGTCTAGGTAAGGTTGCGATCTCTAAGGATCGACACATGGACAAAGTCATGCTTTTCGAGTCCTTAGGATACAACCTCATGTCTGTCTCAATGCTTTGTGATCTTGATATGGTTGTTGTCTTTGGCAAGTATCGTTGTGTTGTGATCATGGAAGCTGACAATTCCAAAGTCTTCGAAGGCTTTAAGAGAGAAGACTTGTACATTGTTGATTTCTCTACAGGACCACAACCTGCCGTGTGCTTACTTGCAAAAGCTTCAGAAGACTGGCTATGGCATCGACGACTTGGTCATGCTGGCATGAGGAATCTGCACACGCCATGAAGAAGAAGCATGTCATTGGCATTGAGAATGTCAAATTCCTCAAGGATCACCGTGTGGTGCCTGTGAAGCTGGAAAATGACCAAGGCCAAGCATCCAAAGAAGACTATCATGACTACCACTCGACCATTTGAATTGCTTCACATGGATCTCTTCGGTCCTAATCATTATTCTGCTGTGACTAACGATGCATCTCTATATGGCTTTGTTATTGTTGATGATTACTCTCGTTATACATGGGTACACATTGTTACTTACAAACATGAAGTGCAGGAAGTCTTCAAACGATTTTCCTCGAGGGCTTCAACCAACTTTGGTGTGAAAATCAAGCACATCAGGAGTGACAATGGAACTGAGTTCAAGAATTCCGTCTTGATGGCTATCTTGATGAACTTGGTATTACTCATGAATTATCTGCTCCTTATACTCCTCAGCAAAATGGCATCGTGGAGCGCAAGAACAGAACTCTTGTTGAGATGGCTTGCACTATGCTTGATGAATACAAAACACCTCATCGGTTTTGGATTGATGCAATTGATACCACGTGCCACATCATCAATAGAGTATATCTTCACAAATTCTTCAAGAAGACTGCCTATGAACTCCTCACTGACAAGAAACCAAATGTGAGTTATTTCAAAGTCTTTGGTGCTAAATGTTGGATTAGAGATCCTCATCACAATGCTAAATTTGCACCGAAAGCACATGAAGGTTTTATGCTTGGTTACGGAAAGGACTCGCACACCTATAGAGTCTTCAACATCGCTCTTCACAAGATTGTTGAAACTGTAGATGTGCGGCTCGATGAAACTAATGGCTCGCAAAGAGAGCACCTACCTTCTGTGATAGATGAACCAGCACCTGAAGATTCTATCAAGCTCAAGGCTACTGAGGATGTTATTCCTACCAAAGAATCTACTGAAGAATTCATTCCCGAACGCGAAGACCGTCCAGCTGATGTACCTGAGGAAAATGCTGAAGAAAATGGTGCTGAAGAAAATGCTGATCAAATTCCTCGACGACAACCAGCTCATCCTCGTGTTGCAAAAGAAGTGCAAGTTGAAAAGATCATCGATGACATTGAAGCACCATGTCCTCTCACACGCTCAAAAGCTTCACATTTATCTAACTTTTGTGGGTACTTTGCTTTTGTCTCTATCACAGAGCCCACTAAGGTAGATGAAGCATTTCTGGAGCCTGAGTGGATTCAGGCTATGCAAGAAGAATTACATCAGTTCAAGCTCAATAATGTCTGGGAACTGGTCAAACGTCCAGATCCTCACAAGCATAATATCATTGGCACAAAATGGATCTACCGCAACAAGCAAGATGAAAATGGCCTTGTGGGGAGGAATAAGGCACGACTTGTAGCTCAAGGCTACACACAGGTTAAAGGAATTAATTTGGATGAAACTTTTGCACCTGTTGCTAGACTTGAGGCTATTCGCATATTACTTGCATATGCTAATCATCATAATATCTCTTTATATCAAATGGATGTGAAAAGTGCATTCCTCAATGGTAAGCTTGAGGAAGAAGTATATGTTGCTCAACCCCCAGGTTTTGAAGATCCTAAGAATCCTGACAAAGTCTTCAGACTCAACAAGGCCCTCTATGGCCTCAAGCAGGCCCCTCGGGCGTGGTATGATACTTTGAAGGGATTCTTCGTGAAGAATGGCTTCACACCCGGTTCACTCGACTCTACTCTCTTTACTAAATTTTATGATGGTGAACTGTTTGTGTGCCAAATATACGTTGATGATATTATCTTTGGCTGTACTGACCAACGTTATAGTGATGAATTTGCCTATATGATGAGTGAAGAATATCAAATGTCTATGATGGGAGAGTTGAAATTCTTCTTAGGTCTTCAAATTCGTCAATGGCACAATGGTATATTCATATCTCAGGAGAAATACCTCAAGGATGTACTGAGGAAATTTGGCATGCAAGACTGTAAAGGAGTCAAAATTCCTATGCGCACAAATGGCCATCTATGCACTGATGAAAATGGTATTGACTTCGATCACAAGGTATACCGCTCCATGATTGGTTCTTTATTGACTTATGTGCATCTAGGCCAGATATAATGCTTAGTGTTTGCATGTGTGCCCGATTTCAAGCAACACCGAAGGAATCACACCATAAGGCTATGAAGCATATTCTTCGATATCTAGCTCACACACCAACACTAGGATTATGGTACCCCAAGGGCTCTACCTTTGATCTCATTGATATTCGACTCGACTATTTGGTGATCGTGGACCGCAAGTCAACATCTGGTACTTGTCATTTCCTCGGACGATCTCTGGTCTGTTGGTCCTCGAAGAAACAGAACTGCGTATCACTGTCCACTGCTGAAGCTGAGTATATTGTTGCTCGTTCTTGTTGTGCTCAATTGCTGTGGATGAAGCAAACTCTCAAGGACTACGGCATCAACATGAAGAACGTGCCTCTCTACTGTGACAATGAGTGTGCCATCAAGATTGCTCATAACCCAGTTCAGCACTCGAAGACAAAGCACATTCAGATCTGTCATCATTTTCTTCGTGATCATGTGTTGAAGGGCGACATTGCTATTGAACATGTGAATACTGAAGAACAGCTAGTCGATATCTTCACAACGCCCTTGAATAAGAAGAGATTTAGCATCTTGTGGTGTGAGCTAAATATCTTAGAATCTTCGACTGTTCTTTGAAAAGGACACACATCCTTCCACTTATGCAAAATTGATGACTTAGATGTGCAACACATGAAGAAACATTTTTCTTCAATCAATGAAGAATAACGCTCTAAGTGTGAAGAAATTAATGAAGAATTTGATTCTTAGAACCCTACGACAATTGTACGCGGTGTCTGAAATCATCATTCTTATACGGTGGGTCACGCCACCACCAAAGTTGAAAATCTTCAATTTGAGTTTTTCCTCAGTCTTTAAAATTCTTCAGTTTTTCAAATTCTTCAACTTTACAAAATCTTCACTGTTTCCGTCGTATTTCTTCATTGACTATATATATATGGGTTTATGTCCACTACAGCATTCACTTATGGCTATTTCTTCAAGTTGCATTTTCTGCTAAGTGAATGTGATCGGACCCTTCCCCCTCTATGCTATACTCAACCCAATCTATTCACAAATTCTTCATATGCGTTCTATTTGAAACCTGTTCAAAATCTTCACTGTGTCCTTGTCAACTGAAGAAATTGCGAACAAAACTTTAAAACTAGTCTTATCCAAATTTTCGGCTTTCCCGCTCAAACCGTCCCGTTTCCCATGATAGACTTATGTATTCACCCACGATCTCCACTATTCATTACGTGGGTGACACATGTCAAGCGAATGAGAAGGGCCAGGGGCACGTTCGTCCTAAATCTTTGGGCGAATAGTTATTCACTGCGACTATAAATACCCCCTCACCCTTCCTCACTTCCTTTACTCTGCTCGACCGCTCTCTCTCGCACTCGAGCTTCTCAAACCCTAGCGCCGCCGCTACTCCATTGTCGCCGGTGAGGAAGAGATTCACTGCCTCGACCTCGTTGCCGTCGTACTCCCGCCGGCCGCGGAAATCTTCACTCCGCCGCCACCGTAGTTGTCTTCCTCTGCCAAGTTAGGGCGTGGAAGATCTGAACTGATGAGCTTCCAATTTACTCTTCTCAGTTCGTCGTGTTCTTCAATCAGGGTAATTAAAAGTTACTTTTACTGCCCTCTTTGATTCATATTTTCACTACAAAATCTTCAAAGGTGTTTTATTCTTCAAATTCTCACACACAAAACACCTCACAAATTATCTGTTCTTGATTCGTTTCCCTAAGCTTCATTTCTTCAAGATTCCTCAATTGTGTGGATTGTAGATCTATACAACTATGGAACCTAAGACAAAGTACGCTTAGTGAAATTCTTCAAGACTCATCTGGTCAAATTCCTCAAACTTGTTCATTTTGAAAACCTTCTGAGAACGCATATGACCTCTTCAAATTCCTCGCAACTATACTCTGTTCACAGGTACTCATGTCCGCTGATGAATCACTAGGTTCTTATCAACTTAACTCATTTGCAGCGTTCCTTGAAGAAAAGTTGCATACTTCTTCAGAGTGTTCAATTGTTCAAATTCCTCGTCTGAAGAATATGGCTGAAGGTAGGAAACCACAAAAAGGAGGAAAGAAGCCTGAGGTCATGACTGCTTTTGAGATCCCTGATGACATTTATAAGGACTATTGCACACCTGATGAGGCCAAGTTTGGCAAAGAAAACAAAAATCAGCGCAAGGTGCGCATACAGAGGATTGAAAGGAGATGGGCAAGAGAATGGAGGGAGTACAGATATGTAACTCCAAAGTATATGAAGAAATTTGCTCTAAATCCTCCATGCCCAAGAGCTCCATTGGCTCCTGGCCAAGAAGCTGATCCCACCAGCCTCAAGCGCGGTGAGGATTTTCCTAATGAATGGGCCAAGCGCCAAGCCAAGTTGACTAGACAAGCCAAAGAAGCAGTGAGGAAATTTAATGAAGACTCTACTGCTGCTGCTGCCACAAAGACCTCTGACAAGCGTAGGAAATCAATGGCAAAGAAGCCCGCTCACAAGCCGAGTGCTTCCACAACTGTGCCCTCACGGCCAAGTTCCTCAGCTATGCCCTCATGGCCAGAATCTTCAAAGTCCTCACGGCCAATTCCTCAAGCTGCACCAGCTCCTCCAAAGTCCTCAGTTGGTCCGGCAAAGTCCTCAACCCATGTTCACCTAGCCACATGCCAAAGGACTACAGGCATCTCCATTGCCTCTGGTCTCTCAGCAAGTTCCTCAACTGCTCCAAATTCTTCATCTGGAACCACTCTGCTGAAGACAAAGGCCACTGCTGGACGAGGTCCTCGGCCCAGTTCGAAGAAGAAACAAGTTGTCTTCCATGTGCCATTTGTCGATGAAGCTGATGATGAAGAACTTGCAGATATCATCAGAGACAGGCAGGAAAGGGCCGCTAGAGCCAAAGGCACAAATGTGCCACTGCTTTTGGATCCTAAGGTGATCCTCGACTACATTGATCTCTGGCACACAAGGACCCAAACACTATGTCGGTGTCAAAACCGGCGAATCTCGGGTAGGGGGTCCCGGACTGTGCGTCTAGGCGGATGGTAACAGGAGACGAGGGACACAATGTTTTTACCCAGGTTCGGGCCCTCGCGATGGAGGTAAAACCCTACGTCCTGCTTGATTAATATTGATGATATGGGTAGTACAAGAGTAGATCTACCACGAGATCAAGGAGGCTAAACCCTAGAAGCTAGCCTATGGTATGATTGTTGTAATGTATGTTGTCCTACGGACTAAAGCCCTCCGGTTTATATAGACACCAGAGAGGCTAGGGTTACACAGAGTCCGTTACAATGGTAGGAGATCTACATATCCGTATTGCCAAGCTTGCCTTCCACGCCAAGGAAAGTACCATCCGGACACGAGCCGGAGTCTTCAATCTTGTATCTTCGTAGTCTTGGAGTCCGGCGGATAATGATAGTCCGGCTGTCCGGACACCCCCTAGTCCAGGACTCCCTCAGTAGCCACCAAACCAGGCTTCAATGACGATAAGTCCAGCGCGTTCATAGTCTTCGGCGTTGCAAGGCGGGTTCTCCCTTCAAATTCCATGTACCAGCCGAATAGTGTCCGGCTTCATCTCGAATACTGTGTTCCTCGGCTTCTACGCCAAATAATGGCCCTCTTCCACGCGTCGCACAAATGCGAAAAGCCAGGGTGTCTTTTGCATTTCACCCCCTAATCGTGCGAGCCGTCCGCCTACAAAATAGGCAAGAATCCAGATCCAAACCGCACCGTCTTCCTCCCGCGAATATTCCATCGAAGCGCCTTTGACCTAGAAATCCATTCCATCATGGATCGTCGACGCGGCTCTTCTTCACGCGCTCCCAGCCCACCGCCGGGGAATTGGAGGAGGTGCTCTATTTCGCACAACGAGCTAGTGAAGCTCCAAACGGAGGGATTTCTCCCTCCGGCCTTCATGGTCCCAGTCCGGACCGGACTGGTTACTTATCAAGGTGGGAGGCAGGCAGAGGACACTCCAAGCCCCAATAAGGGGGAGCGAGTATGCTTTGTCCCCTATCTGATAAGGGGGCTCGGATTTCCAATACATCCGTTCCTCCGCGGGCTCCTGAAGTTCTACGGACTCCAGCTCCACCACCTCACGCCCGCCCTCATCGTGCATATCGCGGGCTACATAGCTCTTTGTGAGCTATTCCTGGGCATCGAGCCCCATTTCGCATTGTGGAAGAGGCTGTTTTGCCTCGTACCCCGTTCTCATGAGGGGTCCATATATCAAGTGGGCGGCGCCGAAATATGGCGCATTGCGGGACCGGATACCTATCCGTACTCCCAAGAAGGCGCCCAAAGACGGCCCTCGAGTGGTTTTATATAGGAGACGCCCGCTGCTGCACTCCAGTCCGGATCGGCCTCCCGGAGTTTAGTGCTGCTCCCTTGAAGAAACGCCTCAGCTGGCGCCCGCGGAGCCCCTGATTGGAGGAAGACAAGAACGTCCATTATTTGATGGGCCGGATAAGATTAATGGCTCATTCTGGCTTGACCATGATCGGAGTCATAGCGACATGCATCAAGCGAGGGGTGCAGCCACTACAATACAGAGGCCACCCCATGTGGGATTTCAACGGGGAAGACGATGCCACCCGGCACGGCCGCAAAGGGCCGGATTCAACCGAGGATCTGGTAAAGATCCTGTCCGGCTTGTACAAGGGGGAGAAGGAGGACTTCCTTCGGACGAACCCTTTGAATGGGTTTTCCATGATCAACCCTAGAGGATGGGTAAGTGAACACCTTGAAGGGCTCTACCCATGCTTTCGAAGTTTAAGCTTCTTACATTATGTCTTCGGCGCATGAGCTACGCCGGACTGTGGAGGACATGGTGAGTCCTACTCCGCAACCCAAGGATCTAGAAGGGTCCTTGGATCCGGCCTCCGAAGAGGACCCAGACATCGAGGTGGAGCTGATCGACGGGGTGTATCACCAGCTCAGCATAGACAATGCTCTGGTCGCCATCACGGCGGACTACCCCGGACTAAGTCCGGCTTCCCAAGAGACCGCGACCGAAGTCCGGACACCGTTATCTCTTCCTTGCCCATTTCTGACCTTCGCGAACGATGGCATTTTGCAGGAAGCGCCTTTATGGCAGGAAGCCAAGCCCGCGGCGGCTGACCAACAGAGGCGATCCGAACCAAAGAAGCGGAAAAGGAGCGCAGTGCGGACGGAAACGTCGCCGCAAAGGTATAGCTCGTATTTGAATTTTTAGAGCAACGTTCCGAGGAAACGCATGAGAGCTCATGATCCTTGTAGGAGAAAAAGCGCTCGCCGGACTGCGAGCACATGAATTGCCGATCCGACCAACACCGGCCAGGCTCCAGCGCCCGGCCTGGAGGGGGAGGCAAGCGCAAGACGCGAGCCGGATCCTTCTCCAACGGAGGATACCGACAGACTGTCCACCACCAAGTCTGAGGTGGAGAGTGCCATGAACCATAGGCGCCGCCGGACAGTATTTCGTGAAGCGTGCTTTTCCCCTGAGGCATTGGATGCCTTTAACGCAGGGGACGCACATCTCCGTGCCGCTCAAGATGGTTTTACCAGAGCCACGGAGCAAGATGTGAAAGACACGGGTAAGGGAATTTCAATGGTTATATACCAAGAGCCCCGAGACTTAAAGTAGTTTATGCAAACTGATTTAAGGATCATTTGAAAATGAGCACTTACCGAGAAGAACGCCCGGCTGTCCCGGAGCTGCAAGATTGCAAGGCCCAACCGAGGCGCGACTTGCCGCCGGGAGGAGATGCAAAGACCCCCCTGGTAACACATTTTTACTAATAAACATAAGCGCTGTGCGGAGTGCGCGCAAGTCTAATAATGATATTGCAGGTACCGCCGGACAAAATCCGGACAGGCAAGCATTGATGCGCCAGCTAAAGGCCGGCGAGAGTGTGCTGAATAGGGTTCAGCAGGAAAGGAACAAGCTCCAGGATGCCAATGCCAAGCTCGGAGAAGAGCTGAAAGGCGTTCAGGCCGAGCTGTCTGGCTCCGTTAAGGAGAATCAGCGACTTCGTCGTGGCATTTATAGTAAGTGCTTGAGCGGACTCTTTTGAAAAGAAGAGTTCGGCGAGGAAGTATTTTGACATGATTTGTCTTGTAGGTATACTCACGGGTCGTCCTGCAGAGGAGATGCCCATATCAGCGGGTGATCAACTTCCCGAACTGTTGCAGCTACTCGAACGAGTTCGGCAGACAATGAGCGGCGTCGTTCAGGCTTTATGGCCAGCCCTCACCCTACCCGAGAGCCTCGGGGAGCTTGCGGAGAAGCTGCAGGGAGTGCGGCAGCGGTTCCGTTGTGGAAGATTTCGCTTGCCGTCAAGGTGCCAGGAGGCTTGGGCCATGGTGAAGACGCGGTATAAGAAGGCGGACCCCAACCACATGGCGAAGTTGGACCGGTGGGGCCGATGGGAAGGAGATCCTGTGAGTTTAGTGTACAGCCAAGTAGAGTTGGCTGCTAAATTTTCCTAACGGGATGTAAACTAGACAGCCTGTTAGACGGGATTGAGGAGGAATACAATCGAAGAATTTGACAATGTATGTTATCCTTTAAAGTGACATGTGAAATGCCTTCTAGCCGGATTGTAGATCGTTTGTCTTTGCCAACCTTTTCGCTTCAACCTCGGGACCCTAGAGTCCGGAGTGTGTCCGAATACCTCTTTGGTTGAGAAACAACCGTGGTATGCATGGAGACTAGGCGTAGGGGTCATTAGTGCTTTATCAGACAAGTGCCCAACTAGTTATGTTATATTACATGGTTAGTAAGAAACATCTTCCAGGGAGAATAGTTCTGTTAAGGGTTCCTTTTGCTGGGAGGCATGCCCTAAAGTGCATGTCCGGACTGCAAAGAAAGCAAAGAAAGCATCCGGGGCAGATAGATAAAATAGTTAAAAGTCATCTTTTAAATCACCGATCGAATATTCCCTTAAGAACGCTAGCTTCGGCTTCACCCGGTCGAGGTACACATCCGGTGACCGGCAATAATAATGGCAGAGCTGCTCCTTTACCTCCTAGCCGAACAATCGGGAACGAGGGGTAAGCACAGAGCCAGCAACCCAGCTTGGCCAAAACTTAAGTCATTTCGATGCATATAATGGCGAGTAAAAGGTACATGTGGAAGCTTGACACATGTGCTGGGTATGAAACCCGTATAATTGAGCTTCTGTAAAAGAAGCCCCCAGGAATAATGAGTGCGGGTGGCACATCATGCGTATGTAAAGAGTGCGGAAATAGGCCCGTAAGGGCTTTCAAATAAAAAGGATAAAAAGAGAAATAAAAGACAGTCGAAGTGTAAAGTTTTGGACGGGGAAGGGGACTAACTCTTAGTCCGGTGCTAGGCATAGAATCGCCGGAGGCGGGCTGCGTTCCATGGGTTCGGCTCGAGTCGGTTATCCGATGCATTTCGCAGACGGTATGCTCCGCCGGTCAGTACTTGATCGATAATGAAGGGACCCTCCTATTTGGGCTTGAGCTTGTCCTTTTTCTTGTCCGGCAGGCGTAGAACTAGTTCGCCAACGTTGTAAGTCTTGGCCCGTACTTCTCTGCTTTGATATCTTCGGGCCTGCTGCTGATAGAATGCGGAACGAGCCTTCGCGACATCACGTTCTTCCTCCAATGTGTCCAAGTTGTCCTGCCGATCGAGCTCGGCTTCTCTTTCCTCATACATGCGCACTCGAGGTGAGTCATGAATAATGTCGCAGGGCAAAACTGCCTCTGCGCCGTATACCATAAAAAATGGTGTGAATCCGGTAGTACGGTTAGGCGTTGTCCGTGGCCCCCAGAGTACGGAGTCGAGCTCCTCGACCCATTGTGTGTCGGATTTAGTAAGTGACCTCACTAATCTGGGTTTAATGCCGCTCATTATTAGACCATTTGCTCTTTCCACTTGACCGTTGGTTTGAGGATGATAAACTGAAGCATAGTCGAGCTTGATGCCCATATTTTTGCACCATGACTTAACCTCATCGGCTGTGAAGTTCGTGCGTTGTCGGTGATGATCTTTGTGGGGACTCAGAACGGTGTACCACCCCGATATAAAGTCTATCACTGGTCCGGACTCGCTGCGTTTTGACTGGTTTGGCCTCTATCCATTTGGTGAATTTATCAACCATGACCAATAGGTACCTTTGCTTGTGGGTTCCCCCTTTAAGGGGTCCAACCATGTCAAGCCCCTGCATCATGAACGGCTAGGTAATGGGTATGGTTTTGAGGCGGTGGGTGGCATATGGCTCGATTAGCAAAGAGTCGACAACCAACGCATCGCTGGACCAAGTCTGTCGGCCCGCCCGAGCCGTCGGCCAATAGAATCTGACGGAATGCCTTTCCTACAAGGGCCCGGCTGCTGCGTGGTGTCCGCCTAGTCCGCATGAATTTCAGCCGGGAGGTTTCGCCCTTCCTCTTCGGAGATACACCTTTGAAGGACTTCGTTGTACTTTTTTATAAAGTTCTCCTCATGGACCTTGTAGGCTTTTGATCGCCGGACTATGCAGCGGGCCTCGTTTTGGTCTTTGGGAAGTTCCCGCCTAAGTAAGTAGGCTAGAAAGGTTACATCCACGCCGCGATTATCGCCATTATAACGTGGGCTGAAGGTGTTATGTCGTCTGCTGAATCATCGATTGATGCAGTTCTTTCCAGTTTGTCGCTACCGGACTCCTCTTCCCATAGTACGGATGGCCCCGTTCCAGGAAGATATTTGGAGGGACAGCATCACGTTTCGCACCGATGCGTGCCAGAACGTCGGCCGCTTGGTTATTATCTCGGGCTATGTGATGGAATTCAAGTCCTTCAAACCGAGCTGACATTTTTAGGACAGCGTTGCGATATGCTGCCATTTTCGGATCCTTGGTGTCAAAGTCTCCGTTTATTTGGGATATTGCAAGGTTTGAATCCCCGCGCACCTCTAGGCGTTGAATGCCCATGGAGACCGCCATCCGAAGACCATGTAACAGGGCCTCGTATTCGGCTGCATTGTTGGAGTCCGTGTACATTATTTGAAGTACATCTTGGATCAGATCTCCGGTTGGGGACGTCGAGACGACGCCAGCCCCGATCCCCGCCAACACTTTGGAGCCGTCGAAATGCATAGTCCAATTAGAGTATGCGTCGTACTCTTTAGGGAGTTGACTTGATCCATTCGCGCACGAAGTCAGCCAAAACTTGTGACTTTATAGCTCGTCGAGGTTTGTAAGTTATGTCGAATGGTAAGAGCTCAATGGCCCATTTTGCAATCCTGCCCGTTGCGTCGCGGTTATTTATAATGTCATTGAGTGGTACTTCAGATGCCACTGTTATCGAACACTCTTGAAAGTAGTGTCGGAGTTTCCGGGACGCCATGAACACCGCATATGCTATCTTCTGATAGTGCGGGTAACGGGATTTGCAAGGGGTTAACACAGTGGATCCATAATACACTGGTTTTTGAAGAGGGAATTTATGCCCTTCT
Source organism: Aegilops speltoides (assembly GCA_021437245.1). NCBI lineage: Eukaryota > Viridiplantae > Streptophyta > Magnoliopsida > Poales > Poaceae > Aegilops > Aegilops speltoides. The sequence continues at coordinate 230,581,362 of CM038142.1, forward strand.
TTCGCTCGTTCGACGACGAGGACCGCGCTTACAACTTGATGTGTTACTGCGATGTATAACAACATTGGTTCGCCCAGAGTGGGCGCAGCCAGGACCGGATTTGTTGCCAGTATGGCCTTTATTTCTTCGAGTCCGGCAGTGGCAGCATCCGTCCACTCGAAGTGTTCGGTGTGCCTGAGGAGGCGATAAAGGGGCAATGCCTTTTCTCCTAGACGGCAGATAAAGCGGCTTAAGGCTGCCACGCATCTTGTTAATTTTTGTATTTGTTTGAGGTCCTTTGAATATCCAAGCGTGATGAGCTCGGATTTTGGCCGGATTTGCTTCAATTCCTCTACCGGATACAATGAAGCCCAGAGCTTTCGGCTGGTACGCCAAAACGCATTTTTCCGGATTCAGCTTGATGTCATATGCTCCGAGGTTTTGAATGTGAGCCTCAAATCGCCTACTAGAGTTTCGACGAGTTTTGTTTTGACGACTACGTCGCTCACGTATGCCTCGATTGCTTTTGCCGATCTGGGTGGCGGACATGTTTGAATCATGCGCTGATATGTTGCGCCGGCATTTTTAAGTCCGAAGGGCATCATGTTGAAGCAGAATGGTCCATATGGAGTGATGAATGCCGTTGCGGCTTGGTCTGCTTCCGCCATCTTGATTTGATGATAGCCAGAGTATGTGTCCAGGAAGCACAACGAATCGTGCCCTGCTGTGGCATCGATAATTTGATCGATGCGGGGGAGAGGGAAGGGATCCTTCGGGCAAGCCTTATTGAGGTCTTTAAAATCGACACAGAGGTGCCAGGATTTATCCTTCTTTGGTACCATCACCAGATTTGCTAGCCAGTCCGGATGTTTGATATCTTTAATGAATCCGGCTTCCAATAGTTTGGCTAGCTCTTCTCCCATTGCCTGTCTTTTGGGTTCGGAAAATCGCCGAAGAGCCTGTTTGATCGCTTAAATCCTTTTAGGATGTTTAGGCTGTGTTTCGCCAACTGCGTGGGATTCGGGCATGTCCGAAGGATGCTAAGTTTAAGATATCCCAATTTTCCGAAGGAATTCGCGATCGGGCGTCTACTTGTGGTTCAATTGTGCCCCAATGGAGGCCGTCTTTGTTGGGTCCGTTGGATGGACCACGGAATTTTGTTATTTCATCCGCTGGTTTGAAGGAGGTGGACTTGGATCTTTTATCGAGTATCACATCGCCCCTATTCACCGAGAAACCTGTGCGGTGAGTTCCTCTCGCCGCTAAGGCTTGGATAGTGCCTCGAGGGCTAGTGCAGTTGTTTTGTTTTCAGACGGAGTGCTATGTCCGGATCACTGGCGAGAGTGATTATTCCACTAGGCCCAGGCATTTTGAGCTTCATGTACCCGTAATGAGGTACTGCTTGAAAAAATGTGAATGCCCCTCGTCCTAATATGGCGTGATACCCGCTGCTGAACGGGGCCACATGGAACGTGATTTCTTCGGATCTGTAATTGTTCGGAGAGCCGAACACCACATCGAGTGTGATTTTTCCGGTGCAGCGCGCTTCCCGGCTAGGGATTATTCCTCTAAAGGTTGTGCTGCTTCGCTCAATACGGCTCCAATCGATTTCCATTTTTCGTAGAGTTTCCTCGTAAATGAGGTTTAGTCCGCTGCCGCCATCCATGAGGACTTTTGTCACGAGAGCCGCCCACTATGGGACTAAGTACCGGTCATTTGGCGCTCGCTTGTTCGAATTTAGGCTCGTCACCGGGCGTTGAAGGTAATGGCTGTGTTACCCATGGATTTGCTGTTGCTACTTGGTAGACTTGGCGAGTCCGCTGGATTGTTCGCTTTCGATATTGTTTGATGCGAAGGTCTCAAGACCGTTGATACCGTCTTTGGTGTTGTTGGAGTGGTTTCCCGGAGCTAAAAGTTCCTCGCCACTTTTGGCCACCTGCCGTAATATCCAACATGCTCGAAGGCTATGTGTTGGGACGGCTCCCTCTGCACTATGAAGTTTACAGGGTCCATTGAGCCATCCCTCCAGTACGGTTCCGTTTCCCTTATCGGGTTTCTGTTTTTTGTTTTTGCATCTGGGGCCTGAATGTAAGGCGCCCTTTTGCTGCGGACTGGGTTTGGGGCCGGATTATCCCAAAATTGATTTTCAGTTTTCCGGAAACTTTCCATCGCACAGTACTTTCGTACTATGGACGCCAGATCGGTGAAGCGCGTAATTCTGCGACGATCAATGGCGTTCAGGATTCCCTTGTCCGTGCAGTTGTTGCAGAAGATTGAGATTGCATTTTCCTCTCGGCAGTCCTTTATCCTGTCCATAACGAGGAGGAACCTGGCCCAGTAATGATGTACTGTTTCTGAAGGCTCTTGCCGTATTAGAGATAGATCGCATATGTCTGGGCGGGTGGGTGGAATAAAATCCGGATCCCTGCCCATCTTGGGGCTCAAAGGCCGAGGGGTTTCCGAATTCGGAAGCTTGGTTTGCTGGAGACAATCCAGCGAGTCCGGGGCGATGCATGATTTTAAGTTCAATGCTTGATCGAAGTCCGTCCCTCCGCGGGAATCCGGCATGGAGGGTTCGGGAATCCGGACACGAATTGTTTTCAACACAAGCAAAGAGTTGTCGTGTTGCTCCTCTACCACTGTGACGTGGTGGGTGGCCTAGGGAGAGTTAATCTCTCTCAGATCGGTTTTAAGCCCAATCTGGTTGTAGTCCGTAGAGACTCCCAGGGCGGCGATGCGATCCAAGAGTTCGTTAACAGACGAGAGCTCTATTGGATCCAACTGTTCGGCAGCTTTAGGGCTGACGCGAAGATTGCTTCCGACGACTTGAGAAGTCATTGCCGAAGCGGCGGCCGGACAGGCGGTCATGAGAAAACCACCAAGCCGGATAGTTTGTCCGGCGGCCAAGGCCCCTCCGGCGAAAACACCATCTTTGAAGACGGGTGGAGGCATCCGCTCTATCGGTGACGCATACGGAGGAACTCTCAATGAAAGCACCAATGTCGGTGTCAAAACCGGCGGATCTCGGGTAGGGGGTCCCGGACTGTGCGTCTAGGCGGATGGTAACAGGAGATGAGGGACACAATGTTTTTACCCAGGTTCGGGCCCTCGCGATGGAGGTAAAACCCTACGTCCTGATTGATTAATATTGATGATATGGGTAGTACAAGAGTAGATCTACCACGAGATCAAGGAGGCTAAACCCTAGAAGCTAGCCTATGGTATGATTGTTGTAATGTATGTTGTCCTACGGACTAAAGCCCTCCGGTTTATATAGACACCGGAGAGGCTAGGGTTACACAGAGTTGGTTACAATGGTAGGAGATCTACATATCTGTATTGCCAAGCTTGCCTTCCACGCCAAGGAAAGTACCATCCGCACATGAGCCGGAGTCTTCAATCTTGTATCTTCGTAGTCTTGGAGTCCGGCGGATAATGATAGTCCGGCTGTCCGGACACCCCCTAGTCCAGGACTCCCTCACACTCCTATGCCTGATTTTCATCTGACACCTGGCCAAAGTCACGTGCTGACCCACTTCATCAATGAAGAAAAATGGAAATTTGAGAAGGCCAGGCAGATCAAGAAGGCTCAGTTCAGGAAAGAGAAGTTCCTGAAGAACAATGTTGTCAAAATGACACCTGATGAACTCCTCAAGATCCAGTCTGAGATCAAAACCCTCAGCGATAATTTCAATTCCTATTATGCTGATTGGCAAGGAGCCAAAGTCAGGTTTGTTAAACTGACTGAGAAGTTCACCAATGTTGCAGCCCCATCGCAACAAGAAATTCCTCATGCTGCAGCCTCTGCTCAGCAAACTGAAGAACATGCCAGCACCGCTGATGATTTTCAGCCTGCTGAAGAAAATACTAGTTCCAGAGCTGATGACTCCATTCCAGCTGCTGAAGAAACTGCCAGGGCATCCACTAGAGGTGCACCTGAAGAAACTAAAGAAGTCAAGGCAACTGCATCAGTTGCGCCTGAAGAAATTCAACCAGATTCCTCAGCTCCTCCTGCGCCTACACCAACTCCTACCCTTCCATCTGCATCAGATGTGAGGAAGACCAAGGCTGCAGAGAAAGCTGCAGTGAAGAAAAGGAAAGCATCATCTTCTTCAGATTCTTCAGCTCCGAAGAAAGTGAAGACAATGACCAGCTCTTATGAAAACCCTATTGATGTTGTTCGATTTCCACCATGACATCAAAGGAGCTTGTTCCTTATGGTGAAGAATATGTGATCCCTAGCGGATCTGATGAAGAACATCATTTTGCTGCTTCGTCAGAGCAGATTGATGAAGAAATTGAAGTGGATGCAATCCCTTCAACTCATGCTGCTTCCTCGCCCATGCCTCAGTTCACAGCTGAAGAGGCTGGCGTTGAAGAACTTGAAGATGAAGACGTGGACATTGGATGCACCCCGCCTGTGATGAATGATGACTTTTGGGAAAGTCAGCATCCCAATTCCCCACACTTCACTCCACTACAGCAAATACCTCAGTCCCCTGCACCAACTGTTCAAATGGGCTCTGAAGAAACTCATCCCACCTCATCTGTGCATGAAGAAATTCCAGCCACTAGTGTTGAGAAACTGCTGCTGATGATAACTTGAACATGCAGACTGCCACCGAAGAGGAACCAGAAATTCCTCAGCCTGAAGAACCTGAGATTGTGATTCCTGAGGTTGTGTTGCAAATCACTAACACTCCTGTGCCCAAGCCAAAGGATCCTTTCTCAAAGAAGCAAAAGTTCAAGGCTGCTAATTTTTTCAACGAGCATGTGTGCTTCACTAACTATAATCCATATGATTCTGCTCGCATAAGGAAGAGGCGTTTCTGGACTGCTAGTCAAGCAAATTTCTATTCATCTGTGCTTTTTGACAAAGACAAAGTCTTCGGGCATGCACACATTCCTCACGTGGACATGGAATCTCTGCCGTGCTTCGAGCCAGTCCTTAGTGTTCTTCACGATGCTGGATTACTGAATTTGAGCACTGACATATGTGATTGGAATGAAGAACTCATTCTTCAATTCTATGCGACGCTGCACATCACAGGAAATTCTGAAGATGTGAACACTTGGGTGCTGGACTGGATGTCTGAAAATACTCACTACAAAGCACCAGCAACTGAATTGCTTCGTGTCCTCGCACTCAGTCCTCCCCTTGATGGTGCCCATTGCATCTACAACGAACCTGAGCTTACAAATCATTACATGCTAGTGCTGATGAAGCCTTTGAAGCCAGGGCAGGCCCCAAGAACCAAATTCCTTGTCAAGGAACTACTGTATGTGCCACGGACTGTCTATCGCATTCTGACGAAGACAATGAGTCCTATCAAAGGCCACGACTCAAATGATGAAGAAGTCGTTGGCATCATGAAGAATATGCTTTTCAATATCATTCATGGCGTTCCCATAAACTTCCATGATTTCTTCATGATGATTCTGGCCAATATTGCTATGTCACCGTTTGAGCTGAAGCCTTATGCACCCTGGATTATGAAATTCATCAGACAAGGTCTTCACTCAACTATAAGGTGATACTCAACCATGGCAGTTTCTTGCCTCCAATTGAAGTCCTCAAAGGACATATTCTCAACTGATGACAAAGGCAAGGCAAGCTGCTGTGATCGATGAAGGCACTCGTCCATTGGATGGTCAATTTCGCAAGGTTGCATCTTACTCCACCAATAATGACTCGCCACACATGATTCTCGCTGCCAACACCTCGCCAAGCAAATTCCTCAAGCCACATCTCCTGTGGTGATGACCGATCGTGAGTTACTCCTCGTCTTCATCGAAAGTTGATCGCAATCATAAATGGGTCAAGCGTCAGTTTGGTTCAATTCTTCACAACATGACCTCAACCCACAATGCAGTGAGGAAAAACCAATACTACCTCCATTAAACCTTCAACCATACCTGGGCTGTTCTATCTCATATCTACAGCGATGATGATCTGAAGAGCATGGGACTCAAGAAAGAATTTGACTGGTCTGCACCTCCACCGAAGAAATTCAAGAAGGTCAAGGTTCCTTCCTTGGAAGCCAGCTCCTATTCTTCATCGCGCGCCACTGATGAAAATGAAGACTTGGACGACACTGTGGCAGGCCCTACTACGACAACCAACCCCGACAACGCTGGCGCTCCTCCATCAACTTGATAATCTTCAGGGGCATTAGTCCTCAATTTCAATCCTTTTGGTCATTCGATGACAAAGGGGGAGAAATCTGAGTTAGTCTTCAAGCGGGTCTATTATATGGGCGTTTTTTTGTTAAGTTACAACTCTCGCTCTTCTGAAAATTTTATTGGATCAAGTTGTAATCATAAAACCGAGGGTGCTCTGATACTTTTTATGCACTGTGCTCTCATGCTTTTGATGCGTGACTCTACATGCTTGTTCCTCATTAATGTTATTGCTCGCATGCTGAATCTCTTCAGGCACCATATTTCATCATGCATTTCAGATTCTTCATATTATATGTCAAATGCATGTATGAATTACAAGATATAGGGGGAGATCTCCATGATTCAACTTTTCAAGAGTGCATTGCTTCAAAAGCAAATTCCTCACTATGCACATCTTCAGGGGGAGTTCTTCTATATCTTGCAATCAAATTCCTCAATATTAGTACTTACACTTCATATGTTTATCCCCGTTGAAAACTTAACCTATATTGTCATCAATCACCAAAAAGGGGGAGATTGTAAGAGCATCTAGTGCCCCTTAGTGATTTTGGTGTATTGAAGACTTATAGGTTAAGGGACTAATGTGTTTATGAGTGTACACAGGTCTATAAGTCTATGAGGAGTTTGATATTTACAGAGAAAGTCTACCCCTAAAAATGAATATCTTCGACTGAAGATTTTGGTATTCCTGAAGACTTTCATGAAGACTTTGAAAGTGAAGAAATTGGTGTGTCCGTGAAGGCTTGATATTCATGCGAGGAATATGACGCTTGAAGACTTTCGTTTTCAAAGTTTTGTTTTTCTCTTTCTTGAGTCATAGGAAACACCGTACTATTAAAGGGGGTCGAGGAAATACTAAGGAAAAATTTCCAAGTGATGCTCAACTCAAAATCCTACACCTACCAATCCCTTCGAGTGAAGCCATTGAAAATCTCATACAGTTCAGTCAATTTCTTCAAAGGATGTGAGACGAAGTTCTTACGTCACGAGAATTTGTTCTAACTAAGGAGTTAGGAATTCGCCAGTGCGGATTGCCTACACAGTGAGGAACATGACAGCCCTGAGGAATTTGAGAGTCAAATTTCCGACCGTTGCTGTGCTTCGCGCCAGCTATCCCAAAATATCTTATCCACATAACGGTCATATCATTGAAGGGCATTTATGTCTTATCATGTCGGGCTGCTCCCTAGGCTATAAATAGCCGCCCCCTACAACCACTAGTTGGTTGGCTGCTCCGAGAGAAACTGACACTTGTCATTTGAGAGCAACCCATCCTCCGAGGACTTTGAGTGAAAATCATTGAGTGAGGAAAATCCAAACCCAAACACCCACAAACCCAAAGTGATTGAGCATCACTGAAGAGATTGATCCTGCGTGGATCCGACGCTTGTTACCTTTGAAGACTGTGCTTCTTCCAGACAGTTAGGTGTCATGGTCTAGAGCATCGAAGAGGAATTGTGGATTGCCGAGTGACCGAAGTCTGTGAAGGTTTGGAAGTCGCCTGAAGACTTACCACGAGTGATTGGACGGGGTCTATGTGACCTCAGTTCAAGGAGAATACGGTGAGGACTTGGTGTCCTGAGCTGCGTGCTCAGTGACTGGGTGTCCGGGACTGTGTGTCCTCGAGTTTAAATACTCAGCCGCTCCAACCAGACGTACAACTGAGACAGCAGTTGGAACTGGTCTACCAAATCATTGTCTTCACCAACCCTACTGGTTCTATTTCCTCCACTCTTTCATTTCCTCATTACTGTGTTGAGTAGTTGTTCATATCTGTGTTTGAAGACTCTGACTGAAGACTTTCTCAATTTCCTCAGTTCAATTTCTTTAGTCTGTTTGTCTTCATCTTGTGCTATCATGTGTTTACGCTTTCTGTACTCTGTGATTGTCTTCATTTCATCATGATGACTATGTGTGTATTCTGCTATGCTTACTTTTGAGTACTTATTCCGCTGCAAGTAGTTCTTCGCTAAGGAACTTCCTCACCGGCAAATTCCTCAGTGAAGAATTCATAAAAATCGCCTATTCACCCCCCTCTAGTCGATATAACGCACTTTCACAACACTCCACCACTACAAGAGGATCTCGTCCCAAGATCTAGGATGGCACCGGAGATAAACGGAAGAGGAAGAGAGGAGGTAAAACTAAGTTGCTTCTTCGACAAATGAGTGAAACCAAAGAACCTTGAGAGGTTGAAAAATTGAAGGAAATAACACAACGGAGTTGAACACAACTGAGAGCACATCGCTAGAAAATAGAAACACGGAACACCATGTGAACCTTGGAGGTTGCAAAGCTATGAATGACGAGTACAATGGACAAGAAGGAATTGGAACCACTCTGGTTGAAACAAGATAAACAAGGAACAAAGAAGAAAAATTCGGACAGCGCTCCGGTTGAAAACAGATGCAAGACTTGATAAGATGAAAAGAACTTGAAAATAGGACACGGCACTCCGGTTAAATGGATAAGCATGAAAAGAACATGATCCTCAAATCAAGAAGATGAGTGAAGTGAGCAACAACACAATGCCTCCAGAATAAATAATAGAAGATAGATCATTAGAATAACAGAATGGAGAAGAAAATTTCAACTTCTGCCACAACTGAGCTTGGAAAGCACCCTTCCAAGAAGGTTATAACGGAGTTGTTGGAAAACCAACAACGAAACGAATAAGCTTGTAGTGGGCTTATGGAAAAACTTCTCAAAATTGAGGCAAAATTCTGCCACTACAGAAACAAATAATATAATTGATAACACCAACGAGATGAAACACTTCTTCCACCAAGATGATAGAGAGATAACTTGCACCAATGATAATCACCACAATAGCAACATTCCTTAGGGAAGGCTTTAGGTGAAATCTATACCAAGATAACTCCAATGAAGAGATTGATGGATTTAAAATACCTCATTCTTGACAACACGTGAATCGCGAAACATGAATGAAAATTGTCAAGAATGATATAACACCACCTCAAAAGATAAGGTAGAAAGAATTGCACTTTGGAATGCAAGATGAAGAATACTTGAACTTTTCCGAGAACAATCTTGAAGAACACTTCGAGAATGAGTTAAATCTTTGGCGAACCACCATGTAGAGCCTCCATGAAGAACTCCGGTAATAAAAGAATGATCAAACAAAAGGAAAGTTGAAACACAAGGTGAAGCCTTGTGATGATTTAGATGGAGCTTTTCGATGATATAACCATGAAGTGTTGCAACTCCGGAAAGAAAGATGAACAATATATAACTGAGAAATTGATGTCACGGACAAACTCCGCTAGAAAAGAATTAAACACTTGGATGAAACAAGAATAAGAAATATGCTATGCGTATCCTTCACAAATTTAAATTGCTGACAAGCAATGGATTTGGCATGGCACTTATTCTTCTTGAAAAGATTGAAGAGAGAAATAGCGCCACTTGGGGAGGTCTTCCACGAACCATCGGTAGGATTTGGAAAGAACGAATGAATTGGTATGATAACAACGGAAGAGGAATGTTGAAAGAACCACCATAAGAATTGAAAATGGAAGTAGCAAAGGCACAATTCACCGAGAATAATTAGAAAATGAATAAAGATACTTGACAGAATTTAGATACAAGAGAACAAAGAGATCATGAGCTAACTAGAGTAAACTTGAACGATGCACCGGTAAGATTTGGAGAACGAGAACTAAAAGTTGGAATGAATAATTCTGAGATGATGGGCTCCAGCGAATCAAACTGAAAAGACTCCTGAATTGCTCCAGATGGGTGAAAAGAATTCTCACAATCGAAAACAATTATGAGAGGATGGCATCAAGCATGAACTTCGCATCACACCACCATGAATTGTTGAGGCACTACGGAATGAAAATTAGAAAGGTTGAACCAACGATGAAAATGTTTTGAAAGCGATCTTGGAGAAGGAATATGACTGATGATAATTCATTCTTACGTCAAACTTTGAAATGAATTTGGGAATGGCTCCGGGAAAAATTAGAAGAGTCAGATAAGATCCTGGAAAAAAGACATGTGGGTTAGGGCCCACTAAAAAGATACACCATTGAACGATTGATTGAAAGGGGGAATTGCACTGGTAAGATTTAAATGGCTTGAATGAGATAACAACCTCAAAATAACTTGAACGGATTGAGAATGGAAACACGAATCTTCCGAGCTATCTTCAACACTCCGGATATGAACTGGGAGAGGTGAATAAATAAGAGATCCTTGGATAAGAAATTCACATGGCAAGATATGTGAAACAAAAGGAAGAGATATGATCAACACCGAAGCTTGAAATTAATCCACCGGAGAAGAAGAGAGATGAAGAATAATGAACGTGAAGCTCCGTTAGTATCTTCCCGAGAATCACCGGATAAGAACATTGACCGAAAAGAATGGAGAGACTTCCCATCAATAAAAGTGATACCCGATTAAGAAATCTGAGTCCTTGAAGAAAAGGGTGGGAGGGCATGAAAAAAAACAAAGGCAACTTGGGACGGATGAAACAAACAACTTTGAGAAAACTTAGAATTGATCTCGCAAATGTTGAAATGATCGGATCCACTTGAAGAGAAGCACGCCGATTGGACAAGAATTAACATGACAACCTCAATGATCAAGAAGGATTAGTATTCACATAGAAATATGAGAACACCATTTAGGGAAGGTATGGATCAACACTTGACATTGAAGCAACTCGAATACCACAACTCAAAACAAAACAAAGGATTTGGCTTGCAGAATAAGCCGGAACAAACATATGATAGACCCCATATCGTATCATGTGTCTATTGGAAAGATATCCTACAAGATACTTGAATTCCCACCTAAAAACTCCCGAAACTTTTTGGTTATGCAATCTGGTGTTGGGGATACATGGGAAGCAATATATCTCACCCAAACTAACAATCCCTACATCCATCTGTATCCATCCGTCAACACATAACCAAGAAACTTTCGGAAATCGTGTACCTCAACCTTCGAAAAGCATCCGTTATACTAGATATGGCAATACTCCCGAACTCCTGCCCCAGTACTGGGTGGCGTCGAGGTTATCTCACCACTAGCTGCATAAAAGAGATTTTCGATGTCGGCGAAACTCAGGTATTCCAGAAGTGCAATGATAAAATTGTGACGACAACACTTCGAAGCTCAACTCCCCGGGACACTTCCACAACCCCTAAATGTCAGGAGGAACCAAGAACAATGTTCTCATCACAAGACTATCGGAACGATCCCAAGATACCCGTGTGATCCTAAAAAAATTAGTGAAATTTGAGGAGAGGAAAGACAAAACATCTACGTCAGGAAGCCTCACCAGAATGACGAAGGGACTGAGGAGTAAAAAGAATCCTACTCTCTGATATATATATATAATCCTAAGACTTAAAACATTTTTGTTCTAGACTCAACAACGTCAGCGATTCGATCAAGCAGGGGGCTCCTAAGTCGAGAATGGCTCATATTACCAACTTGTAACACCCACGATGCGGCTATATCTCCCACGTGTCGAGGCACGACTTAGAGGCATAACCGCATTGTGGTTTTGTCGCAAGAAGGGTCATCTTCACACAATCCCATGTAATGAACAAGAAAGGGATAAATAGAGTTGGCTTACAATCGCCACTTCACACAATACTTAAATAAATCATACATCAGCCAAAATACACACATATACCGACTACGGTCAAAACCAAATGAAAAGAAGATAACCCCAAATGCTAGATCCCCGATCGTCCCAACTGGGGTCCACTACTAATCATCAAGAAACGAAACATAGTAACGACCAAGGTCGTCATCGAAGCATCACCTGCACTGGCATCCTCGGCACCTGCAGCTGTTTTGGTAGTATCTTCTGAGTCACGAGGACTCAGCAATCTCAAAACCCGTGAGATCAAGACTATTTAAGCCGAAAGGTCGTCGTGGTAGTCGTACACCTTGCGTAAATGTTCGGGTCGCCGATAGAGGTACTTGGTGAAATCCACGAGTGTCAGTAGTTGTACATGGTCTTCGCATTGTAGTGGAACTTGGCGGTCTCGACGGACGTCGTGGTACTTGCCGAAAGGAATCCACAGAGGCGGTCTTGTTTCCCTGGATTCAGTGGCCTTGGCAACGGCAAAAGGGGCAGCATCATGAGTCACGGACAGAGGAGGTGCTATCAGGCGCTGATGGTGGTGGAGCAGGGAAGTCAACGCGGGCTCGCGTGTGGCCTCCAGCGGGACTTGGCGAACGATGCAGAAGCAAGGCAGAAGCGGCATTGCTCCTGAGGTTTGGCGATTGGCCTATGGTGGAGGTCAACTCCGATGGGGACGGGCCACCGGAGTCATATCCGGCCGGTAACGGGCAAGGGCGGCGGAGGCCAGCCGGATCAGGACGGGGTTGGAAGAGGACTACGCTCCCGCGGTTGAAGACGAATGGCGACGGCGCGACACTCTAGGAGGCAGCAGGGCGCGGGGACGGCAGGAGCATGGTCGCAAGGGCTCGTCCATGGCGGCCCTGACCTCCGGAGCACAACAGGGCGGCAAGGAGGGGTTTCTTCGGCGAGCAGCGGGAAGGAGCGGACGGCGAGACTTGGCGGTGCTCCTGTTGCCGATCAGGACGAAGAAGGGAGGATGAGGCGGGTCGGCGATGGGAGGCAGCTGTGCTTGGCGTCAGAGGTTGAAGGCGAGGTCGTGGCTGCCAGAGGCAAACGACGGAGGGGCGCGGAGGAGGCAAGAAGACGCGGCGGCGGCCTGGACTCGCCGGCGTCGAGGAGGAGGTCGGGCGCGGGGTCCGCTCCTCTCTCTCTCTGGGTGTGTGGCAGCGCAGGAGGAGGGCGAAGGGGGGAGAGGGGATCGATCAGCGCTGGGAGCTCCTCTCCCTGGCTGGATGTGTGCGTGTGTGAGAGTGGTGGCAGTGCACTAGAGGGAACGGGGGTGAGGAGGATGGGGATCGAGGAGAGAAGTGGGATCAGGCTAGGGCTATAGGTGCGGTTGGGCTTAGGTGGGCCGGCGCTGCGGGCAAGGCCGAGCTGCGGACTGGTGGGCTGGCTGCATCTCTCTCTCTCTCTCTCTCTCTCTCTCTCTCTAATCTCTAATCTCTTAGCAGGAAAAAATGAGAAGAAAATAAAGGCTAGGAGGGGAGTTTGGGCATGGGGATTATTTCCCCGAACTCACAAAAATGAGCTTAATCCAAGAAAATAGAAAAGAGGCACGAATGCAAGATTTAAATTCAAACTCATTTGTATATCATTCAAATGTGTTTGAATTGGGACTAGGTTTGATGTCGTCAAAAATGTTGAGAATTTTGGTGGAGCTCGGGAAAGTGATGAAAGAATTTATGGACAAAGTTTGAGGTCAAGAAGTGAGATAACAAAGGCATGGAATATTTTGCAATTGTGTTATGGTGAATTCCAAATTAATGGAATATTTAATAATAGCTCCCTAATATTGGGAGGATATGTTATAAAGAGAAATCACCATTGTGAATATCCCTCAATTTAAATGGATCGAAGATCCATACAACTTATTTATTTGGGTTTTAACAAGGGGGTGCATGATGACATGATGCAATGCACATGATGCAAAGATGAATGCAACGAACAAAACAAATCACACGACGAATCTCGGAATACAAGGAAGGCATCTAGAGCGTCGTTCTCGGGGTGTTACAAGTGTTCTCATATTTCTATGGGAGTGCTAATCCTTCTTGATCATTGAGGTTGTCATGTTAATTCTTTCCAACCGGTGTGCTTCTTTTCAAGTGGATCTGATCATTTCAACATTCGCAAGATCAATTCTAAGTTTTCTCAATGGTATCCATTCCATCTACCCCAAGTTGCCTTTGTTTTTCCCACCCTCCTACCCTTTTCTTCAAGGACTCAGATTTCTTAATCAAGTATCGTTTTATTGATGGGAAGTCTCTCCATTCCTTTCCGTCAATGTTCTTATCCGGTGATTCTCAGGAAGATAGTAACGGAGCTTCAAGTTTATTATTCTTCATCTCTTTTCTTCTCCAGTGGATTAATTTCAAGCTTCGGTGTTGATCATATCAATTCCTTTTGTTTCACACATCTTCTCATGTGAATTTCTTATCCAAGGCTCTCTTATTTATTCACCTCTCCCAGTTCATATCCAGAGTGCTCAAGATATGTCAGAAGATTTGTGTTTTCCATTCTTAACCTGTTCAAGCTATTTGGAGATTATTATCTCATTCAAGTCATTTAATTCAACCGGCGCAATCCCCCCCTTTCAATCAATCGTTCAACGGTGTACCTTTTTAGTGGGCCCTAACCCACAGGTCTTTTTCCAGGATTTTACCTGACTCTTCTAATTTTCCCAGTGTTTTTCCCAAATTCTTTTCGAAGTTTGACGTAAGAATGAATCTCATCACTAAGATGTTTTCCAATATCGATTTCAAATTATTTTTCATTGTTAGCTCAACCTCTTTGTTTTTCATTCTCCCGGAGTATCTCAACAATTCATGGTGGTGTTTCTCATCGTAATTCTCAACACAGTAGACCAAGGAAGAGATTTCTCCTAAAATCTTGGTCCATTCTCTTGAAGATTCATGGTTCTAGCTTCATGCCACCCTCCTAATTGTTTTCGATTGTGACAATTCTTTTCTTACCATCCGGAGCATTTCATGAGTTGTTTCCATTTCTTTCCTCCGAAGGCCATCATGTCATAATTCTTCATTCTCAGCGTGTAGCTATCGTTCTCCAAATCTTACCGGTGAATCGTCCAAATATCGTCTAATCAGTTCATGATCTCTTCGTTCTCATGTATTTAAATCCCATCAAGTATGTTCGTTCAATTTTTTCTAATTCTTCCTGGTGATTCGTGCTCTTTTCTTCGATCATTTTCAATTCGTACGGTGGTTCATTTGAGATTCCTCTTCCTTTGTTATCATATCAATTTGTGCGTTGTTTCAATCCTACCAGTGGTTCGTTGAAGACCTTCCCAAGTTGAGAAATATCTCTCTTCAATCATTTTTTTCAGTAAGAATAAGGAGTATGCCAAATTCGTTGCTTGTCATCAATTTAAATTGGTGAAGGATACGCATAACATGATTCTTATTATTGTTTCATCCAAGTGATTAATTCTTTCCTTCGGAGTTTGTTCATGGGGAATAAATTCTCGGTTCTAAGATGTTCATCTTTTCTATCCGGAGTTCCAAGTTCTCTCAGTTATATCATCGCAAAGCTCCATCTAAATCATTGCAAGGCTCACCTTGTTCTTTAAACTTCTCTTTTATTTCTATCATTCTCTTTTTACCGGAGTTCTTCATGGAGGCTATACATCGTGGTTCGTCAAGGATTCCTTTCATCCTTCAATTGTTCTTCAAGATTTCTCTCGAAGTTAAGATCCGCCAAGTTATACTCTAAAATAAACATGGTGCTCAACACATGTTTTGTTTTTAGGAGTTCAAGCATTCTTCATCTTGCATCCGAAGTGCAGTTCTTTCTATCGCATCTTTTGAGGTGGTGTTATGTCATTCTTGACAATTTCTTCATGTTTCATGATTCACATGTTTTCAAGAATGAGGTATTTAAAATCCATCAACCTCTTCACTTGAGTTATCTTGGTAAAGATTTTACCTAAAAGACTTCCGGAAGGAATGTTGCTATTTGTGGTGCTTATCAATGATCCAAGTTTTCTCCTACCTCTTGGCGAAAGAAGTTTTCAACCTTTCGTTGATCTCAACCTATCATTGTTTCGTCAGTGGAAGAATTTCACCTCAAGTTTTGAGACGTTTTTCAAATTCATTTATGGTAGAAGATGTTATTGTCTTCTCCATTCTTTTCATTCACTTCTTTCTTTTGTTCCGGAGGCATTGTGTTGTTGCTCTCGTCCAGTATCATCTCATCTTGCCAAGTTCATGTTCTATTTCTTCCATGTTCAACCGGAGTGTTGTCCAAATTCTGTCATTCTTGTTCCTTGGTTATCTCATTATACTGATGCAGTTTCATATTGTTTTTGGTTCGTTAAGCTCTTGTTTCATGTCTTTCAACCTACAAGGTTCTCCTAATATTCCTTGTTCCTCTCTTCTAATGAAGTGTTTTCAACTTCACTCATCTCCGGTGTATTCTTTCCTTGAAATTGTTTAACCTCTCAAGGTTCTTTGGTTTCACTCGTTTGTCCAAAAAGCAACTTTGTTTTACCTCTTCCTTTTTCCGCTTCTCACTGGTGCCATCCCTAGGATCTCGGGTCGAGATCCTCTGTTAGTGTGGGAGAGTTGGGACGCCCCGAGACCAACGCTCCAATCGACGCTCCATATGCCTTCCATGGAATCCGAGTTTCGTCGTGGGTTTTATTTTGTTTGTTGCATTTCATCATTGCATCATTTGCATTGCATCATGTCATCATGCAACCCCTTTTTAAAAAATCACCTAAATAAACTGCATAGATCGTTGATCTATTTAAATCGAGGGAATTCAAATGGTGATTTCTCTTTATAACATATCCTCCCAATATTTAGGGAGATACTATAAAATATTCCATTAGCTTGGAACTAACCGTAACACACTTGCAAAATTCCCATGCCCATTCTACTTCAAGTTTGGTCCCCAAATTTTGCCATCAATTCTTATCTCTTTTATCGAGGCTCCTCCTAAAGTTTCAACATTTTTGGACCTCCCTAGCACCTACTTCCTATGCAAGAGCATTTGAATTAAATTCAAATGAGTTCGAATTCTAACCTCTCACACATGCACACTTCTATTTTTCTTGGATCAAGCTCATTTTTATGAGTCCGAGAAAAATACCCTCCTGCTCAAGCTCCACCCCTAACCTCTCTTTCTTTTCTTTCTCATCTCTGTTTTGTATTTATTTTTCTAGAGTGAGAGAGAGCCCAGCAGCCAGGCCGGCCTGCTTCCCAGCAGTCCTTTTGGCCCAAGGCCCAGCCGCACCTATAACCCTAACCCTCTCCCCTGCCTGATCCCCATCTCCACCCTCTCCTCTTCGTCCTCCTGCACCGCCACACGCAGAAAGGAGCAGAGTCACGCCCGCGCCCGCGCCTGAACTCCATCTGGCCATCGTACCGCCATGCTCCAACACCCCTTCTCTTCCCTGGCTCTTCCTCGCCTGCGCGCACCTCCAGCCCTCTCACCTCGCGCCAGCGAGCACGACGCCCCTCCATGCGCCTCCCTTCCGCATCGTCCTTCCACCGCGAGCAGTCCCGCGCCTCACCCGTTCTCCTTCTCCCCTCCGCGAGCCCCATGCTGCGGCGCCCCTGTCCCGCACCTTGCCGGCCTACCTCGTCGCCTCGCCCTCGCCATCCTCGCAGAGCCTCGCCATTGCTCGAGGAGGGCCTCGCCTCTCGCGTCTCCTCATCCGTGACGCCTCCATCCAGTCCCGCGCCATCCCTCCTTCCTCTCCGGATTTCCTGCAGCCTCCATCGTCGTTCGAGGCCCGCGCCTCTCCTCTGTTTCGAACCAGGGGCCGACGCCCTCGTCGCCCGTCGTCTTCGGGCCTTGCTGTCGTCGCTGCTTCCTTCGATTGCTGCTGCCGCAACTCAAGTTGCTACTCCCTGCTTCACCATCTACCGCTGCCTCTTTGCCATGGCCATCGCCGAGTCCCCCCCAGGACCCGTGGATTCATGTACAGGAAAACTTAGTCCGAAGACTACCGTGGCCATGTTTCTTGCCCAGTACCACTACGGTTCGATCAAAACCTCCAAGTACCCTTTGGATCGCTAGGACCAAGACCCCAAGTTCGACTACGTGTTGCTGCCCCGATCGAGACTGCCAATTACCACGACGAACCGTGAAGTTCCACCAGATACCAAGTATCACTACCGTCGACCTAAACGTCTACGAAACGTGTACCACTACCGCCGCATGAACCACTACTTCCACTACCGTCGCCGAGGACCGATAATACCACTACTTCCACTACCGTCGTCGTGTACAATTACTTCCACTACGATCGTCCCGAGAACGTCTACTTCCTCTACATTGCACCGAACCCGAACCATCCCGTTTGCACGCTTCAAAGGTATAACCCTGAGATGACGCCCGTGAACGAATGCATGTGTTGTACGAGATGCACCTTATGTTGCACCGTGTAGGATTTGTTGCATGTTCCTTGTTTCCCTTGCCACTGATATGTGGGACACCCAGTTGCCGGGTTCACCCCACCATCCTAGCATGACACGCTCACGCCTACTTCCTTTTGCACCGGTATCTCCGTGAGCTACTGGAACCGATATGTTGTCGTGGCATCATTTTCGGATTCATTGTCGTGGCACCCCTTTCGTTCCGTCATGGTGACCAAATACTTCATATCTTATATTATGTCAACATTTTCATAAAAATTGCATAAAACTTGTATATGACATCCGCATCATGATAACAACATTTAAAATGTTTGAAATTATTGTTTGCATTAAATAAACTTTATATGCACATGGGGATTTTCCAGAATTGTTGTTTGTTGTTCCGGCCTCATTTAAACTTGCCTAGGTAGGTAGTTTTATTGTGTTGCACCTCTTGCCATGTTAACAACATTTAATATTGTTGGGTAGCACAAACTGGAGTGAACTAAATAATTGAACGTGGCGTTTCGTCAATATGCAACTCGTTGCATATTGAGCTCCACTTAATTTCTAGTATTGTTTGTGCACTTTGCTTGGCCATGCCATGCCTCTTTAAACCGGACATGCATCATACTTGTTTGTGCATCATGCCATGCTTATGCTTGTTGGTTTACCATGTTGTTTGCTTCTTTCCGGTTTGCTTCTCTCGTTAGCTTCGGTTTCGTTCCGGAGTTGTGAGGATTCGTTCGACTATGTCCGTTTGTCTTCTTCTTGGACTCCTTCTTCCTTGCGGGATCTCAGGCAAGATGACCGTTACCCTGGATCTCACTACTATCATTGCTATGCTAGTTGCTTCGTTCTATCGCTATGTTGCGCTACCTATCACTTGTTTGTCAAACCTCCCAAACTGCCATGTCAGCCTCTGACCTTTTCACCCTTCAATAGCAAACTGTTGTTTGGCTACGTTACCACTTTGCTCAGCCCCTCTTATAGCGTTGTTAGTTGCAGGTGAAGTTGAAGATTGCTCCATGTTGGAACATGTTTATGTTGGGATATCACCATATCTCTTATTTTAATTAATGCATCTATATACTTGGTAAAGGGTGGAAGGCTCGGCCTTATGCCTGGTGTTTTGTTCCACTCTTGCCGCCCTAGTTCTCGTCATACCAGTGTTATGTTCCTTGATTTTGCGTTCTTACACGGTCGGGTTTATGGGAACCTCTTGACAGTTCGCTTTGAATAATACTCTTCCAGAAAGGCCCAACATTAGTTTTACCATTTGCCTAATAACAACTAAAACTTAAATAGGGGATTTTTGCCGGCACCCTAGTATTTTTAATCAACCCCTCGGGTCAGTGCTCCTCTGAGTGTTGGTCCGAACTAGAGCACTGTGTAGGGCCGCCCCAAGGCAACCTGGGCTATTTTGGCACATGTGTGCGTCGCTCATCCATGGTGCCCTGAGAACGAGATACGTGCAGCTCCTATCGGGATTTGTCGGCACACCGGGAGGTCTTGCTGGTTTGGTTTTACCATTGTCAAAATGTCTTGTAACCGGGATTCCGAGTCTGATCGAGTCTTCCCGGGAGAAGGAATATCCTTCGCTGATCGTGAGAGCTTGTGATGGGCTAAGTTGGGACACCCCTGCAAGGTTTAAACTTTCGAAAGCTGTGCTTGCGGTTATGTGGCAGATGGGAATTTCTTAATATCCGATTCTAGAGAACTTGACACCAGATTCGAATTAAAACACCCAACCGCGTGTGTAACCGTGATGTTCTCTTTTCGAGTGGGTCGAGAAGAGAACATGGTGGTGTTTTGTTTGTACGTAAGTAGTTCAGGATCACTTCTTGATCATTACTAGTTTGCGAACGTTTACGTAGCTTCTCATCTTATTCTTGTACTCGTAAGTTAGCCACCATATCATGCTTAGTCGTTGCTGCAACCTCACCACTTATCCATTCCATACCCGTTAAGCTTTGCTAGTCTTGATACCCATGGTAATGGGATTGTTGAGTCCTCGTGGATCACAAGATACTACCAAACAGTTGCAGGTGCCGATGATACCAGTGCAAGCGATGCTACCGAACTCAAGCGGGAGTTCGATGAGGACCTTGGTCGTTACTATGTTTCGTTTCCTGATGATCAATAGTGGAGCCCAGTTGGGACGATCGGGGATCTAACATTTGGGGTTATCTTCCTTTCATTTGGATTTGTCCGTAGTCAGACTATGTGTGTACTCTGAATGATGTATGAATTATATGATCTTTGTGTAAGTGGCGATTGTAAGACAACTCTATTTATCCCTTTCGTGTTCATTACATGGGATGTGTGAAGATGACC
This sequence comes from Aegilops speltoides, assembly GCA_021437245.1. Taxonomy (NCBI): domain Eukaryota; kingdom Viridiplantae; phylum Streptophyta; class Magnoliopsida; order Poales; family Poaceae; genus Aegilops; species Aegilops speltoides. The sequence continues at coordinate 230,601,870 of CM038142.1, forward strand.
CTTCTTGCGACAAAACCACAATGCGGTTATGCCTCTAAGTCGTGCCTCGACACGTGGGAGATATAGCTGCATCGTGGGTGTTATACGCGGCCCTTGTCTAGCGCATGGACTCCCCCTGGACCCCTTGCCGCGGTTCGGTCCTCCTGGGCCGGACCGGCTCGCAAGAGCTGGCCCGTTGCAGGACACGTCCTCTTCCCGTGGCTGGAGGGTCGTAGGCCTCGGCTTCTCCCTCGGTCGACTCCTCGACCACCTCCTCGATGAGAGGGCCCCCGATGTTGGCACTGCTGGCCTCCCCGGCAGCCCCCGCCCACTGGGCGAGCTCCCTCTCCTCCGTGGTCGCGCTGTCCTCATCCTCCATGCCGCCAGCGCTGTCGGCCTCCATGGCGAGCTGCGCCTCCGCCACCCGGTCGGCAATGTAGTCAATCTCCGCCTAGGTGGTGTCCGCGATGAGCAGCGGCTCATCACGGTCGAAGCCCTTTGACAAGTTGTCGAAGAACTCCTGCACCTCGCGTGTCGGGGGCTCGACCCAGGACGGGCCAAGGTCATGTGCGTTGAAGACAGGCATCATCTCGAGAATGGCGGCCTGGCACGTGTTGTTGCTCAGCGGAAACACGCCCGGCGGCAACCCAAATAGGGGCCCCTTGATGACCTTGCCGGCCTTCGCAGCCCTGCCGGTCCTCTCCACCCTGCTATCGGTGAACACGTCAAGCTGGAAGAGCCTCTTGCGGTAATGGGCGTGTCCCATCACCGTGAAGTTGTGCTTCAGGCCGGGGTGGAGCCTCATGATGTCGGTCGCGTTCCTGAAGTCCCAGGCCGGCCTCCCCTTGTTGTGCAGCGGGGCGATTCGGTGGCGGATGAAGTCCGCCCCGATCATCTCAAGGGTGAGACTGGCCATGGTGAGGTGATGGATCCTGCTGATGGCGATCGAGAGCTTCACGTCGTCGGTGTCTACGTGCTCCAGTCCTCGCCGTGAATCGGTGGCCTCCGGTGAACCCCGCAGAACTCCGGCAAATTCTTCTCCTCAATCCAGCACCACCGACCCCGCCACTCCTCCCACCTCTCCTTGTGGGCACCCTCCGGGTACGTGTCTGTCCCTTGGACCCTCGGGATCCAGGAGATGCTTCTGGAGAGGGTGCCCCCAGGCTGGAGGCGAGGAGAGCAGTAGTAGAGGAAGAGTGCCATGCTGGGAAGCACACCAATGAAGCCCTTATAGAGATGGGTGAAGAATGCCATGCATGCCACGACGTTCGGCGTGAGGTCCAGAAGATGGAAGTCGAAGGTGTGCATGACATCGTTGAAGAAATCAGAGAAAGCGGAGCAGAGCCCGCAGGAGAAGAAATCAACGAAGAAGGGGTATCGATTTGGGCCAGCCTCGCCGCAGTCGGCGGGGATGATGCGCGTGGCAGGGTGCCCCGTCGTCTCCGTTGCCCACAGAGGCCTGAAGAAATCCTTGAGGTGGAACACGTCGGCCAATAATGGGGAGAAGTAGGCAAACTGCGCCCGCCGCAACGCCGCCTTGTTCTCCGGCGCCTCCCTCTACGACATCCTTGGCCGCCCCCTTGCCCTTGCCAGTCTTGGGCGCCATGGCGGTTGGGCAGAGCCATAGGATCGAGAGCAACGGGGGCGCGGCAGCGACGAGCAGAGGCGAGAGCTCAGGGAAGCAGAAGGTGGGGACAGCGGTGCCGAGATTGGAGAAAGCGTAAAGGGTAAATGAGCAGCGCGCCTGCGGTTATTCCTTTTTATGGGGAAGGCACGGGCCGCCTCTTTACCATTTACTATGACGTGACGCCTGCATGCATCAGACGCCCCACGCATGCCTCCCACGTCACGCACGACCCTCCACATCGCGCATTCAACGCGGGTCGTGGGAAGCGCACCGGGCAGAAAAGTTACTGCGATAAAATCGGCCCCGCCTGCCTGCGCACTGTTCTAGGCCTAGCCCAACAACGCGTTGCGCTTTTGTGTGGCCTAGGCCTAGGGGCTCCCGTCGGTGTACAGAAGTAGGGGCTCTACTTTGCACCCCTTTACCTGTGCACGGGTAGTCAGAGCCGCACCTGCGGCCATGCTTAGCAGGGCAAAGGAAGGAAGCCGAAGCCATGAGATGATCAAAGCAACGCCAAGACAGAGACACGAAGAGCAAGAGGGCGAGGTGGACTCCCCTGGCAAGACCCTTGCCGGGGCGGCCTCCACGGCCCCGGCAAAGGACTTGCCGGGGCAACTTGCCCAACACCAGCGGAGCGTGCCACCCTTGGGCCTGAGGTTTCCAACATCATCAACAACATTGGAACCAAGGCTCGGGAGGCACCTCCATGGTGGCATGTAGATCTTTGTGAAGATCATTAACACACAAGATCAGATGAGGACCAGAAGACGAGACCTCCGGCAACATCCTTGCCGGGGACGACTGCGGTGCCACGGCAAGACCCTTGTCGGGGCCCCCGGCAAGACCCTTGCCGAGGACATCAGCGGGGCCACGGCCCGGCCTGCGCGCACCAAGACCCCACCGCCGTTCTGATGCAGCTGTCAGTCCAGCCAGCCAGGTGAGCACATGTGTGGCGACGTGCGGCCCCGAGGCCAACTCAGCAAGCACCTGCGTGGTGACATGCAGATCTTCGTGAAGACGCCGCCACCGTGCTAGCTCAGCAGCCTGTCAGCCTACATGGCGCTGCCCACCTCGCTGGCATGTACGCATGTCGAAGCAAGGCGAGGCGGCAACAAAGCTAGGGGACACCTCAGGGGCACATTTAATACGTCTTGTCTCGTAATGGCAAGCGATAAGCATAGGTACTGTACCCTTTCCACCTCCTGTGTGACACTGTGGCGCCTCCTTCGACTATAAAAGGAGGCCCGAGGCGTACTGAAGGGGGATTCGGCTCTTTGAGCAAGTCACGTACGATAGCTAGCTCAAGAACACTGAAATACACACCAAAGCAGGACTAGGGTATTACACGATCCCCGCGGCCCGAACCTGGGTAAATGACCTTTGTGCTGGCTCTTAGACCCGCTCTTCTCACAACCCCATGCCCGCCGACCATAGTAGGGATCCCGTTGATCCCATAGGTGTCGTTCTCACCGACACTCCGAGTAAGGTATACCGATATTTTTTGAAGACGAAAGAGGGGATGCCTTCCGGGGCATCCCCAAGCTTAGACGCTTGAGTCTTCCTTGAATATTACCATGGGGTGCCTTGGGCATCCCCAAGCTTAGGGTCTTTCCACTCCTTATTCTCCTCATATCAATATCTCACTCAAAGCTTGAAAACTTCAATCACACAAAACTTAACGGAACTTCGTGAGATAGGCTAGTATGATAAAGAGTAAACCATTCACTTTGGTACTGTCAAAGACAAGGTTCATAATTGTTCTCACACAATGCCTACTGTACCATACCATTTCTACAATTTATATTGAGAAATATAAGCCATAGAAACTAGAAAACAAGTGAACTATGCAATGAGAACAGAATCTGTCAGAAACAGAATAGTCTGTAATGATCTGAACAGAAACCATACTTCTTCTACTCCAAAAATTATGACATAAATTGGTGGACGTCAGTAATTTGTCTATTAATCTTCTTCAAAAAGAATAAGCTCAAAAGCACTCTTCTGTAAAAAATGGCAGCTAATCTCGTGAGCGCAAAGTTTCTGTTTTTTACAGCAAGATCACATTAACTTTCACCCAAGTCTTCCTAAAGGTCTTACTTGGCACTTTATTGAAACAAAAGCTATAAACATGATTACTACAGTAGCTTAATCATGTAAACACACAAAAACAGTAAGGGTAAATATTGGTTTGTCTCCCAACAAGCGCTTTTCTATAATGCCTTTTAGCTAGGCATGATGATTTCAATGATGCTCACATAAAAGAAAAGAATTGAAACATAAAGAGAGCATCATGAAGAATATGACTAGCACATTTAAATCTAACCCACTTCCTATGCCTAGGGATTTTGTGAGCACATAATTTATATAAACAAGAATCAACTAGCATAGGAAGGCAAAACAAATATAACTTCAAAACTTTAAGCACATAGAGAGGAAACTTGATATTATTGCAACTCCTACAAGCATGTATTCCTCCCTCATAATAATTTTCAGTAGCATCATGAATGAGTTCAAAAATATAACCATCAAATAAAGCATTCTTTTCATGATATACAAGCATAGAAATTTTACTACTCTCCACATAAGCAAAATTCTTCTCATTCGGAATAGTGGGAGCAAACTCAACAAAATAACTGTCATGTGAGGCATAATCCAATTGAAAATTAAAATCATGATGACAAGTTTCATGGTTAACATTATTCTTTATAGCATACATGCCATCACAATAATCATCATAGATAGCAACTTTGTTCTCATAATCAATTGGAACCTCTTCCGAAATAGTGGAATCATTACTAACTAAAGTCGACACTCTTCCAAATCCACTTTAGATGATAGTATTATTCACACTCCAAAATATATAAGTGAAGTTCATGGAGCATTCTACAATTAATATAGACTAACCAATATCCAAGCTCAAAATATATAATTGAAGCACATGAAGCATTCTATAAAACCATACTCAAAAGATTTAAGTGTAGCACAAAGAGCATTTCTATAAGGTCATACTCAAAATATATAAGTGAAGCGCATGAATCATTCTATAAATTGATGAAGGTATATCTCATACCAGCATGGTTCTTAAAGAAAAAAGAAGAACACAAAGGACACAAATCATGTGAACAAAACAAAAATCAAGGTATACCGATAATTGTTGAAGAAGAAAGATGGGATGCCAACCGGGGCATCCCCAATCTTAGATCCTTGAGTATCCTTGAAATATTTACTTGGGGTGCCTTGGGCATCCCCAAGCTTGAACTCTTGCCTCTCTTTATTCTTCTCATATTGATAGCTCCTCGATCTTCGAACACTTCATCCACAAAAACTTAACAAAAACTTTGTGAGAACCGTTAGTATACTAAAACAAATCACTACCTTTAGGTACTGTTGCAAACTCATTCCAATTTCATATTAGCACTTTATCTACTGTATTCCAACTTCACCATGGTTCATACCCCCCCCCCCCCGATACTACCCATAAATTCATCAAAATAAGCGATCAACACATAGAAAACAGAATCTGTCAAAAACAGGACAGTCTGTAGTAATCTGGAAGTTTAGTAAACTTCTGTAACTCCAAAATATTCTAAAAAATATGAAAATTTAAAAAAATTGTACAGAAGTAATGTGCAAAAAATTTCAGACCCATTCGACTTTCCAATACAAAATGTAAATTCACGCATGCACATAGTAAACAAGCAATCTAATCATCCTAAAACCAAAGCTTGGCACATTATTTTTATAATACAATGGGTATATACAATGGGATAATTATTTACAGAGAAACTTCCATTAAAAATTCTACATTGTTTCCATGAGCATGAACACAAGTGCTCAAGGTCGACCCTCACTTCTTCAATACATAACTTTCCAATCACTTCTCTTATTGAAAAACTTTTTAGGCATGAGAGGCAAGTATTTTTTTGTATTTTCATTCTTCAAAAAAATTGTATGTTTCACCCACAACTAAACAGAAACAAAAAGGAAAAACAAAATCTACTTAGTGAAGAAAGCAAACAAGCACACACGAGAATATCAACCCCACGCTATTGCTCCCCGGCAATGGCACCAGAAAAGAGCATGATAATCCCCAAGTGCAGAGAATCATCGTAGCAATTCCCAAAGGTGGATGTGATAAGTATGGAGTGTCGAACCCACAAGGAGCTAAAGGTAAGATCAATATTTCCTCAAGTCCTATCTGCCACTGATACGACTCTACATACACCGAACGTTTGCTTCCAACTAGAAACGAGAAATAAAACTTCGTTGAGGGTATGAAGAGGATAATTTTGCATGGTATCGGAAAGCTAAAATATAAAATTAGGTGTTGTTATCATAAAGTTAGAATATATTACTAAATATTACAAATAGCGAGTGTGGAATAATGATGGGTCGGTGTGCGGAATTATCCTAGGCAATCGTTAACAAGACCGGTAGTCGTCATTGCAATTTCATATGAGGGAGAGCCATAAGCTAACATACTTTCTCTTCTTGGATCATATGCACTTATGATTGGAACTCTAGCAAGCATCCGCAACTACTAAAGATAATTAAGGTAAAACCCAACCATAGCATTAAAGCATCAAGTCCCCTTTATCGCATACACAACAAACCCCTTACTCGGGTTTATGCTTCTGTCACTCAAGCAACCCACTATAAGCGAATCATAAATGTATTGCAACACTCTACAGCAGGAATCCCTCCCGCTTGCGCGACACGGAGGGCACAATAGGACAGCACCAAAATAAAACATACAACTCATACCAATCTATATCATCAATCAGCCCAAAGACAAAGGATATCTACTCAAAACATCATAGGATGGCAACATATCATTGGATCATAATATGTGGCATAAAGCACCATGCTCAAGTAGGGATTATAGCAGGGTCCGGGAGAGTGGACCGTATAAAAGAGATGAGGATGGTGATGATGGTGGTGATGTTGATGAAGGTGATCACCGCAGCGATGATTCCCCTCCGATGACACTCCGGCGCCACCAAGAGAGAGGAGGAGAGGTTCTCCCCCTTGTGATTCCTCCTTCATGGCCTCCCCCTAGATGGGGAGAGGTTCTCCCTCTGGTCCTTGGCCTTCATGGCGATGATGGCCCCTTCGGGATCCTCCTCCATGGCCTCCGGTGATGATGGCCCCTCCGGCAGGGTGCCAGAGAGGGCCTAGATTGATTTCTCGTGGCTACAGAGGCTTGCAGCGGCAGAACTTCTTATCTAGGTTATTTTCTGGAGGTTTCTGTATTTATAGGAAGTTTTGGCATAGGTCTCACATCAGGGGGGTCTCCAAGTCGTCCACAAGATAGGGGCCCACGCCCACGGGGGTGGGCACGCTCCCCACCCTCGTCGACAGCCCGGGACTCTTTTGGCCCAACTCTTTTACTCCGAGGCTTCTTTTGGTCCATAAAAAATAATCAAAAATTGGCACATCAATTGGACTCCATTTGGTATTCCTTTTCTGCGATACTCAAAAACAAGGAAAAAAACAGAAACTGGCACTGGGCTCTAGGTTAATAGATTAGTCCCAAAAATCATATAAAATATCATATAAATGCATATAAAACATCTAAGATGGATAATATAATAGCATGAATACTTCATAAATTATAGATACGTTGGAGACGTATCAAGCGCATCAAGAAAATAGAGACCAGCAAGCCAGATCGTTGTCTGCGTCTTCCTTCTTCTTTTGCCAATGTGTATTTCGGGCGTAGCCGCATGTGGCTTTTTTAGTTATCTTCCTAGATACGTAAGACAATTATTATCCATTGTCATCTTCTTTACATTCATCATGCTTGCTATAAGTCGCAATCGATGCTATATAGGTCCGTCGGATCTTGCATCAAGATCCGTGCAAAACTTTCTTTTCAGATTTTCACTTTTCTCTCTTAAATCTCAGTCCAGTGAGACATAGTCACGCCGTGAAACAGGGGCTCGGGCGCCATTAATGGAGACGTTGGGAGGGAGGTGTGCGGCGGATAGAGGTCAAAGGGCTCTCCTCCTGATGAGCATGATCGCACGCCTCCCGTACTCAAATAGCTACCCCGCACGGCACCTCCTAGCCAATAAAAAAGCGACGTGTGGCGGCACGTAATTGGTAAGTAGAACGCCCACGGTTTCAATAATAGTTGTGTTTCCGATTTGTAACATGACAACAATTGTTCCAAAATGACTTTGTTGATTTTTAATGTGTGTGCCTTCGCAAATCGGACAGAAAATTTACCACAGCATGTTGGTGCCATGTCATGACACCATGCCAAGTTTCATGATTTTCAGGCGTGTTTTGGATTTGCATGAATTAAAAAATGAAGTTTCTCAATCTTTTTGGCCGAGCCACGACGCCTAGATGTTTGAATTTCATTCTCATTTCTTGCATGGGGCCTAGAAATTCACACAAGGACACACATGTGATTTTTCAACCAACTTTGGTGCACTGGAGCATGTGCTTGTAGTTCAAATTTGAATTATGCACATTAAATGCCCAGAATACAATTAATGTACAAAAACAGCCAAACAAACCCGGAATAATTCCAAAATTTAGCACGATACTTCTATTTGGTCTAATCTGCCTATGTAAACAAATTGAGGCAGGAGAAGGCAACGTATGTATGTCGTTTCGCACACGGAAGTGACACGTTCCCTCTCGGAACCATGAGCCTTCTTGAGAGAAGCTCCGGTTTGCAAGCAGCTTATACCAAAGCCTGTCCCAATTTGGCGAAAAAAATTACCACAACATGTTGGTGCCATGTCATGACACCATGCCAAGTTTCATGATTTGCAGGCGTGTTTTGGATTTACATGAATTAAAAACCAAGTTTCCCAATCTTTTCAGCCGAGCCACGACGCCCAGATGTTTGAATTTCATTCTCATTTCTTGCATGGGACCTAGAAATTCACCCAAGGACACACATGTGATTTTTCAACCAACTTTGGTGCACTGGAGCATGTGCTTGTAGTTCAAATTTGAATTATGCATATAAAATGCCCAGAAATTCAAATAATGTATAAAAAGGCCAAACGAACCCAGAATTAATGTATACAAAAATGAAATACATGCTTGGAAAACATGACTCCTAGCGTGGTGCCATGGTTTGGCCTCACCGTGACCTGGTAAAAATTTGAGAATGTTTTTCTTATGTCGCCATGCATGCCTTTCACAAATTGAACCATCACCGAGGAAGTTCGATGGCTTCGAGGGGGAAATCACCAGGATTGAAGGGGGATCCAAATTTCCTTTGTCCTTTCTCCATGAGTCTTTTTCTACGATGAACATACACCCTGCAAATCACCACGTTCAAATTTGACACTTTTCCGTGTTCATTTACCATATTTAGGGGATTGTTTGCATTCTCTAGGCATTAATGCACATAATTCAAATTCGAACAATCGGTGCATGAAAAGGTGCACAAGAACGGTCTAAAAATCCATCCTCGTGCTATTTAGTAAATTCTCATGCCTTTTACAAGGAATGGACAGATATTTCGAGGAAATGTGTGGCAATAGTCAACCATGAACGCGTCGTTTACTGGGTAACAACTATAAAAAATATGAAATAAATGCTTGAAAAACACGACGCTTGGCGTGGTGCCATGGTATGGCCTCACCATGCCCTAGTAAAAATTTGAGAATGTTATCCATATGTCGTCATGCACGCCTTTCATAAATCGAACCATCTCCGAGGAAGTTCCATGGTTTCGAGGGGGAAATCACTAAGATTGAAGGGTGATCCAAATTTCCTTTGTCCTTTATCCATGAGGTTTTTTTCTATGATGAACATACACCCTGCAAATCACCATGTTCAAATTTCACACTTTTCCGTGTTCATTTACCATATTTAGGGGATTATTTGCATTCTCTAGGCATTAATGCACATAATTCAAATTCGAACAATCGGTGCATGAAAAGGTGCACAAGAAGGGTCTGGAAAACCATCCTCGTGCCATTTAGTAAATTCCCATGCCTTTTACAAGGAATGGACAGATATTTCAAGGAAATGTGTGGCAATAGTCAACCATAAATGCGTCGTTTACTGGGTAACAACTATACAAAAAATGAAATAAATGCTTGAAAAACATGACGCCTGGCGTGCTGCCATGGTATGGCCTCACCATGCCCAGGTAAAAAATTGAGAATGTTATCCTTATGTCGTCATGCACGCCTTTCATAAATCAAACCATCACCGAGGAAGTTTCATGGTTTCGAGAGGAAAATCACCAAGATTAAAGGGGGATCCAAATTTTCTTTGTCCTTTGTCCATGAGTTTTTTTCTAAGATTAACATACACCTGGCAAATCACCATGTCCAAATTTGTCACTTTTCCGGGTTCATTTACAATATTGAGGGGATTATGTGCATTTTCTAGGCATTAATGCACATAATTCAAGTTCGAACAATCGGTGCATGAAATGGTGCACAAGAACGGTCTAGAAAACGATGCTCGTGCCATTTAGTAAATTCTCATGCCTTCTACAAGGAATGGACAGATATTTCGATGAAATGTGTGGCAATAGTCAACCACAAATGTTTGTTTATTGGGTTTTAAACTATAGAAAAATGAAATAAATGATTGAAAAACATGACGCCTAGCATGGTGCCATGGTATGACCTCACCATGCCCTGGTGAAAATTTGAGAAGGTTTGGCCTATGTCGTCATGCACGCCCTTCGTAAATCGAACTATCGCCGGGGAAGTTCCATGCTTTTGAGTGGGAAATCACCAAAATTGAAGGGGAATCCAAATTTTCTTTGTTCTTTGCCCTGGAGTTTTTTTCTACGAAGAACATACACCCTGCAAATCACCATGTTCAAATTTGGCATTTTTCCGGGCTCATTTACCATATTTAAGGGATTATGTGCATTTTCTAGGCATTTGGCGCATATAAATCCAATCCAGCTACAGCAGCACGGATGTGATGTGAGGGACGTGGATTGCATTCGACCGCGGCGCATCCTACAGTGCACACGCGCGATCTGCATGGCTGGTGTTCCAGCCAATCATAACGTAACACACAATAGCCTCACGGCACACTGTTTCCAGAAGCAGCCGAGATGAACCGTGTGCGATAATGAACGAGCAAAATTGTAAGGGAAGCCAAATTTCCTTTGTCGTTTGTCGTTGAGCTCTTAAAAACCACCACACTGTACAGCTGCCCGGCCCCTCCGTCCTGGAGCTCTCTCCAAGCGTCGTTCATGGCACCAGGGCGCACAGTAACTAGTAAGGAAGCGATGGCATCCCACGGCGCCGTGTTCCTCGCCACCCGCGACGGCACACATGGTAAGGAAGCGATGACATCTCGCCGCGCCGAGTTCATCACCGTCGGCGGCCACACAGTTACGTGGGCGGACTTTGAGGCTGCCATGGCTGAATGGGCGGTGGATCTAGATGTGGCCAAAGCCGCACGGGAGGACCGGAAAAGGCAGAAAGCAGTCAAGAAAAGAGAGTCCCACCACCGCAAGAAAGAGGAGGCCACACGCCGTGATGAGGAGAGCTTGGCGGAGATTGAAGCACGGTTGGCTGCCACCTTCAAGGCCGAGAAGGAGAACGCCGGCATCTGGCCAGCATGCCCTGATGGCAGCATGTGGGAAGTAGTTTAAGTTTCTAGTATTAGAGCAAATTACCAGTAGTACTTTAGGTTTGTAGTATTGACGTACAATGACCATCCTTTAAGGGCTTTGAGCGTTGATTAGCATGTGTGAACGTGTGCACTTTTTTGCATTAATCATTATAAGATCACAAAACACACAGTTTATTTGTCGTACCCGTGTGCGTTTGTTTTGCGTTAATGATCCATAAGTTTGTTACCTGTGCGATTGTTCCGAATAAACCAGGCGTACCATTGACCGAAAAAAATCGACTACACGTATACATTTTTTTGGAGACGGGAACTGCCAATTTTCTGTTTTCTCGCACACGAGTATTTTTCACACTTCGTCTCCGTTGTGTGTTTCCCCTGCCCAAGTTTCAAGTTTCGCAGTGAAATTTTCATTAGGAGCGCGATTTTAGAATTTATTCCTCCAACCACATCCCCACCCATCAAATTTCCTCAGTATCTCCCCCACCCCCCCCCCCCCCCGCGACTCCCCCTACCGGCAGCTCAAACCGCCGCCGGCTCCACCACAGCTTCAACCACATCTACGTTCTGCTCGGATCCAGTCAGGTAACCCACCGATCTCTATCACGGCCCCGGCCTGATTGCTTAAATGGCGCCTGTGAAACATCCTCATGCCTCCAAATCCCCACCGTCCCTACCTCCAGAGCATCGCCACGCAAGCCTAAACACATATCACGTGGAGGTCGAGGAGCTGATGGTGGTCCATGGTGTGATGGCCGTTGTGCGTGTTTACTCGGAGGAACACCACGCCTCCGCCATCGCCGACATGGTGCAGGCTCTAGCCCAGAAGAACTACCCCAGCGACTACCCCCCAGGACTTAACAGGTATGATCTGACCAGCTCAATCTTACCAATACCACTTGCAATGGCTATGTTTTGTATGGTTGATGTATTAAACATGTCAGTGCCTTGTTTATTTCAGTATTGCACAGTGTGATGTTCAAGTCTTAATCGTTCAGTTCAATTTCACCAATACCAGCAACAAACTTTGCTACCATGCTACTCTCCGCAATGAAGATATACTAGAGATGTTACCCATTTGCTATTTTTGGTGGATGTTAACCCTGTTGTACTTAACATGTCTATCCCTGTACTTACGCAGGGCCATAACGGGCGATGTTGTTGTTTGTCGTCGAGGTTAGCTGCATCCCATGCCTTACAGTATTTTACATCATTTGTGTAATTGTAGTTTGGCTTCTAACATTTACTTGCTTCTTGTAGGTACACATGTCAGGGGCACTGATCCACGCTTCGTCCTGGAGGAAGTGCTTGTCTCTGCCGCCGCTGACTTTGGGCGGGCTCTGGCCAAGATGTAGTGCCCCAGCAACTACCTCTCAGGACATACCAAGTATGAACTCACTAGTTCAATGTTACCAATACCAGTTGCAATTAATGTCTATGTTTTGTACGGTCGATGTCTTAAGCATCTTGTAGTAAACATGCCTGACACGTTTTAGCTATTTTTCTACCTTTTTATAGACAACTGGGCCATTATCTGCTCTGGCAGCACCTGCCTTGTAATGTTTAACTCTGCCAATTGCACTTTTATCAGTACCAATTTCAATGGCCATTAAGCCTGTTGCAATTAACAATTGTATCGATTTTTAAACAGTTGTATTTCAGTGGCTACAAACTTACAAAATATGAATTAGGATGTTGTTAAGCCTGTTGCAATTAACAGTTGTATCCATTTTTTAATCCGTCCCTTTGCTACTGTGCTACTCTTTCGCAATGAAGATATCCCTACATATGCTGCCATTTTATTACCATTTGCTATTTTTGGTGGATGTTAAACCTGTTGTAGTTAACATTGGCTTTCCATGTACTTACACAGGGCTACAATGGGGGATGTTGTTGTTTGCCGTCGAGGTTAGCTGCATCCCATGTCTTATACACCATCTATTCCTAAATTTAATTATTTTTAGAGATTCCAATATCGACTACATAATGAGCAAAATGAGTGAATCTATATTCTAATCTAAACTATATCTATAAATCTATACACATCCGTATGTAGTTCATATTGAAATCTCTAAAAATACTTGTACTTAGGAATGTAGGTAGTTGTATTTTACATCATTTGTGCAATCTCATTTAGCTTCTAGCATTTACTGGTTGCGCTTTGATCCCTTTTGCGTATGGGGCAATGAGATATTCATGAACAAATGTCAAGTGAGGAAACTAAGAAAGATTGTTAGGTGAAAGAAATGGGTGATGGGAATTAAGCTCTTTATTTACACTTTGTCCAAGACATCAGTGACTTTAGGATGGTAAGTAATCTGTTGCCTTTTCCCCTGCCCACAACAAGTTACTCTATTAGACCTCATGATCTGATATTTTTCTCTTTTCAATGGTTTCCGAAGCTATTTACTGATGATTACCTTGCAAACTACATGACCGGAGTGGAGGCAACTAAGGTTAAAGTATATAATTCATGCTACCATGATAATGCTCTAGAAGTCTTCCTGAAGGCGGTGAAGGATGAGCGGGCGATCATCACAAGGGGTTGGACAATAGTTGTTCGTGCCTATGGCATGCAAGAAGGCACATTATGGGCATTCCGCTTCTTCAACAACATCGGCAGTCAAAATGATTTACACTTGTCTCTTCACCTTTACCGCCTGTAAATATTCCTGTAATTACTGAACATATTGTACTGACAATTTTATTTATGGATTCGTTGTTGAACCATTGTGCTGAGACTTTGAATTGCACGTTTCATATTTCAAAATTTCAAATTTGAATAATAAATTACAGCCAAAAAAATTGTACAGGAGCGAACAAAATAATGTGCACACGGTTAGAAGAAAACAACGTGTGCGATGAAAAAATAAAACAGATGATTCTTTGACGTGAAACGTTTGCGATGCCCTTCGGACACAGACGCGGTTTCGTCTCATATGTGTATGCAATTCATGGTAATACGGCAAACATTTCAAACCAGTGTGCGTGTGTGATAGGAATACCAATCGCACATAGTTACGAAAATGTACACGTTGGCATTGGTAGAGGCACCGCACACATTTTACATTCTTGAACCATGTGCGATAACGTACCTATCACAAACATATTGGCAGATTAAATGTTGATGTCCACCTTTTTCACACGACTATAGCGGACTAATCGTTTGGGATGTACATACGAACGGAAATGTTTTCCCGGGATTGACTATGTGGGATGTACATACGAACAGAAACGTTTTTCCTGGATTCACTGTGTGGGATGTACATAAGAACGGAAACGTACTCCTTGGATTGACTGTGTGTGATATACATACGAACGGCAATGTTTTTTGGGATTCATCGTGTGGGATGTACATACCTACGAAAATGGTTTCTGAGATTCACCGTGTCGGATGTACATACCTATGGAAATGATTGGGTTTCCATGGGTCACCCGATCGCACACAAACTCATTTCGTGTCCCGGGAGGGCCTATCCCCGACGATTTTTGGGTCGTCTGGGAAGACCCCCCCCCCCATCACCCACACTCACTTGGCGACGGTTCCAAATGTCGTTGCGGAAAGGGGTTAAAAACCGTTTGTATAGCACCGACGCGTACCAGTGTCTTACGAGCATGGCGCGTGATCGTTTTCCCCCTTAGCTATCTGCTCTCCCGTAAGTTTCGTAGTGGTGATACCATCGGCCTTTGCATGGTGGTTTATGTAGGAGGTTCTGGGACCAGGAGGGACCTGATTTTCGTTTGTCAAGGTTATGACAAAAATGGTGGGACTGAAGGAAGCAGAACCTTAGCCCCCTACCTGATGCGCCAGATGTTGGGGTGTCAACTCAAGACATCAGGGATCACTGATACCATGTATTTCTTGTGTTCGACTAGGGGCTAAAACTCTCTGATTCCTTGGGAATACATCACAAGAGACACAAGGATTCTTATACAGATACAAGCCGCCATTGATAGTGTAAAACCCTACATTATATTCTTCATTGATATGGAAATGGGGGATTATAAGTGTTGTTGTGTTACAAATGTGGTGCTCGGGGTGTGATCGATGGTGGTCGAGGTCCTAGCTTCAGTTCCCGAACACTTCTATCTCTACTCCTCTAAGCTCGATGGGCTATTTCCTTCTTCTTGTGTTGCTAGGGATGGGTGAAGTAGTACTAGCTAGTGTATGTGTGTTCTTGCTTGTTATAAAATGACAACAGTCGTCCCCTTATATAGACCCGAGGGTACATGATAGTCGGTGTATTACATGTGAATGGATACAAGTAGAAGTTGGCGCCCGCCCTATGTATGTGCAATTTGTCTTTAGTCTTCGTAGATGATAAGATGTAGCGACCAGACCTCAAATAGTCCGATCTCTGTGCATCAGTGTCATCCCTGGATCGGTAATGCTGACACGCGCAGTACTTGAAGGATTTATAACAGAGTAGCAATCACACACTTATTACATCGAATGTCTCAAAAGAGAACTTATTACAATAAATATGGCTTAAGGCCATGTAATAACGATAACAGCGGAAGGCTTGGAAGATAAGCGAGTCCATCAACTCCAAAAGCATCACTGAGTATAAGATCACGACCTAAGGCACCTTACTCGTCGTCTGAAAAGTCTGCAACATGAATGTTGCAGCCCGAAAACGGGTCAACACATGGAATATGCTGGCATGTAACACATAGAGAGTAATGAACAGAAATATGCTATACTACATGCATATATGGCTGGTGGAAAGCTCTATGGTTACAATTTTGCATAAAGCCAATTTTTCCCTACAGGAAAGGAATAAATTTTATTTAACTATCATGGTGGTTGTTAAACATTGATAAGGGTACTCCAACTCAATCCCAATTAAGCATCATCATTAACCCAACAAAATTAAATTAAGTAACATGATGAGATTCACATGATAATCCAAGTACTAGATACTCAAAACATCCATAACCGGAGACACGGCTAACCATGATTACTTTATACAGTCTGCAGAGGTTTGCGCACTTTTTCCCGCAAGACTCGACCTCCTCCGCTTGATTTCTCGCACTACATGGTGTTTGAGAAACGGATGACCGAGACACAGTCTTTCAGAAGCATTAACTCTCTACTCCGGGAAGACAGTACCAACCTACATCCCCTACATCTGCTAGTCTACCTCTTCAAGAGCTCACGCAACTTAATCAACTACGCTAGAGCCCATAGTATCTTGCGACTGCACACGGAAGTTTCTAGCATGAAGAATCTCATGATCCCTTTGAGCCTGGGTGGCGGTCCATAGGAGAATCACACGGTACCCCGGGATTTTCAAAAAAATACAGACAACACTGGGTTCCCCAGGTGCCTCAATCCACCCAGATGTGAATTTAAGTTGCCACCTTAAGTAAACCATTAATTAATAATCTCACATCTGTCATGGATACACTCACCCAATCCACGTCTACTAGCATAGCATGGCAATATAAGCAAATGTAGAAGTAACTCCCAAAGGTTTGATAATAAAATGGGTAATAGGTTCTACCTCATCCACTTCCCAAAACCCACATATTAATCAGATCCTAATCATGCAATTGTTTGAGGATTGATCTAATGCAATAAAACTGGGTAGTAAAGAGGTATGATCAAAGTATTACTTGCCTTGCTGATGATCCGTGAAACCTAGAGATTCGAAGTAGCAAGCGGCGCACTCGGGGTACTCTATCGCAAACAAACAAGCATACAATAAGTACTCATTTAATGCACAGGTAAAACTCAAATAAGAGATCTAACCAGAAAGTTCAACTTAAGAACTCCGGTTTGCAAAAAGAATCAAACCAAACGAAGCAACGAAAGTCAAACGGCGAAAGAAACAAACTTCATTTACTAATATGGACCTAAGTCAAACTTTACGGTAGAAAAAGCTTGTTTGAGTTGGTTACACGAAAAGAGGGTTTCGAGACGAAACTCTAGGCGCTTGAATCGCCTGATTCCGATAAACGAGCGAAAAGTTATACTAGAACGAAAATCGGATCAGAAATCACGATCGAAAATAATCACGGAAAATCCGAGAAAAATAAAAAACGGACGAACAGGCTAACGAACGAACTTTCGCTGTCTGCGGCTAAAAGATGAAAAACCGTTCGTTAAAACGAACGAACGAACGGGCGTTCACTAAAAAAACTAAACCGCGAAAAAAAACGATCTATTAAAATAACAACCGCGGTTTTATAAAAAAATCCGGGTGGTTAACTGGCGTAAACCGGCAGTGGATCCGGTGGCTACCTCCGGCGGCGGCGGACTCCGGTGAGGGCGGCGAGGCGGCGGGTCCGGCGAGGCGATCGCCGCGGCGGCGAGGGGTGGCGGCGGCGGGTCCGCGAGGCGGTCGGCGGCGGCGAGGTGGCGGCGGCGCATGGATCGAGGGCGGCGGCGGCAGCGGCGGCGGCGGCGGCGTGCGGATCGAGGGCGGGGGCGGCTAGGATTTCGGGTGGGTTCAGGGTGGCCTCCCGGCACTTATAAAGGCCGGCCGGGCCAAGTGTCCTAGTCGGACACGGCCCGGTTAGGTCGGTTCGTGTTTTTTTTAAATAATGACGCGCAAAAAAACAAATAAAAGAAATACTAAACGGACTACAAAAATCCCGAAATAAGTTTTCCCCAACTTCTAAAATCAAGACGGACAAGATGAACATTTATTTGGGGCCTAAATGCAATTTTTAAAAACGCGCATTTTTCCTAATTCAAATAAAATAGCGATAAAACTCCAAAATAAAATCTTGTTTGATTTTATTATTAAATCCTCAATATTTCTTTATTTTGGAAAGTCATTTTATTCCCTCTCTCATATTTTTATAATAGAAATAATTGAAGATAAAATAACTAAAATCAAATGATCCTATTTTCAAAAATTTGAGAAAACTCAAATATGAAAGTAACGGAATCCCCAACTCTCTCCGTGGGTCCTTGAGTTGCGTAGAATTTCTAGGATCGAGCCAAAATGCAATAAAATATGATATGCAATGATGATCTAATGTATAACATTCCAAATTGAAAATTTGGGATGTTACAAACCTAACCCCCTTAAGATGAATCTCGTCCTCGAGATTCGGGTTGGCTAGAAAATAGGTGTGGGTGGTCCTTCAGTAGATCTTCCTCTCGCTCCCAGGTGGCTTCATCCTCGGTATGGTGGCTCCACTGAACTTTGCAAAACTTGATAACCTTGCTGCGAGTGACTCGGCTGGCATATTCGAGAATCTTGACTGGTTTCTCCTCATAGGTCAAATCACTATCCAACTGAATCGCTTCCAGTGGCACGGTATCTCTCAGCGGTATATCAGTCATCTCTGCGTGGCACTTCTTCAACTGGGAAACGTGAAACACATCGTGAACTCCTGACAATCCTTCGGGAGATTCCA
Organism: Aegilops speltoides; assembly: GCA_021437245.1. NCBI lineage: Eukaryota > Viridiplantae > Streptophyta > Magnoliopsida > Poales > Poaceae > Aegilops > Aegilops speltoides. Next base: position 230,620,426 of record CM038142.1, read on the forward strand.
ACTTGTAAGCAACTTCTCCCATACGCTCCAAAACTTTATATGGTCCGACAAAACGTGGCGCTAACTTTCCCTTAACTCCAAAGCGCTTAACTCCTCGAAGTGGAGATACACGAAGATAAACTCTGTCTCCGACTTCGTAAACTATCTCCTTGCGTTTAGAATCTGCGTAGCTCTTGTGCCTGGACTGGGCTACCTTGAGCCTATCGCGAATCAACTTCACCTTCTATTCAGACTCCTTAATCAAATCTGGTCCAAACAACTGGCGGTCTCCAACTTCATCCCACAACAACGGTGTCCTGCACCTCCTTCCATACAAAGCTTCGAAAGGGGCCATCTTCAAACTGGATTGATAACTGTTGTTGTAAGAGAACTCCGCATATCACAAATTGCCGTCCCAACTAGATCCATAATCTAGCGCACAAGCTCTCAGCATGTCCTCTAGAATCTGATTGACTCTCTCGGTCTATCCATCTGTCTGCGGATGAAAGGCTGTACTGAACTCTAGCCTTGTGCCCAAAGTTTTGTGTAACTGATTCCAAAACTTTGAGGTAAACTGGGTTCCTCTATCTGATACAATGCTCCTCGGAACTCCATGCAGACATACGATCCTAGTCATGTATATCTTTGCCAACTTAGCACTGGTGTAAGTGGTCTTCACTGGGATGAAATGAGCTACCTTCGTCAAACGATCGACTACAACCCATATCGAGTCATAGCCTGAACGAGTCCTGGGCAATCTTGTGATAAAATCCATGCCTAGCTTATCCCACTTCCATTCGGGTATCGGCAATGGCTGTAGCAATCCTGCTGGCTTCTGATGCTCTGCCTTCACTCTCTGACATACATCACATACTTCTACATACTCCGCAATATCCTTCTTCATTCTGGTCCACCAAAAAGTGTCCTTCAAATCCAGGTACATCTTGGTATTTCCTGGGTGAATCGAATATGGCGAATCATGGGCCTCTTGCAGAATCAACTTCCTGATCTTTGGTTCATTACGCACATAAACACGGTCCTCAAACCATAGGGTATCGTGCTCATCCTCACGAAACCCCTTAGCTTTTCCTTTGCTCATCTTCTCCTTTATCTCGGCAATCTCCTTGTCAGTCTTCTGAGCTTCTCTGATCTTATCCATCAAAGTAGACTGGATCTCTAATGCTGCTACATAGCCTCTTGGAACTATCTCCAAACATAGCTTGCGAAGATCCTCGACTAACTCCCTTGGTAACTCTCCGGTCATGAGTGTGTTGACATGGCTCTTGCGGCTCAACGCATCGGCTACTACGTTAGCCTTTCCGGGATGATAATGCAATCTCATATCATAATCCTTGATGAGCTCCAACCATCTCCTTTGCCTGAGATTCAACTCCTTCTGCGTGAAGATGTACTTCAAACTCTTGTGATCCGTGTACACCTCACAATGGTTTCCGATGATAAAATGTCTCCATGTCTTCAAAGCATGCACTACGGCTGCTAACTCCAAATCATGTGTAGCATAATTCAACTCATGGGGTTTAAGCTGTCGTGAGGCATACGAAACAACTCTTCCCTCCTGCATAAGCATTGCTCCAAGTCCTCGACGAGAAGCGTCGCAATATACTTCATAATCCTTATACCGATCAAAGCGTAATCAATTGGTGATGTAACCAAACGTTTCTTCAACTCCTGGAAACTGGCCTCACATTCCTCAGTCCATTTAAACTTGGTGTGCTTCTTCAACAATTCCGTCATGGGATTTGCAATCTTCGAGAAATTCTCAATGAACCTCCAGTAGTATCCTGCGAGTCCAAGAAAACTTCGGATCTCTCCAACTATTGTTGGGGCTTCCCAGTTTGTCACAGTGACAACTTTGGTGTGGTCTACTGCTATTCCTTCTCCGGATATAACATGTCCAAGGAATCCAACTTCCTTCAACCAAAACTCACACTTGCTAAACTTGGCGTATAACTGATGTTCTCTGAGCTTCTCCAGTACCAAACGCAAATGCTCCTTATTCTCTTCTTCATTCTTTGAGTAGACCAAAATATCATCAATGAACACCACGATGAACTTATCCAGAAACTCCATTAATACCTTGTTCATCATGTTCATGAAATAGGCAGGCGCGTTAGTCAGACCAAATGACATAACAGTATACTCATACAGCTCGTACCTGGTGGTAAAAGCCGTCTTAGGTATATCCTGCTCTCGTATCTTCAACTGGTGGTATCCTGATCGCAGATCGATCTTGGAAAATACCTTAGCTCCTTGCAATCGGTCAAACAAGTCATTTATCATCGACAGTGGGTACTTGTTCTTGATTGTCACTTCATTCAATCCTCGATAATCAACAACCATGTCACGCCCAATATGCGACCCTATCCAAAAGGAACTCGAAGGTCCCACCAAGGATAGACCCGCATATTGAAACGCTTTTGCAAGGTGGATATCATTACATCAACATTACATAATAGATGGGGATACATACAAAAGGCACACAATGCCACACGAATACAATATCACATACATAAGATCAACATCCGACTACGGATGAAACATAAACAGAAACTCAAACAACATCCACCCTGCTAGCCCAGGCTGCCGACCTGGAACCTATCCCCTGATCGAAGAAGAAGCAGAAGAAGAACTCCAAACAAGCAAACATCGCTCTCGCGTCATGATCATCGCAAAACCTGTACCTGCATATGTTGTTGTAGTAATCTGTGAGCCACGAGGACTCAAAGAATCCCATTACCATGGGTATCAAGACTAGCAAAGCTTAATGGGTAAGGAATGGATAAGTGGTGAGGTTGCAAGCAATGCTAAGCAAGTATGGTGGCTAACATACGCAAAAGAGAGCGAGAAGAGAAACAAAGGAACGGCCGTCAACTACAATGATCAAGAGGTGATCCGAACACCTACTTACGCCAAACATAACCCGAAACCGTGTTCACTTCCTGACTCACGAGAAGAGACCATCACGGCTACACACGCGTTGATGCATTTTAATTCGGATCAGGTGTCAAGTTATCTACAACCGGACATTAACAAATTCCCATCTGCCACATAACCGCGAGCACGGCTCTCGAAAGTTTATACCCTGCAGGGGTGTCCCAACTTAGCCCATGACAAGCTCTCGCGATCAATGAAGGAATAGACCTTCTCCCAGGAAGACCCGATCAGTCTCGGAATCCCGGTTTACAAGACATTTTGACAATGGTAAAACAAGACCAGCAAAGCCGCCCGATGCACCAACAATCCCGATAGGAGCTGCACATATCTCGTTCTCAGGGCACACCGGATGAGCAAGACGACGAGTTGGCATAGACCATGGTTGCCCAGGGGGCGCCGGACATCGCTCGGTTTGGACCAACACTTAGACAAGCATTGGCCCGGGGGGCTAAAATAAAGATGACCCTTGGGTTAATTACTCCCAAGGGAAAGGTAGGTGGTGGTGAGGCAAACGGTAAAACCAAGGTTGGGCCTTGCTGGACAAGTTTTATTCAAAACGAACTGTCAGGGGGTCCCATAAATCACCCGACCGCATAAGGAACGCAAAATCCGGGAACATAATACCGGTATGACGGAAACTAGGGCGGCAAGAGTGGAACAAAACACTAGGCATAAGGCTGAGCCTTCCACCCTTTACCAAATATATAGATGCATTAATAATATAAGAGATATTGTGATATCCCAACATAACCCTGTCCACCATGGAGAAATCTTCAACTTCACCTGCAACTAGCAACGCTATAAGAGGGGCTGAGCAAAAGCGGTAACATAGCCAAACAACGGTTTGCTAGGAATGGGTGTCAAAAGGTTAGAGGTTCATGGCAATTTGGGGGGGCTTGAAGAGCAAATGATAGGTAACGCAACATAGCGATAGAACAAAGCAACTAGCATAGCAATGATAGTAGTGAGATCCAGGGTGACGGTCATCTTTCCTGAAATCCCGCTAGGAAGAAGAACGAGTCCATGAAGAAGATGAAGCCACGAAGACGAACCAAGCGAAGACGAACGAATCCTCACGATCGCAACGAAACGGGAACTAATGAGAAGAAGCACACAACATGGTAAACACACCACACATAGACAAGACATGATGCACAACGATCATGATGCATGACAAAGCTAGATGCGGCTACTCATGGCAAGAGATGATGCAAACAAGAACAACACATCAAGGCAAGTTTAAATGAGGCCGGAAACAACATATAACAATTCCGGTAAGTCCTCATATGCAAATTTCGTAATTGGTCCAGATCTGAATAAACCTTATGTTCAAGTTGTTAAACAGCAAGTTAAGATGCACCAAGATGATCTACACGAGATTCTAGTCAAGTTACATATAAAGTTCATTAGATTCGGAGCTACGGCCTAGAAGATATGAGCAAAACAAGTTAAACATAGCATTGATGCAAAATGCACTCAAACATCAAGCAAATACACCAAAACAAGGATGCAACATGATAATATGAAACTACATGCAAAATCAAGCAAGTTTCATATAGAGCACACTCAAAACGGAGCAACGGTGCAACACATACACTCTATACAAGTCATAACAACAATCTGTCCAAAACAGCAACTAGGCATATTGCAAGCATCAAAACAACATGCTACAGCATCTCAACATAATAACAAAAGGCATGGGCATGAAGTACAGGTAAAGCATAACAAAACATGAACACTGAGCTATCTCCAGAAAAGACTAGAACATGCTCAAAAGGACATGGTAAGATTGCAAATAATAACAGTTTCAGACTTTAGCAGAAATAACATCAGGTTGCAATGTTTAGAGCTATCAAACAACATGTTACAGGAACTTATCATGGCAAACAAAGGCATGGCATGAATCTACTAATTGCATAGATCAAAAGTCCCTTACTGACCATGAGCCAAAAAGGATCAGAAAATATGATGGCACCCATGTAAACATGGCAAGTTATATTACAGATTTAAACATGGCAGGAACAACAATAAGTAGGCATGTTCGTGAGCTTGAACCACTCACTACAGAGCAATACATGGCATGGCAAGGCACCCAACAGTAAGAAGACATGTTTATGAAGCTAAGCATGGCAAGAACAAGTTCATAGGGTGCATGGAACACTAGCAAAACACATGGGAACTAGTGGACTTAATGTTAACAGGCTGATAGCAACATTATCAAGCAACTTTGGAGCAAGATATGAACAATCTACAGCAAGCTATAAATTCAACCAGGGGCATGGATGGATAGGGCATAACATGTAGATCAAAACATGTTTATAGAACATCTCCAGATTATGCACGAAATGACTAGTAGAAGCATGTTAACATAGCAACAAAATATAACAGAATCTGTCAGAAAACAAAGAACAAAGAACTACCCTACTTAGCAAGCTTGATACACTCAGCACACAACTCACAAAAATACATGGTTGGCACCCCTGGAAAGATGGCATAGCATAGATCAAAACACATGTATACATCAACCTCACAGGATGCACACATCAAGCATGGCAAAAATGACAAATGAGCAAGTTATAACAGTTCCAGCAGATTAACATTAACATGCACTCTTCCAACAGCATTTAGGGCATCAAGATGAGCTCAAATGAAAATGATGCAATGGAATCAAATGAAGTACTCGCCGAGACGAACAATTTGACATATTACACGCATGAAACGGAGCTACGGATGCAGAGATACAGCATGATGAACATAGCATGATAATATCACAGATCTGGGACTTAGCAGTTTTTTTACCTCCACGAAAGTCAACGCGGGACGAGGAGATCCCGGGGCGGAAGGATCCGGGCGTGGGGACGCATGTTTGGTTCGGCGGCACGGTGGATATCATCCACCTTCTTCGGATCCGGCCGGAGTAGAGCTCCGACGAGCTCGGCTCCGGCGAGGCGAGGAGGGGGTCGGCGAGGGCGGCGCGGTGAGGAGGGAGGAGCGCGGCGCCCGGGGCACGGCCGGAGAGGACGACCGGCGAGCTCCTGGCGACGCCCTGGCGCAGAAACCGCGGCGGCAGAGGGTAGCGGGAGAACGGCGGCGGCGGCAAGGTAGGACGGCGGCGGGCGGAGGGTGCCGGGCGGCGCATCCGCTGGCGGCGGAGGCGAGGCGCGGGCGCAGGGCGAGGCCCGCCGTGGGGGACGACGGAGGCGCCGGCGACGGCGACGGCGGCCGGTGGCGGAGTTCGGCGACGAGGCGGCGGCGGCGGCGGCGGCAGAAATTCGGGCGAGGCCGGACGGGCTGGGCGGCGAGGCGGCACGGCGGCGGCGCGCGGCCCCGGATGGGCTCATGCGGCTCGCATGACGGGCGCGCGGGGCCCAGGGCAGAGGGTGGCGGCGCGAGAGGCGACGGGACACGTGGCGGCGTGCGATTCGCGGAGGGGGCGGCGTCTGGACGTGTCCGGCCATCGGCGGACATGTCTGGCGGCGCGGAGGGAGGTGGACTAGGGTTTGGACCGGGATTTCGGGGAGGAAGACATATTTATAGGTAGAGGGAGCTAGGGGAATCCAAATGAGGAGCAGTTTTCGCCCACACGATCGTGATCGAATGACCGAGAGCATGGAGGGGAGTTAGATGGGTTTTGGGCCACTTTGGAAGGGGTGTTGGGCTGCACACAAAAGAGGGCCTCTGCGGTTACCCGGTTAACCGTTGGAGTATCAAACGACCTCCAAATGGCACGAAACTTGATAGGCGGTCTACCGATGCTATACCAAGGCCGCTTGGCAAACCTCGGGCCATTCCGAGAAAGTTTAACACCCGCACAAGAGAAGAGGCAAAAAGGGGACGCTGGATGACATAGGAGTGCCGGATCGCAAAACGGACAACGGGGAAAATGCTTGGATGCATGAGACGAACATGTATGCAACATGAGATGCACATGATGACATGATATGAAATGCATAAGATGACATGGCAAAGTGCAACACGCAAGCAAAAGACATGGCAATGTCGGCGAATAACTGGCAGACACCTGGCGCATCGAATCCGGGGCGTTACAACACTCCTCCACTAACAAGAGATCTCGTCCCGAGATCTTAGGACCGAGACGGGAGAGAAAAAGGGTTGAGGTGAAACAAGAAATCAAGAGAAGAAGCAAAGAATCAAGAGCACTCGAGAAGAAGATATGAACGGCGAGAATGACGAGAATCGAAAGCTCACGGAATCGAATAGACTATGAAATCACTCCTGTTAGAACGAGAAAAGAAACGAATAAGACCGAAGGATTTAGGTAGCACTCCGCTGAAAATGGGAGGATTAGAACGAACTTGAGAGGATGGAATGGATACTTGACGAGAGGAACGACACAATGCCCCCGGAAGAATTGAAAAAGTTGAAAGAAAAGAACTTAGGAGGAAAGGTTGAACGGAGTTGTGGACTTATGGAAAACATCTCGAAATTCTGAGGTGATAACCGACCACAAACGGAAAAGATTAAATAGCTGAGAAGAACGAAGAAATGCAAAACTCCACTTGAAAAGAATACGTAGAATTAATTGCACTTCGAGATGCGAGAAGAAAACATACTTGAACTCCACCAACAAGATCTTGATGAACACTTGAGAATGAAATGAATCATGAAGAACCATCATGAAGAACTCCGGTAAACAAAAGGATGATGAGATAGAATTCAAGGATGGAAAAAATAAGATTAAGGCCCTGCGATGATTTAGATGGAGGTTCCGACGAGTTGGTCGAGGGAATTTGAACTCCGGAAATGAAAAGATGAAAACACTTGAAATTAGAATTTATTCACCAAGAAGAAACTCCGAAGGAAGGGATTAATCACTTGGATGAAATAAGAATAAGATTTATTGTATGTTTATCCTTCATCAAATTAAATTGATGACAAGCAATGGATTTTTGCATACTACTTATTCTCCTTGAAAGGATTAAGAAGTGACATATCGCAAACTTTGAGAAAGTCTTCATGAACCACCGGTAGGATTGGAAAGAACGAATGAATTAAAATGATAAACAAGGAAAAGAATCTGAAAGAACCACCGTGAGAATTCGAAAATGACTGATGAAAGAGACTTAATCACCGGGAAGAATTAGAAGAACCAATATGCTAGAGGGGATTTAGATGCAAAAGAACAAAGAGATCATGAGCTGATTAAAGAACACTTCAATGAAGCACCGAGATAATATTGAGACGACTGAAGCTGAAAACTTAGAATGAAGAAATCTTCCAAAAAGATGACCTCCGGATGATCGAGAGGGAAAGCAACTCCTGAAATACTCCGGATGGATGAAAAGAATAACTGACAAATGGAATAATTGACGAGGATAACAAGAAGCTAGAACCGCAAATCTTCAAGAGAACGGACAAGATTTAGAGGAAAAAAACTCTTCTTCGATCTTCAAATGATGACGAGAAACACCACCAAAATTACTGAGATACTCCGGGAGAATAGAAAACGAAGAGGTTGAGGCATCAATGAAAAGAATTTGAAGGAGATCTTGGAGAAGGCATGTGACTGACGGAATCCATTCTTATGCCACACTTGAAAAGAATTTGAGAATAACTCCGGGGGAATTAGAAGAGTCAGGTAAGATCCTGGGAAAAGACCTGTGGGTTAGGGCCCACTAAAGAGAAAAAACACCGTTGGAAAGGATTGTTGAAAAGATAGATGATGAACCGGAACAATTGAAATATTTGAATGAGGTGACAACCTCGAATTAATTGGAACACGGACGAATCTCCTAAGATGTCTAGAACACTCTGGAAGGATAAACTGGTGAGAGGCGAACGAGCAAGGGGAAAACATTTGAGCCGAGGAAAAGAATATGATCAACACCGAATACTTGAATTGGGTCCACCGGAAAAGAAAAAAAATGAAGTATGACGAACGAGATGAGAATTCACCGGTTGAGATAATTGAGGAAAGATTGAAGAGGCTTCGAGCGAATGAAATAGCTGCTCAAACAGACTCGAAGTCCGGGAAGAAAAGGGTGGAGGGCGGAAAACAAAGAAACTTGGTAGGGGAAACCGACGAATATCTTGAAGAGAAAAACACCTGTTGAAAGCAAAGACTTCGCACGAGTAGGGAGGATACTTGATTACGGACTCCCGTTTAAAGAAGAAGAAGGGTGGGCGGGTGGGAAAAGAAAACAACTGAGGATTGAACTCAAAGATGAAGAGGCTCAAGTCAACTTGACGAGAAATGCACCGGATAAAAAGAGGATGGACAACTCACGAAACTAACCACGTGATCCTAAAGAAAAATTTGAACGGGAAGAGGAGTAATTCAAAACACCTACGTCAAGGTTCCTCACCAGAGCCACGAAGGGGCTGAGGAGTAAAAAGAATTCCTACTCTCCGATATAACTAGACTCCAAAAACAGTTTTCTTCTAGACTCAACAACGGCCAAACTACACGGTCAATCAAGGGGGGGCTCCTAAGGTCGGTCGAGGCTCTGATACCAACTTGTCACGCCCAATATGCGACCCTATCCAAAAGGAACTCAAAGGTCCCACCAAGGATAGACCCGCATATTGAAACGCTTTTGCAAGGTGGATATCATTACATCAACATTACATAATAGATGGGGATACATAAAAAAGGCACACAATGCCACACGAATACAATATCACATACATAAGATCAACATCTGACTACGGATGAAACATAAACAAAAACTCAAACGACATCCACCACCGCTAGCCCAGTGCTGCCGACCGAACCTATCCCCGATCAAGAAGAAGCGTAAGAAGAACTCCAAACAAGCAAACATCGCTCTCGCGTCATGATCATCGCAAAACCTGTACCTGCAAATGTTGTTGTAGTAATCTGTGAGCCACGAGGACTCAGCAATCCCATTACCATGGGTATCAAGACTAGCAAAGCTTAATGGGTAAGGAATGGATAAGTGGTGAGGTTGCAGCAGCGGCTAAGCAAGTATGGTGGCTAACATACGCAAAAGAGAGCGAGAAGAGAAACAAAGGAATGGCCGTCAACTAGCAATGATCAAGAGGTGATCCTGAACACCTACTTACGTCAAACATAACCCAGAAACCATGTTCACTTCCCGGACTCCGCCGAGAAGAGACCATCACGGCTACACACGCGGTTGATGCGTTTTAATTCGGATCAGGTGTCAAGTTATCTACAACCGGACATTAACAAATTCCCATCTGCCGGGCACGGCTCTCGAAAGTTTATACCCTGCAGGGGTGTCCCAACCTAGCCCATGACAAGCTCTCGCGATCAACGAAGGAATAGACCTTCTCCCAGGAAGACCCGATCAGTCTCGGAATCCCGGTTTACAAGACATTTCGACAATGGTAAAACAAGACCAGCAAAGCCGCCCGATGCGCCGACAATCCCGATAGGAGCTGCACATATCTCGTTCTCAGGGCACACCGGATGAGCAAGACGACGGGTTGGCATAGACGCTGGTTGCCCAGGGGGCGCCGGACATCGCTCGGTTTGGACCAACACTTAGACAAGCATTGGCCCGGGGGGGCTAAAATAAAGATGACCCTTGGGTTAATTACTCCCAAGGTACAGGTAGGTGGTGGTGAGGCAAATGGTAAAACCAAGGTTGGGCCTTGCTGGACAAGTTTTATTCAAAGCGAACTGTCAGGGAGGTCCCATAAATCACCCGACCGCGTAAGGAACGCAAAATCCGGGAACATAATACCGGTATGACGGAAACTAGGGCGGCAAGAGTGGAACAAAACACCAGGCATAAGGCCGAGCCTTCCACCTTTTACCAAATATATAGATGCATTAATAATATAAGAGATATTGTGATATCCCAACATAACCCTGTCCACCATGGAGAAATCTTCAACTTCACCTGCAACTAGCAACGCTATAAGAGGGGCTGAGCAAAAGCGGTAACATAGCCAAACAACGGTTTGCTAGGAATGGGTGTCAAAAGGTTAGAGGTTCATGGCAATTTGGGGGGGCTTGAAGAGCAAATGATAGGTAACGCAGCATAGCGATAGAACGAAGCAACTAGCATAGCAATGATAGTAGTGAGATCCAGGGTGACGGTCATCTTGCCTGAAATCCCGCTAGGAAGAAGAACGAGTCCATGAAGAAGATGAAGCCACGAAGACGAACCAAGCGAAGACGAACGAATCCTCACGATCGCAACGAAACGGGAACTAATGAGAAGAAGCACACAACATGGTAAACACACCACACATAGACAAGACATGATGCACAACGAGCATGATGCATGACAAAGCTAGATGAGGCTACTCATGGCAAGAGATGATGCAAACAAGAACAACACATCAAGGCAAGTTTAAATGAGGCCGGAAACAACATATAACAATTCCGGTAAGTCCTCATATGCAAATTTCGCAATTGGTCCAGATCTGAATAAACCTTATGTTCAAGTTGTTAAACAGCAAGTTAAGATGCACCAAGATGATCTACACGAGATTCTAGTCAAGTTACATATAAAGTTCATTAGATTCGGAGCTACGGCCTAGAAGATATGAGCAAAACAAGTTAAACATAGCATTGATGCAAAATGCACTCAAACATCAAGCAAATACACCAAAACAAGGATGCAACATGATAATATGAAACTACATGCAAAATCAAGCAAGTTTCATATAGAGCACACTCAAAACGGAGCAACGGTGCAACACATACACTCTATACAAGTCATAACAACAATCATCCAAAAAAAGAACTAGGCATATTGCAAGCATCAAAACAACATGCTACAGCATCTCAACATAATAACAAAAGGCATGGGCATGAAGTACAGGTAAAGCATAACAAAACATGAACACTGAGCTATCTCCGAAAAGACTAGAACATGCTCAAAAGGACATGGTAAGATTGCAAATAATAACAGTTTGCAGACTTTAGCGTAAATAACATCAAAGTTGCAATGTTTAGAGCTATCAAACAACATGTTACAGAACTTATCATGGCAAACAAAGGCATGGCATGAATCTACTAATTGCATAGATCAAAAGTCCCTTATCGACCATGAGCCAAAAGGATCGAGAAAATATGATGGCACCCATGTAAACATGGCAAGTTATATTACAGATTTAAACATGGCAGGAACAACAATAAGTAGGCATGTTCGTGAGCTTGAACCACTCACTACAGAGCAATACATGGCATGGCAAGGCACCCAACAGTAAGAAGACATGTTTATGAAGCTAAGCATGGCAAGAACAAGTTCATAGGGTGCATGGAACACTAGCAAAACACATGGGAACTAGTGGACTTAATGTTAACAGGCTGATAGCAACATTATCAAGCAACTTTGGAGCAAGATATGAACAATCTACAGCAAGCTATAAATTCAACCAGGGGCATAGATGGATAGGGCATAACATGTAGATCAAAACATGTTTATAGAACATCTCCAGATTATGCACGAAATGACTAGTAGAAGCATGTTAACATAGCAACAAAATATAACAGAATCTGTCAGGAAAACAGCAACAGCAACTACCCTACTTAGCAAGCTTGATACACTCAGCACACAACTCACAAAAACACATGGTTGGCACCCCTGGAAAGATGGCATAGCATAGATCAAAACACATGTATACATCAACCTCACAGGATGCACACATCAAGCATGGCAAAAATGACAAATGAGCAAGTTATAACAGTTCCAGCAGATTAACATTAACATGCACTCTTCCAACAGCATTTAGGGCATCAAGATGAGCTCAAATGAAAATGATGCAATGGAATCAAATGAAGTACTCGTCGAGTCGAACAATTTGACATATTACACGCATGAAACGGAGCTAGGGATGCAGAGATACAGCATGATGAACATAGCATGATAATATCACAGATCTGGGACTTAGCAGTTTTTTTACCTCCACGAAAGTCAACGCGGGACAAGGAGATCCCGGGGCGGAACGATCCGGGCGTGGGGACGCGTGTTTGGTTCGGCGGCACGGTGGATCTCATCCACCTTCTTCGGATCCGGCCGGAGTAGAGCTCCGGCGAGCTCGGCTCCGGCGAGGCGAGGAGGGGGTCGGCGAGGGCGGCGCGGTGAGGAGGGAGGAGCGCGGCGCCCGGGGCACGGCTGGAGAGGACGGCCGGCGAAGCTCGGCGACGCCTGGCGCGAAACCGCGCGGCAGAGGGTAGAGCGGGAGAACGGCGGCGGCGGCGAGGTAGGACGGCGAGGGGCGGAGGGTGCCGGGCGGCGCATCCGCTGGGCGGCGGAGGCGAGGCGCGGGCGCAGGGCGAGGCCCGCCGTGGTGGGACGACGGAGGCGCCGGCGACGGCGGCGGCGGCGGTGGCGGAGTTCGGCGACGAGGCGGCGATGGGCGGCGGCGGCGAAAGAGTTCGGCGAGGCCGGACGGGCTGGCGGCGGAGGCGGCACGGCGGCGCGCCGGGCCCCGGATGAGCTCATGCGGCTCGCGACGGCTCGCGCGGGCCCGGGCAGAGGGTGGCTGCGCGAGAGGCGACGGGGACACATGGCGGCGTGCGATTCGCGGAGGGGGCAGCGTCTGGACGTGTCCGGCGGCGCGGAGGGAGGTGGACTAGGGTTTGGACCGGGATTTCGGGGAGGAAGACATATTTATAGGTAAAGGGAGCTAGGGGAGTCCAAATGAGGAGCGGTTTTCGCCCACACGATCGTGATCGAATGACCGAGAGCATGGAGGGGAGTTAGATGGGTTTTGGGCCACTTTGGAAGGGGTGTTGGGCTGCACACAAAAGAGGGCCTTTGCGGTTACCCGGTTAACCGTTGGAGTATCAAACGACCTCCAAATGGCACGAAACTTGATAGGCGGTCTACCGATGCTATACCAAGGCCGCTTGGCAAACCTCGGGCCATTCCGAGAAAGTTTAACACCCGCACAAGAGAAGAGGCAAAAAGGGGACGCTGGATGACATAGGAGTGCCGGATCGCAAAACGGACAACGGGGAAAATGCTTGGATGCATGAGACGAACATGTATGCAACATGAGATGCACATGATGACATGATATGAAATGCATAAGATGACATGGCAAAGTGCAACACGCAAGCAAAAGACATGGCAATGACGGCGAATAACTGGCAGACACCTGGCGCATCGAATCCGGGGCGTTACAACACTCCTCCACTAACAAGAGATCTCGTCCCGAGATCTTAGGACCGAGACGGGAGAGAAAAAGGGTTGAGGTGAAACAACAAATCAAGAGAAGAAGCAAAGAATCAAGAGCACTCGAGAAGAAGAGATGAACGGCGAGAATGACGAGAATCGAAAGCTCACGGAATCGAATAGACTATGAAATCACTCCTGTTAGAACGAGAAAAGAAACGAATAAGACTGAAAGGATTTAGGTAGCACTCCGGCTGAAAATGGGAGGATTAGAACGAACTTGAGAGGATGGAATGGATACTTGACGAGAGGAACGACACAATGCCCCGGAAGAATTGAAAAAGTTGAAAGAAAAGAACTTAGGAGGAAAGGTTGAACGGAGTTGTGGACTTATGGAAAACATCTCGAAATTCTGAGGTGATAACCGACCACAAACGGAAAAGATTAAATAGCTGAGAAGAACGAAGAAATGCAAAACTCCACTTGAAAAGAATACGTAGAATTAATTGCACTTCGAGATGCGAGAACAAAACATACTTGAACTCCACCAACAAGATCTTGATGAACACTTGAGAATGAATTGAATCATGAAGAACCATCATGAAGAACTCCGGTAAACAAAAGGATGATGAGATAGAATTCAAGGATGGAAAAAATAAGATTAAGGCCCTGCGATGATTTAGATGGAGGTTCCGACGAGTTGGTCGAGGGAATTTGAACTCCGGAAATGAAAAGATGAAAACACTTGAAATTAGAATTTATTCACCAAGAACAAACTCTGAAGGAAGGGATTAATCACTTGGATGAAATAAGAATAAGATTTATTGTATGCTTATCCTTCATCAAATTAAATTGATGACAAGCAATGGATTTTTGCATACTACTTATTCTCCTTGAAAGGATTAAGAAGTGACATATCGCAAACTTTGAGAAAGTCTTCATGAACCACCGGTAGGATTGGAAAGAACGAATGAATTAAAATGATAAACAAGGAAAAGAATCTGAAAGAACCACCGTGAGAATTCAAAATGACTGATGAAAGAGACTTAATCACGGGAAGAATTA
The DNA here is from genome assembly GCA_021437245.1 of Aegilops speltoides. Taxonomy (NCBI): domain Eukaryota; kingdom Viridiplantae; phylum Streptophyta; class Magnoliopsida; order Poales; family Poaceae; genus Aegilops; species Aegilops speltoides. The sequence continues at coordinate 230,635,509 of CM038142.1, forward strand.
GAAGAACCAATATGCTAGAGGGATTTAGATGCAAAAGAACAAAGAGATCATGAGCTGATTAAAGAACACTTCAATGAAGCACCGAGATAATATTGAGACGACTGAAGCTGAAAACTTAGAATGAAGAAATCTTCCAAAAAGATGACCTCCGGATGATCGAGAGGGAAAGCAACTCCTGAAATACTCCGGATGGATGAAAAGAATAATCGACAAATGGAATAATTGATGAGGATAACAAGAAGCTAGAACCGCAAATCTTCAAGAGAATGCATAAGATTTAGAGGAAAAAACTCTTCTTCGATCTTCAAATGATGACGAAACACCACCAAAATTACCGAGATACTCCGGAGAATAGAAAACGAAGAGGTTGAGGCATCAATGAAAAGAATTTGAAGGAGATCTTGGAGAAGGCATGTGGTGACGGAATCCATTCTTACGCCACACTTGAAAAGAATTTGAGAATAACTCCGGGAATTAGAAGAGTCGTAAGATCCTCGAAAAGACACGTGGGTTAGGGCCCACTAAAGAGAAAAACACCGCTGGAAAGGATTGTTGAAAAGATAGATGATGAACCGGAACAATTGAAATATTTGAATGAGGTGACAACCTTGAATTAATTGGAACACGGACGAATCTCCTAAGATGTCTAGAACACTCCGGAAGGATAAACTGGCGAGAGGCGAACGAGCAAGGGGAAAACATTTGAGCCGAGGAAAAGAATATGATCAACACCGAATACTTGAATTGGGTCCACCGGAAAAGAAAAAAAATGAAGTATGACGAACGAGATGAGAATTCACCGGTTGAGATAATTGAGGAAAGATTGAAGAGGCTCGAGCGAATGAAATAGCTGCTCGAAACAGACTCAGGCTCCGGGAAGAAAAGGGTGGGAGGGCGGGAAAACAAAGAAACTTGGTAGGGGAAACCGACGAATATCTTGAAGAGAAAAACACCTGTTGAAAGCAAAGACTTCGCACGAGTAGGGAGGATACTCGATTACGGACTCCCGTTTAAAGAAGAAGAAGGGTGGGCGGGTGGGAAAAGAAAACAACTGAGGATTGAACTCAAAGATGAAGAGGCTCAAGTCAACTTGACGAGAAATGCACCGGATAAAAAGAGGATGGACAACTCACGAAACTAACCACGTGATCCTAAAGAAAAATTTGAACGGGAAGAGGAGTAATTCAAAACACCTACGTCAAGGTTCCTCACCAGAGCCACGAAGGGGCTGAGGAGTAAAAAGAATTCCTACTCTCCGATATAACTAGACTCCGAAAACAGTTTTCTTCTAGACTCAACAACGGCCAAACTACACGGTCAATCAAGGGGGGGCTCCTAAGGTCGGTTGAGGCTCTGATACTAACTTGTCACGCCCAATATGCGACCCTATCCAAAAGGAACTCGAAGGTCCCACCAAGGATAGACCCGCATATTGAAACGCTTTTGCAAGGTGGATATCATTACATCAACATTGCATAATAGATGGGGATACATACAAAAGGCACACAATGCCACACGAATACAATATCACATACATAAGATCAACATCTGACTACGGATGAAACATAAACAAAAACTCAAACGACATCCACCCTGCTAGCCCAGGCTGCCGACCTGGAACCTATCCCCTGATCGAAGAAGAAGCAGAAGAAGAACTCCAAACAAGCAAACATCGCTCTCGCGTCATGATCATCGCAAAACCTGTACCTACAACTGTTGTTGTAGTAATCTGTGAGCCACGAGGACTCAGCAATCCCATTACCATGGGTATCAAGACTAGCAAAGCTTAATGGGTAAGGAATGGATAAGTGGTGAGGTTGCAAAGCAATGCTAAGCAAGTATGGTGGCTAACATACGCAAAAAGAGAGCGAGAAGAGAAACAAAGGAATGGCCGCCAACTAGAAATGATCAAGAGGTGATCCGAACACCTACTTACGCCAAACATAACCCGAAACCATGTTCACTTCCGGACTCACCGAGAAGAGACCATCACGGCTACACACGCGTTGATGCGCTTTAATTCGGATCGGTGTCAAGTTATCTACAACCGACATTAACAAATTCCCATCTGCCACATAACCGCGGGCACGGCTCTCGAAAGTTTATACCCTGCAGGGGTGTCCCAACCTAGCCCATGACAAGCTCTCGCGATCAACGAAGGAATAGACCTTCTCCCAGGAAGACCCGATCAGTCTCGGAATCCCGGTTTACAAGACATTTCGACAATGGTAAAACAAGACCAGCAAAGCCGCCCGATGCGCCGACAATCCCGATAGGAGCTGCACATATCTCGTTCTCAGGGCACACCAGATGAGCAAGACGATGGGTTGGCATAGACGCTGGTTGCCCAGGGGGCGCCGGACATTGCTCGGTTTGGACCAACACTTAGACAAGCATTGGCCCGGGGGGGCTAAAATAAAGATGACCCTTGGGTTAATTACTCCCAAGGTACAGGTAGGTGGTGGTGAGGCAAATGGTAAAACCAAGGTTGGGCCTTGCTGGACAAGTTTTATTCAAAGCGAACTGTCAGGGAGGTCCCATAAATCACCCGACCGCGTAAGGAACGCAAAATCCGGGAACATAATACCGGTATGACGGAAACTAGGGCGGCAAGAGTGGAACAAAACACCAGGCATAAGGCCGAGCCTTCCACCTTTTACCAAATATATAGATGCATTAATAATATAAGAGATATTGTGATATCCCAACATAACCCTGTCCACCATGGAGCAACGCTATAAGAGGGGCTGAGCAAAAGCGGTAACATAGCCAAACAACGGTTTGCTAGGAATGGGTGTCAAAAGGTTAGAGGTTCATGGCAATTTGGGGGGGCTTGAAGAGCAAATGATAGGTAACGCAGCATAGCGATAGAACGAAGCAACTAGCATAGCAATGATAGTAGTGAGATCCAGGGTGACGGTCATCTTGCCTGAAATCCCGCTAGGAAGAAGAACGAGTCCATGAAGAAGATGAAGCCACGAAGACGAACCAAGCGAAGACGAACGAATCCTCACGATCGCAACGAAACGGAAACTAATGAGAAGAAGCACACAACATGGTAAACACACCACACATAGACAAGACATGATGCACAACGAGCATGATGCATGACAAAGCTAGATGAGGCTACTCATGGCAAGAGATGATGCAAACAAGAACAACACATCAAGGCAAGTTTAAATGAGGCCGGAAACAACATATAACAATTCCGGTAAGTCCTCATATGCAAATTTCGTAATTGGTCCAGATCTGAATAAACCTTATGTTCAAGTTGTTAAACAGCAAGTTAAGATGCACCAAGATGATCTACACGAGATTCTAGTCAAGTTACATATAAAGTTCATTAGATTCGGAGCTACGGCCTAGAAGATATGAGCAAAACAAGTTAAACATAGCATTGATGCAAAATGCACTCAAACATCAAGCAAATACACCAAAACAAGGATGCAACATGATAATATGAAACTACATGCAAAATCAAGCAAGTTCCATATAGAGCACACTCAAAACGGAGCAACGGTGCAACACATACACTCTATACAAGTCATAACAACAATCTGTCCAAAACAGCAACTAGGCATATTGCAAGCATCAAAACAACATGCTACATGTAACGCCCTCGATGCGGCTATATCTCCCACGTGTCGAAGCACGACTTAGAGGCATAACCGCATTGAAAGCAATGTCGCAAGTGAGGTAATCTTCACACAACCCATTTAATACATAAGGGGAAAAGAGATACATAGTTGGCTTACAATCGCCACTTCACACAATTACATGAATAAAGCATTACATCATCCAGATACAATCAAGGTCCGACTACGGAACCAAAATAAAAGAAGAACCCCAAATGCGACAAAGGACCCCGATCGACCCCAACTGGGCTCCACTACTGATCAACTAGAACGAAACAACACAAAGGGCAAGATCTTCAACGAGCTCCTCCTTGAGCTTGGTTGCGCCACCGCCGGTAACATAGGCACCGCAAACTGGTTTTGAAGTATCCGTGAGCCACGAGGACTCAGCAATCCCATTACCATGGGTATCAAGACTAGCAAAGCTTAATGGGTAAGGAAGGGTGCAGTGGTGAGGCTGCAGCAACAACTAAGCAAGTATGGTGGCTAACCAACGCAAATAAGAGCGAGAAGAGAACAAGCGGAACGGACGTGAAGCTAGCAATGATCAAGAGGTGATCCCGAACACCTACTTACGCCAATCATAACACGAAACCGTGTTCACTTTCGGACTCCGCCGAGAAGAGACCATCACGGCTACACACTCGGTTGATGCGCTTTATTTCGGATCAAGTGTCAAGTTGTCTACAACCGACATTAACAAATTCCCATCTGCCACATAACCGCGGGCACGGCTCTCGAAAGTTTATACCTGCAGGGTGTCCCAACTTAGCCCATGACAAGCTCTCGCGATCATCGAAGGAATAGACCTTCACCCGAGACACTCCGATCGACTCGGTATCCCGGTACATCAAGACATTTCGACAATGGTAAAACAAGACCAGCAAGACCTCCGGCGTGCCGACATCCCGATAGTAGCCAGCAGATCTCGCCTCGAGCCACGACCGGATGAACACTACGACGGCAACCGATTTAAACCCCAAGTTGCCTAGGGCGGCACCGCAAGTGGCTCTGGTTTGGACCAACACTTAGACAAGCATTGGCCCGGGGGGGCTGAAATAAAGATGACCCTTGGGTTAATTACTCCCAAGGGAAAAGTAGGTGGTGGTGAGGCAAATGGTAAAAGGCAATGTTGGGCCTTGCTGGACAAGTTTTATTCAAAGTGAACTGTCAAGGGGGTCCCATAAATCACCCGACCGCGTAAGGGACGCAAAATCCGGGAACATAACACCGGTATGACGGAAACTAGGGCGGCAAGAGTGGAACAAAACACCAGGCATAAGGCCGAGCCTTCCACCCTTTACCAAGTATATAGATGCATTAATAATATAAGAGATATTGTGATATCCCAAAATAAACCCTGTCCACCATGGAGAAATCTTCAACTTCACCTGCAACTAGCAACGCTATAAGAGGGGCTGAGCAAAGCGGTAACATAGCCAAACAATGGTTTGCTAGGAATGGTGTCAAAGGTTAGAGGTTCATGGCAATATGGGATGGCTGGACAAACAGGTAATGGGTAGCGCAGCATAGCAAAAGAACGAGGCAACTAGCATAGCAATGATAGTAGTGAGATCCAGGGTAACGGTCATCTTGCCTGAAATCCCGCAAGGAAGAAGAACGAGTCCATGAAGAAGACAAACGGACGAAGACGAACGGATCCTCACAACTCCGGAACGAAACCGAAGCTAACGAGAGAAGCAACCCGGAAAGAAGCAAACGACATAGTAAACACACGAGCATAATCATGGCATGATGCGCAGACAAATATGATGCATGTCCGGTTTAATGAGGCATGGCATGGCAAAGTGCGCAAGCAATCCTACAAATTAAGTGGAGCTCAATATGCAACGGTGCATATTGATGAAACACCACGACAAGTTATTTAGTTCGATCTCGTTAAAGCTACCCAACATTATTAAATGTTGATAAACATGGCAAGGGGTGAAGCATAACAAAACTACCTAACTAGGCAAGTTTAAATGAGGCCGGAACAACAAACAACAAGTCCGGAAAATCCTCATGAGCATATTATGAATTTGGTACTGTTCTGCCCTAAACACAATTTTAAAGTTGTTAAACAGGAAAATAAAGTGGACCATGTTAAACTAGGCAAAATTCTACCCCATTTACATATAAAGTTTATTAAATTCCGAGTTACGGTTATTTAGTTATGAAATAAATCATTTAGCATGGCATTTAAGCAAATTAACACAAACAGCATTTTAAACAATTTAAACATGGATGAAAATGGCATATTATGAAACTAGATGAAAAACTAAGCATTTAACATATAAAGTTTGTTTTAATCCGATGCACCGTTAATTAGTTATTAAATGCATGAGTTCTAGGGGGTTTTCTGTAAATCTGAAAATCACTGAATAATGACAAAATTCGCTGGCAGGAAAAAAAAACATGCGGGCCGAATCTGAAAAGAAAGCCCACAAGGAAACATGGGGTTGCTCACCCCGCCTACTGAGCCCGGTCGGTGGAGAGTGAAATTTGTGCGAAAAGGCTACTGGCCTCACCATGGGCTTGGCCCGTTGGAGGAGGAGGCCGGCTCGGCTCGGTTCGGGGCTGGGCCTCGGTCAACTGACGACGCGGAGTCGGCCCAAGCGCGCGGAGGCGCGGTCCACGCGGGCAGGGCCCGGTCGAGCGATGCACTCGCTGACGCTGCTGTTCGCTCTGAAGAACAGACGCAGCGACAGCCGATGCAGAAGACGGGGACGGAGGAATTTGCAGGACGGCGCGCGACGGAGGAGGCCCGGACGGAGAGGTCGCTGGGGCCCTGGGCGGCGGCGAGGCAAAACGGCGGCGGGGATGAAGCTCCGTTCCCGGCGACGGCGGGGGCTCGAGTGACTCGGAGCAGAGCAGGGAGGCCGGCGGGGCAGGGACTAGGCGCGGGATCCACGGCGAGGAAGAGGGTCGGCGCGGACGGGGCTGCAGAGGGCCTCCGGGACGGCGCGGCGGCGGATCTGGGTGAGCTCCTCGCCGGATCGAAGGAGCGGCGACGCGGCAAAAATTCGGGCGGCTCCCTGAAGCTGCGGCCACCATGGTTGATCCTGGAGAGAGAGAGAACCGAGAGAAAGTAAGAGAGGCACAGGAGGAACAGAAAAGAGAAGGGAGGAGCAGGGGAACGACGGCCTGGACCTCGGGGCGACGAGGACGGCGCTCGGCTAGGTGAATCGAGGGGATCGGGAGGAGGAGACTGCGGCCGGATCGATGGATGGAAAGGACTGGGTTGGCTCGGCGCTGAAAACCAGGGGGTGGTCGGGAGACTCAGATGAGTCGGGCAAGATCCCGAGGAAAAAGAAGTGGCGGCGGCGGCGATAGGATAGGGGAGGAATGGATGAGACAGACTAGGGTTAGACTATTTAAATATAGCGAGTGGGTAGGCTTAGGGTCATTTGGTCCCTCCGATTAAAATCGGACGGTCGCGAATAAAACAGTTAGGGAGCCCAAATAACAAAACGGAGATGTTTTGTAGACGTTAGGGGATGATCCGGACCCAACGGAAGCGACAGACCGGTTCGGGTTCGGGCAAGTTTCGGACACGCACACGGGGGGTGCTGCGAGCTGGCAAGAGAGGTCGACAAAGACAAGGGGGGGTTTGAGAAAAGAGTAGAGAAGGTCAAACAGTCAGACAAGAGGGAATCGAAAACCCGCTTAGACTCGGAACGGCCAACAAAAGCAAGGGGGACACGGCAACTACGAGCGGATGCAAGTTTTAAAACATGACGGCAACAGAGTGCCGATGCAATGCAAATGATGCGATGAGACGAGATGCATAACAAAAACAAAATGCAAAACACCAGACAAAAACCCAACCACGGAGAAAATAATATATCGCATCTCCGGAAAAGGCAAGAGTCGGAGATACAGATATGGAAAGTCGTATCCGGGGCGTTACAACACTCCACCACTACGAGAGGATCTCGTCCCGAGATCTAGGATGGCACCGGAGGGAAAACGGAAGAGGAAGAGAAGAGGTAAAACTAAGTTGCTTCTTCGACAAAAGAGTGAAAACCATGAACCTTGAGAGGTTGGACAAATTGAAAGAAACAAAACAACGGAGATGAACAAGATTGCAAACAATCCGGTAGAAAGAGGAACAAAGGACACAACGGAGAGAACCAAGAGGTTGCAAAGACATGAATCAAGAGTTTAATGGACAAGATAGAATTCAAAACCACTCCGGTTAAAACAAGATGGGAGAGGAAGAAGATTGAAATAATTTGGGCAGCACTCCGACTGTAAATGGAAGGAGTTGAACAAGAACTTGAGAAGATGGGATGATACTTGATGAAATCAACAACACACTGCCTCCGGAACTATTGAAAGAATGGCATAATGGGTGAGAAGGATTTCAGACAGCAATCCGGTTGATAAGAGAGGCAAAACTTGATAAGATGAAAAGAACTTGAAGAGATGACACAACACTCCGGTTAAATGGATAAGAATGAAAAGAACACGATGCTCACAATTCGAGATGATGAGTGAAGAGAACAACATCACAATGCCTCCGTAACGAAAAAAAATAGAAGATAGATCATTGGAATAGAAGAACGGAGAAGAAAATGCCAACTTCTGCCACAAATGGGCTCGGAAAGCACCCTTCCTAGAAGTTTAGAATGGAGTTGTTGGAAAACCAACAACGAAAAGAACAAGCTTGTAGTGGGCTTATGGAAAACATCTCAAAACTATGAGGTGACAACCGGCCACTAACGGAAAACATTGATTTGATTGAGAGCACCAAAGAGATGAAAGCTTCTTCCACCGAGGTGATAGAGAGACAACTTGGGTCATGCATAATCACCACAAATAGCAACAATCCTTAAGGAAAGGCTTTACGTGAGATATGACACAAGATAACTCCAACAACGAGGTTGAAGGTTGAAAAGATCTCTTGAACAAAGAGAACATGATGGATTTAAATATCTCATTCTTGACGGCAATATGAATCATGAAACATGAAGGAAATTGTCAAGAGTGTCATAACACCATCTCAAAAGATAAGATAGAAGGAATAGCACTTCGGAATGCAAGATGAAGAATGCTTGAACTCCTCAAAACAAAACAAGTGTTGGGCACCCTGTTTAATTTTGAGTATAGCTTGGCGGATCATAACTTCGAGAGAAATCTTGAAGAACAATTGAAGAATGACAAGAATCCTTGATGAACCACCATGTAGAGCCTCCATGAAGAACTCCGGTAATAGAAGGATGATGAAAAGAGAGAGAAGTTGAAAACACAAGGCGAAGCCTTGCAATGATTTAGATGGAGCTTCGCGACGAGACATCCAAGAAAAACTTGGAACTCCGGAAAAGAAAAGATGAGACATCTCGAACCGAGAATTATGATATGATGACAAACTCCGGAAAGAAAGATGAATCACTTATAAACAAGAATAAGAATTATGTTATGCATATCCTTCACCAATTAAATTGATGACAATCAACGGATTTGGCATACTACTTATTCCCGTAGAAAGGATTAAAAGAGATATATCAAAACTTGAGAAGGTCTTCAACGAACCACCGGTAGGATTGGAACAACAAATGAATTGATATGATGAACAAGGAAGAGGGATCTTGAAAGAACCACCGTAAGAATTGAAAATGATCGAAGTAGGGGTGCATCACCGATAAGAATTAGCAAATGAACGAAGGTGCTTGAGACAAAATAGATACATGAGAACAAAGAGATCAAGAACTGACTAGAGGATATTTGAACGATGCACCGGTAATATTTGGAGAATGAAAGCTCAAATCTGAGAATGAAGAATTATGACATGATGGACTTTGGAGGAAAGAAATGGAAACAACTCATGAAATACTCCGGATGGTAAGAAAAGAATTCTCACAATCGAAAACAATTATGAGAGGATGGCATCATGCTAGAACCATGAATCTTGAAGAGAATGGAGCAAGATTTAAGAGAAATCCTTCTTCGGTCTTCAAATGTTTAGAATGAAGATGAGAACTACCATGAGTTATATGAGATACTCCGGGAGAATCAAAAACGAAGAGGTTGAGCCAACTATGAAAAATAATTTGAAAGATCTTGGAGAAGGTATGTGACTGATGAAAATTCATTCTTACGTCACACTTGAAAAGAATTTGGGAATAGCTCCGGAATAATTAGAAGAGTCAGGTAAGATCCTGGGAAAAGACCTGTGGGTTAGGGCCCACTCAAAAGAACAACGTTGAAAAGATTTAAAGAGATGTTGCACCGGTTGAATTAAATGGCTTGAATGAGATAAGAGCCTCAAATAACTTGAACGGATAGAGAATGGAAACATGGAACTTCTGAGATATCTTCAACACTCCTGATCAAATGAATAGCAAGAGGTGAGTGATTGAGAGGTGCACCGGCATGAGAAAGCATTTGACACGAGGAAAGGAATATGATCAACACTGAAAGCTTGAATTGGATCCACCGGAGAAGAAGAAAAAGAAAAAAAAACGAAGGATGATGAACTTGAAGCTGTTGAGCATCTTCAAGGATAAATCTTCGGATAAGAACATTGATTGAAAAGAATGAAGAGACTTCACATGAATAAATGGATACTTGATTAAGAAATCTGTGACCTTGAAGAAAAGGGGTGGGAGGGCGGGAAAACAAAACAACTTGGGACGAATGAAACAAACACCGTTGAGAAAACTTAGAAATGATCTTGCGGATGGGGAGAATGATGGGATCATCTCGAAGAGAAACGCACCGGTTGGAAAAGAATTAACATGACAACCTCAATGATCAAGAAGGATTAGTATTCACATAGCAATATGAGAACACCGTTTAGGAAAGGTATGGATTCAACATTTGACTTCGAAGCAACTAGAATACCACAATTAAAACAAAACAAAGGATTTGGCTTGCAGAATAAGCCGGAACAAACATATGATAGAGATTTCGTCCGAAGTTTTCGTGGTGGGGTCTACACGGCTCAATCAGACAAGCACCATCATGTACAAGGCAAGGCACATGACATACGAAGCGCCCCCAGTCGGCATAGCCAAGGACTCTTTAAGACACAACGAGACCATCAGAAACCAACCGTGAATAGGCGGACCACTAGACGCCGAACCCCAATTTCATATCATACATCCGTCGGAAAGATATCCTAAGAGCTACTTGAATTCCCACCTATGAAACTCCCAAACTTTCCGGTTATGCAATCAGGTGTTGGGGATACAGGGAGCAATATATATCTAACCCAAGCTAACAATCCCTACATCCAATTGTATCCATCCTTCAACACATAACCAAGAAACCTTCGAAATCGCTCTACCTCAACCTTCAAAAGCATCCGTTATACGAAGTCATGGCAATACTCCCGCACTCACCTCAAGATTGGGTTAGCGGGATTATCTCACCAACAACCGCATAAAAGAGATTTTCGATGTCGGCGTATTAAACTCGTGTATTCCGAACTGCCACGATAAAATTATGACGACAACACCTCGGAGCTCAACTCCCCGAGACACTGCCACAACCCCTAAATGACAGGAGGCACCAAGACAATGATGTCATCATAAAACCATCGGAACGATTCCAAGATACCCGCGTGATCCTAAAAAAAATTTTTAGTGAAATTTGAGAAGAGAAGAGTCAAAACTCTACGTCAGATACCTCACCGTAAGGTCAAGGACCGAGGAGTAAAAAGAATTCCTAACTCTCCGATATATATAATCCTAAATGACTCAAAATATTTTTCTAGACACAACTCGCCACTAAAAACGATCAAGCGGTGGGGCTCCTAAGGTCGGAAGGCTCGATTACCAACTTGTAACGCCCTCGATGCGGCTATATCTCCCACATGTCGAAGCACGACTTAGAGGCATAACCGCATTGAAAGCAATGTCGCAAGTGAGGTAATCTTCACACAACCCATTTAATACATAAGGGGAAAAGAGATACATAGTTGGCTTACAATCGCCACTTCACACAATTACATGAATAAAGCATTACATCATCCAGATACAATCAAGGTCCGACTACGGAACCAAAATAAAAGAAGAACCCCAAATGCGACAAAGGACCCCGATCGACCCCAACTGGGCTCCACTCTCGATCAACTAGAACGAAACAACACAAAGGGCAAGATCTTCAACGAGCTCCTCCTTGAGCTTGGTTGCGCCACCTTTCGGTAACATAGGCACCGCAAACTGGTTTTGAAGTATCCGTGAGCCACGAGGACTCAAACAATCCCATTACCATGGGTATCAAGACTAGCAAAGCTTAATGGGTAAGGAAGGGGTGCAGTGGTGAGGCTGCAGCAGCAACTAAGCAAGTATGGTGGCTAACCAACGCAAATAAGAGCGAGAAGAGAACAAGCGGAACGGACGTGAAGCTAGCAATGATCAAGAGGTGATCCCGAACACCTACTTACGCCAATCATAACACGTAAACCGTGTTCACTTCTCGGACCGCCGAGAAGAGACCATCACGGCTACACACTCGGTTGATGCGTTTTATTTCGGATCAAGTGTCAAGTTGTCTACAACCGACATTAACAAATTCCCATCTGCCACATAACCGCGGCACGGCTCTCGAAAGTTTATACCTGCAGGGTGTCCCAACTTAGCCCATGACAAGCTCTCGCGATCATCGGCGAATAGACCTTCACCCGAGACACTCCGATCGACTCGGTATCCCGTACATCAAGACATTTCGACAATGGTAAAACAAGACCAGCAAGACCTCCCGGCGTGCCGACATCCTGATAGTAGCCGCGCGTATCTCGTCTCAGGCCACGACCGGATGAACACTATGTACGGCAACCGACGAAACCCCAAGTTGCCTAGGAGCGGCACCGCAAGTGGCTCTGGTTTGGACCAACACTTAGACAAGCATTGGCCCGGGGGGGCTGAAATAAAGATGACCCTTGGGTTAATTACTCCCAAGGGAAAAGTAGGTGGTGGTGAGGCAAATGGTAAAAGGCAATGTTGGGCCTTGCTGGACAAGTTTTATTCAAAGCGAACTGTCAAGGGGGTCCCATAAATCACCCGACCGCGTAAGGGACGCAAAATCCGGGAACATAACACCGGTATGACGGAAACTAGGGCGGCAAGAGTGGAACAAAACACTGCATAAGGCCGAGCCTTCCACCCTTTACCAAGTATATAGATGCATTAATAATATAAGAGATATTGTGATATCCCAAAATAAACCCTGTCCACCATGGAGAAATCTTCAACTTCACCGCAACTAGCAACGCTATAAGAGGGCTGAGCAAAGCGGTAACATAGCCAAACAATGGTTTGCTAGGAATGGTGTCAAAGGTTAGAGGTTCATGGCAATATGGAATGGCTGGACAAACAGTAATGGGTAGCGCAAAGATAGCAAAAGAACGAGGCAACTAGCATAGCAATGATAGTAGTGAGATCCGTGGTAACGGTCATCTTGCTCGAAATCCCGCAAGGAAGAAGAACGAGTCCATGAAGAAGACAAACGGACGAAGACGAACGGATCCTCACAACTCCGAACGAAACCGGCTAACGAGAGAAGCAACCCGGAAAGAAGCAAACGACATAGTAAACACACGAGCATAATCATGGCATGATGCGCAGACAAATATGATGCATGTCCGGTTTAATGAGGCATGGCATGGCAAAGTGCGCAAGCAATCCTACAAATTAAGTGGAGCTCAATATGCAACGGTGCATATTGATGAAACACCACGACAAGTTATTTAGTTCGATCTCGTTAAAGCTACCCAACATTATTAAATGTTGATAAACATGGCAAGGGGTGAAGCATAACAAAACTACCTAACTAGGCAAGTTTAAATGAGGCCGGAACAACAAACAACAAGTCCGGAAAATCCTCATGAGCATATTATGAATTTGGTACTGTTCTGCCCTAAACACAATTTTAAAGTTGTTAAACAGGAAAATAAAGTGGACCATGTTAAACTAGGCAAAATTCTACCCCATTTACATATAAAGTTTATTGAATTCCGAGTTACGGTTATTTAGTTATGAAATAAATCATTTAGCATGGCATTTAAGCAAATTAACACAAACAGCATTTTAAACAATTTAAACATGGATGAAAATGGCATATTATGAAACTAGATGAAAAACTAAGCATTTAACATATAAAGTTTGTTTTAACCGATGCACCGTTAATTAGTTATTAAATGCATGAGTTCTAGGGGTTTTCAGAATCTGAAAATCATGAATAATGACAAAATTACCGGCAGGAAAAAAAAAACATGCGGGCCGAATCTGAAAAGAAAGCCCACAAGGAAACACAGGGGTTGCTCACCCCGCCTACAGGCCGGTCGGTGGAGAGTGAAATTTGGGTGCGAGAAGTATGCTACTGGCCTCACCATGGGCTTGGCCCGTTGGAGGAGGAGGCCGGCTCGGCTCGGTTCGGGGCTGGGCCTCGGTCAACTGACGACGCGGAGTCGGCCCAAGCTGCTGGAGGCGCGGTCCACGTGGCAGGGCCCGGTCGAAGCGATGCACTGCCGACGCCGCTGTTCGCTCTCAAGAAGACGCAATGGATACCGATGCGTAAGACGGGACGGAGGAATTTGCAGGACGGCGCGCGACGGAGGAGGCCCGGACGGAGAGGTCGCTGGGGCCCTGGGCGGCGGCGAGGCAAAACGGCGGCGGGGATGAAGCTCCGTTCCCGGCGACGGCGGGGGCTCGAGTGACTCGGAGCAGAGCAGGGAGGCCGGCGGGGCAGGGACTAGGCGCGGATCCACGGCGAGGAAGAGGGTCGGCGGACGGGCTGCAGAGGGCCTCCGGACCGCGGGCGGCGGATCTGGCGAAGCCTCGCCGGATCGAGGAGCGGCGACGCGCAAAATTCAGGCGGCTCCTCAAGCCGCGCCACCATGGTTGATCCCGAGAGAGAGAGAACCGAGAGAAAGTAAGAGAGGCACAGGAGGAACAGAAAAGAGAAGGGAGGAGCAGGGAACGACGGCTGGACCTCGGGCGACGAGGACGGCGCCGCTAGGTGAATCGAGGGATCGGGAGGAGGAGATCGCGGCCGGATCGATGGATGGAAAGGACTGGGTTGGCTCGGCCGAAAACTGTGGGGTGGTCGGGAGACTCGGATGAGTCGGGCAAGATCCCGAGGAAAATGAAGTGGCGGCGGCGATAGGATAGGGGAGGAATGGATGAGATGACTAGGTTAGACTATTTAAATATAGCGAGTGGGTAGGCTTAGGGTCATTTGGTCCCTCCGATTAAAATCGGACGGTCGCGAATAAAACAGTTAGGGAGCCCAAATAACAAAACGGAGATGTTTTGTAGACGTTAGGGGATGATCCGGACCCAACGGAAGCGACAGACCGGTTCGGGTTCGGGCAAGTTTCAGACACGCACACGGGGAAGTGCGAAATGGCAAGAGAGGTCGACAAAGACAAGGGGGTTTGAGAAAAGAGTAGAGAAGGTCAAACAATGACAAGAGGGAATCGAAAACCCGCTTAGACTCGAACGCCAACAAAAGCAAGGGGGACACGGCAACTACGAGCGGATGCAAGTTTTAAAACATGACGGCAACAGAGTGCCGATGCAATGCAAATGATGCGATGAGACGAGATGCATAACAAAAACAAAATGCAAAACACCAGACAAAAACCCAACCACGGAGAAAATAATATATCGCATCTCCGGAAAAGGCAAGAGTCGGAGATACAGATATGGAAAGTCGTATCCGGGGCGTTACACTACAGCATCTCAACATAATAACAAAAGGCATGGGCATGAAGTACAGGTAAAGCATAACAAAACATGAACACTGAGCTATCTCCAGAAAAGACTAGAACATGCTCAAAAGGACATGGTAAGATTGCAAATAATAACAGCCAGATTTTAGCGTAAATAACATCAAAGTTGCAATGTTTAGAGCTATCAAACAACATGTTACAGAACTTATCATGGCAAACAAAGGCATGGCATGAATCTACTAATTGCATAGATCAAAAGTCCCTTATCGACCATGAGCCAAAAAGGATCGAGAAAATATGATGGCACCCATGTAAACATGGCAAGTTATATTACAGATTTAAACATGGCAGGAACAACAATAAGTAGGCATGTTCGTGAGCTTGAACCACTCACTACAGAGCAATACATGGCATGGCAAGGCACCCAACAGTAAGAAGACATGTTTATGAAGCTAAGCATGGCAAGAACAAGTTCATAGGGTGCATGGAACACTAGCAAAACACATGGGAACTAGTGGACTTAATGTTAACAGCCGATAGCAACATTATTAAGCAACTTTGGAGCAAGATATGAACAATCTACAGCAAGCTATAAATTCAACCAGGGCATGGATGGATAGGGCATAACATGTAGATCAAAACATGTTTATAGAACATCTCCAGATTATGCATTTAAATGACTAGTAGAAGCATGTTAACATAGCAACAAAATATAATGAATCTGTCAGAAAACAAAGAATAGCTACTACCCTACTTAGCAAGCTTGATACACTCAGCACACAACTCACAAAAATACATGGTTGGCACCCCTGGAAAGATGGCATAGCATAGATCAAAACACATGTAGACATCAACCTCATAGGATGCACACATCAAGCATGGCAAAAATGACAAATGAGCAAGTTATAACAGTTCCAGCAGATTAACATCAACATGCACTCTTCCAACAGCATTTCGGGCATCAAGATGAGCTCAAATGAAAATGATGCAATGGAATTAAATTAAGTACTCGTCGAGACGAACAATTTGAGATATTACATGCACGAAACGGAGCTACGGATGCAGAGATACAGCATGATGAACATGGCATGATAATATCACAGATCTGGGACTTAGCAGTTTTTTTACCTCCGCGAAAGTCAACGCGGGACGAGGAGATCCCAGGACGGAGGGATCCGGGCGTGGGGACGCGTGTTTGGTTCGGCGGCACGGTGGATCTCATCCACTTCTTCGATCCGCCGAGTAGAGCTCCGCGAGCTCGGCTCCCGGCGAGGCGAGGAGGGGGTCGGCGAGGGCGGCGCGGTGAGGAGGGAGGAGCGCGGCGCCCGGGGCACGGCCGGAGAGGACGGCGGCGAAGCTCGGCGGCGCTCGGCGCGAAACCGCGGGCGGCAGAGGGCGAGCAGAGAACGGCAGCGCGGCGTAGGTAGGACGGCGGCGGGCGGAGGGTGCCGGGCGGCGCGACACGCTGGCGGCGGAGGCGAGGCGCGGGCGCAGGGCGAGGTCCGTGGTGGTGGGATAACGGAGGCGCCGCGACGGCGACGGCGGCCGGTGGCGGAGTTCGCGACGAGGCGGGAAGGGCGGCGGCGGCGAAAGCAGTTTCGGCGAGGCCGGACGGGTGGGCAGCGGAGGCGGCACGGCGGCGGCGCGGCCCCGGATGGTTTCGTAAGGGCTCGCGACGGACTTCGCGGGCCGGGCGGCGGAGGGTGGCGGCGCGAGAGGCGACGGGGACACGTGGCGCGTGCGATTCACGGAGGGGGCGGCGTCTGGACGTGTCCGGCCGTCGGCGAACATGTCCGGCGGCGCGGAGGGAGGTGGACTAGGGTTTGGACCGGGATTTCGGGGAGGAAGACATATTTATAGGTAGAGGGAGCTAGGAGAGTCCAAATGAGGAGCGGTTTTCGCCCACACGATCGTGATCGAACGACCGAGAGCATGGAGGGGAGTTAGATGGGTTTTGGGCCACTTTGGAAGGGGTGTTGGGATGCACACAAAAGAGGGCCTTTGCGGTTACCCGGTTAACCGTTGGAGTATCAAACGACCTCCAAATGGCACGAAACTTGACAGGCAGTCTACCGGTGCTATACCAAGGCTGCTTGGCAAACCTCGGGCCATTCCGAGAAAGTTTAACGCCCGCACAAGAGAAGAGGCAAAAAGGGGACGCCGGATGACATAGGAGTGCCGGACCGCAAAACGGACAACGGGGAAAATGCTTGGATGCATGAGACAAACATGTATGCAACATGAGATGCACATGATGACATGATATGAAATGCATAAGATGACATGGCAAAGTGCAACACGCAAGCAAAAGACATGGCAATGACGGCGAATAACTGGCAGACACCTGGCGCATCGAATCCGGGGCGTTACAAACCATCCTTAATGATCCATCCTTCTTCTCTACTAGAAGCACTGGCGATCCCCAAGGTGAAGAACTTGGGCGAATATAGCCTTTATCCAGTAACTCCTTAATCTGCTTCTTAATTTCCTCCAAATCTTCTGCGGGCATCCTGTACGGTCTCTTAGATATTGGTCCTGTGCCTGGCAAAAGCTCAATCAAAAACTCAATGTCTCTATCCGGTGGCATGCCGGCAACTCCTCTCGAAATATGTCAGGAAAATCCTTCACCACTGGTACTTCCTCATGTACAACTCCTGATAAGGAATTTACTTGAGTCCTCTTCGGCACATGCTGGGATACGTACTTGATCCTTCTTCCTTCTGGCGTGGTAAGCAAAATCGACTTACTGGCACATTCAATGTTCCCTCCATACTTAGATAACCAGTCCATGCCTAATATCACATCCAGTCCTTGCGACTCCAATACTATTAGGTCTGAGGGAAACACGTAGTTACCAATCCTTAATTGTAACCGATCACACCATAGACTAGCCATATACTCTGCTCCTGGCGAGGTTACTAACATGGGTGACCTAAGGGCCTGGGTTGGCAGTTTATACTTATCCACAAATACCCTTGATATGTATGAATGCGATGCAAGAAGATCAAAAGAACGATTGCAGTAAATGACTTAACCAAAAACTTACCTATTACTGCATCTGGCTGGGCTTCAACCTCCTCCACGCTAACGTGGTTCACCTCTCCCTTGTTGAAAGGGTTGGGCTTCTTCCCAGAGCTTCCATTGCCATTTCCATTCTTCGCTTCAGGACATTCAGTGGCATAATGTCCAGTCTTCTGGCATTTGTAGAAGGTAATGTGGCTCAGATCCCTCTTGGCTGGTGTTGATGGGTTGGTGCGGTTCTGTCTGTTGCTTCTGAAGGAAATATGCCCTAGAGGCAATAATAAAGTTATTATTTATTTCCTCATATCATGATAAATGTTTATTATTCATGCTAGAATTGTATTAACCGGAAACATGATACATGTGTGAATACATAGACAAACATCTGATCACTAGTATGCCTCTACTTGACTAGCTCATTAATCAAAGATGGTTATGTTTCCTAACCATAGACATGTGTTGTCATTTGATTAGTGGGATCACATCATTAGAAGAATGATGTGATTGACATGACCCATTCCGTTAGCCAAGCACTTGATCGTTTAGTATACTGCTATTGCTTTCTTCATAACTTATACATGTTCCTGTAACTATGGGAATTATGCAACTCCCGTTTACCAGAAGAACACTTTGGGTACTACCAAACGTCACAACGTAACTGGGTGATTATAAAGGAGTACTACAGGTGTCTCCGAAGGTACATGTTGAGTTGGCGTATTTCGAGATTAGGTTTTGTCACTCCGATCGTCGGAGAGGTATCTCTGGGCCCTCTCGGTAATGCACATCATTATAAGCCTTGCAAGCAATGTGACCAATGAGTTGGTTACGGATGATGCATTACGAATCCAGTAAAGAGACTTGCCGGTAACGAGATTGAACTAAGTATTGGATACCAACGATCAATTCTCGGGCAAGTAACATAACGATGACAAAGGGAACAACGTATGTTGTTATGCGGTTTGACCGATAAAGATCTTCGTAGAATATGTAGGAACCAATATGGGAATCCAGGTTCCGCTATTGGTTATTGACCGAGAATAGTTCTAGGTCATTTCTACATAGTTCTTGAACCCGTAGGGTCCGCACGCTTAACGTTACGATGACAGTTTTATTATGAGTTTATAAGTTTTGATGTACCAAAGGTTGTTCGGAGTCCCAGATGTGATCACGGACATGACGAGGAGTCTTGAAATGGTCGAGACATAAAGATCGATATATTGGAAGCCTATATTTATACATCGGAATCGTTCCAGGTGAAATCGACATTTTAGTGGAGTATCGGGAGGTTACCGGAACCCCCCGGGGGGTTATTGGGCCTACATGGGCCTTGAGGGAGAAGAGGAAAGGAGGCAGGAGGGGGCCGCGCGCCCCTCCCCTTCCTAGTCCGAATAGGAAAATGGAATGGGGGCGGCGCCCCCCCCCCTTTCCTTTCCCTCTTTCTCCTCTTTCCCCCCTTCTCCTATTCCAACTAGGAAAGAAGGGAGTCCTACTCCCGGTGGGAGTAGGACTCCCCCCATGGCGCGCCCTCCTTGGCCGGCCGCCTCCTCCCCCCTAGCTTTTTTATATACGGGGGCGGGGGGGCACCCCAAACACACAAGTTGATCTACGGATCGTTCCTTAGCCGTGTGCGGTGCCCCCCTCCACCATATTCCACCTCGGTCGTATCGTCACGGAGTTTAGGCGAAGCCCTGCGCCGGTAGAACATCATTACCGTCACCATGCCATCGTGCTGACGGAACTCATCTCCGGAGCTTTGCTGGATCGGAGCCCGGAGATCGTCATCGAGATGAACGTGTGCTGAACTCGGAGGTGCCATACGTTCGGTGCTTGGATCGGTCGGATGGTGAAGACGTACGACTACATCAACCGCGTTGTGCTAACACTTCCACTTACGGTCTACGAGGGTACGTGGACAACACTCTCCCCTCTCGTTGCTATGCCATCACCATGATCTTGCGTGTGCGTAGGAAAATTTTTGAAATTACTACGTTCCCCAACAGTGGCATCCGAGCCTAGGTTTTATGCGTAGATGTCATATGCACGAGTAGAACACAAGTGAGTTGTGGGCGATACAAGTCATACTACTTACCAGCATGTCATACTTTGGTTCGGCGGTATTGTGAGATGAAGCGGCCCGGACCGACATTACGTGTACGCTTACTCGAGACTGGTTTCACCGTTACGAGCACTCGTGCTTAAAGGTGACTAGCGGGTGTCTGTCTCTCACACTTTAGCTGAATCGAGTGTGGCTATGCCCGGTCCTTGCGAAGGTTAAAACAGCACTAACTTGACGAACTATCGTTGTGGTTTTGATGCGTAGGTAAGAACGGTTCTTGCTAAGCCCGTAGCAGCCACGTAAAATTTGCAACAACAAAGTAGAGGACGTCTAACTTGTTTTTGCAGGGCATGTTGTGATGTGATATGGTCAAGATGTGATGCTATATTTTATTGTATGAGATGATCATGTTTTGTAACCGACGTTATCGGCAATCGGCAGGAGCCATATGGTTGTCGCTTATTGTATGAAATGCAACGCCCTATAATTGCTTTACTTTATCACTAAGCGGTAGCAATAATCGAGAAGCAATAGATGGCGAACGACAACGATGCTACGATGGAGATCAAGGTGTCGCGCCGGTGACGATGGTCATCACGACGGTGCCGGAGATGGAGATCACAAGCACAAGATGATGATGGCCATATCATATCACTTATATTGATTGCATGTGATGTTTATCCTTTATGCATCTTATCTTGCTTTGATTGACGGTAGCATTTTAAGATGATCTCTCGCTAAATAATCAAGAAGTGTTCTCCCTGAGTATGCACCGTTGCGAAAGTTCTTCGTCTTTGAGACACCACGTGATGATCGGGTGTGATAGGCTCTACGCTCAAATACAACGGGTGCAAAACAGTTGCACACGCGAATACTCAGTCATACTTGACGAGCCTAACATATCTGAGATATGGCCTCGAACACGAGACCGAAAGGTCGAACGTGAATCATATAGTAGACATGATCAACATAGTGATGTTCACCATTGAAACTACTCCATCTCACATGATGATCGGACATGGTTTAGTTGATTTGGATCACGTGATCACTTAGATGACTAGAGAGATGTTTGTCTAAGTGGGAGTTCTTAAGTAATATGATTAATTAAACTTAAATTTATCATGAACTTAGTACCAGATAGTATTTTGCTTGTCTATGTTTGTTTGTAGATAGATGGCTCATGCTGTTGTTCCGTTGAATTTTAATGCGTTCCTTGAGAAAGCAAAGTTGAAAGATGATGGTAGCAATTACACGGATCGGGTCCGTAACTCGAGGATTATCCTCATTGCTGCACGTAAAAGTTACGTCTGGAAGCACCGCTGGGTGCCGTGCCTGCTGCTGATGCAACCGACGATGTTAAGAACGTCTGGCGAGCAAAGCCGATGACTACTCGATAGTTCGATGTGCCATGCTTTACGGCTTAGAACCGGGTCTTCAACGACGTTTTGAACGTCATGGAGCATATGAGATGTTCCAGAGTTGAAGTTAATATTTCAAGCAAATGCCCGGATTGAGAGATATGAAGTCTCCAATAAGTTCTATAGCTGCAAGATGGAGGAGAATAGTTCGTCGGTGAACACATACTCAAAATGTCTGGGTATAATAATCACTTGATTCAACTAGGAGTTAATCTTCCGATGATAGTGTCATTGATGTAATTCTTCAATCACGCCACCAAGCTACAAGAGCTTTGTGATGAACTATAATATGCAAGGGATGAACAAGACTATTCCCGAGCTCTTCACAATGCTAAAAGCTGCGGAGGTAGAAATCAAGAAGGAGCATCAAGTGTTGATGGTTAACAAGACCACCAGTTTCAAGAAAAAGGGCAAAGGGAAGAAGAAGGGGAACTTCAAAAGAACGGCAAGCAAGTTGCTGCTCAAGAGAAGAAACCCAAGTATGGACCTAAGCTCAAATCGAGTGCTTCTCCGCAAGCGCATCGACCTCGAAGCGGAACTGCCCCAAGTATTTGGCGGATAAGAAGGATGGCAAAGTAAACAAAGGTATATGTGATATACATGTTATTGATGTGTACCTTACTAATGCTCACAAGAGCACCTAGGTATTTGATATCTGGTTCATTGCTAATATTTGCAACTCAAACAGAACTACGGATTGCGAAGATTAGCTAAGGACGAGGTGACGATGCGCGTGGGAAATGGTTCCAAAGTCGATGTGATCGCGGTCGGCACGCTACCTCTACATCTACCATCGGGATTAGTTTTAGACCTAAATAATTGTTATTTGGTGCCGCGTTGAGCATGAACATTATATTTGGATCTTGTTTGATGCGAGACGGTTATTCATTTAAATCGAGAATAATGGTTGTTCTATTTATATGAGTAATATCTTTTATGGTCATGCACCCTTGAAGAGTGGTCTATTCTTATTGAATCTCGATAGTAGTGATACACATATTCATAGTGTTGAAAACAAAAGATGCAGAGTTGATAACGATAGTGCAACTTATTTGTGGCACTGCCATTTAGGTCATATCGGTGTAAAGCGCATGAAGAAACTCCATACTGATGGGCTTTTGGAATCACTTGATTATGAATCACTTGGTACTTGCGAACCGTGCCTTATGGGCAAGATGACTAAAACGCCGTTCTCGGAACTATGGAGCGGCAACCGATTTGTTGGAAATCATACATACTGATGTTTGTGGTCCAATGAATGTTGAGGCTCGCGGCGGGTATCGTTATTTTCTCACCTTCACAGACGACTTAAGCAGATATGGGTATATCTACTTAATGAAACACAAGTCTGAAACATTTGAAAAGTTCAAAGAATTTCAGAGTGAAGTAGAAAATCATCGTAACAAGAAAATAAAGTTTCTACGATCTGATCGTGGAGGAGAATATTTGAGTTACGAGTTTGGTCTACACTTGAAACAATGCGGAATAGTTTCGCAACTCACGACACCCGGAACACCACAACGAAATGGTGTGTCCGAACGTCGTAATTGTACTTTACTAGATATGGTGCGATCTATGATGTCTGTTACTGATTTACCACTATCATTTTAGGGTTATGCTTTAGAGACGGCCGCATTCACGTTAAATAGGGCACCATCAAAATCCGTTAAGACAATGCCTTATGAACTGTGGTTTGGCAAGAAACCAAAGTTGTCGTTTCTTAAAGTTTGGGGCTGCGATGCTTATGTGAAGAAACTTCAACCAGATAAGCTCGAACCCAAATCGGAGAAATGTGTCTTCATAGGATACCCAAAAGAAACTATGGGTACACCTTCTATCACAGATCTGAGGGCAAGATTTTCATTGCTAAAATCGGATCCTTTCTAGAGAAGGAGTTTCTCTCGAAAGAAGTGAGTGGGAGGAAAGTAGAACTTGATGAGATAACTGTATCTACTCCCTTATGGGAAAGTAGTTCATCACAAGAACCGGTTCCTGTGACAACTACACCAATTAGTGAGGAAGCTAATGATATTGATCATGAAACTTCGGATCAAGTTTCTAATGAACCTCTTAGGTCTACCAGAGTAAGATCCGCACCAGAGTGGTATGGTAATCCAATTCTGGAAGTCATGTTACTAGACCATGATGAACCTACAAACTATGAGGAAGCGATGATGAGCCCAGATTCCGCAAAATGGCTAGAGGCCATGAAATCTGAGATGGGATCCATGTATGAAAACAAAGTATGGACTTTGGTTGACTTGCCCGATGATCGGCAAGCCATTGAAAATAAATGGATCTTTAAGAAGAAGACTGACGCTGATGGTAATGTAACTGTCTATAAAGCTCGACTTGTTGCGAAAGGTTTTCGACAAGTTCAAGGGGTTGACTACGATGAGACTTTCTCACCCGTAGCGATGCTTAAGTCTGTCCGAATCATGTTAGCTATTGCTGCATTTCATGATTATGAAATTTGGCAAATGGATGTCAAAACTGCATTCTTGAATGGATTTCTAGAAGAAGAGTTGTATATGATGCAACCAGAAGGTTTTGTAGATCCAAAAGGTGCTAACAAAGTGTGCAAGCTCCAATGATCCATTTATGGACTGGTGCAAGCATCTCGGAGTTGGAATAAACGTTTTGATAGTGTGATCAAAGCATATGGTTTTATCTGAGACTTTGGAGAAGCTTTGTGTTTACAAGAAAGTGAGTGGGAGCTCAGAGCATTTCGATATTATATGTAGATGACATATTATTAATTGGAAATGATATAGAATTTCTGGATAGCATAAAGGGATACTTGAATAAAAGTTTTTCAATGAAAGACCTCGGTGAAGCTGCTTACATATTGGGCATCAAGATCTATAGAGATAGATCAAGACGCTTGATAGGACTTTCACAAAACACATACCTTGATAAAATTTTGAAAAAAGTTCAAAATGGATCAGGCAAAGAAAGGGTTCTTGCCCGTGCTTCAAGGTGTGAAGTTGAGTCAAACTCAATGCCCGACCACAGCAGAAGATAGAGAGAAAATGAAAGATGTTCCCTATGCTTCACCATATGCTCTATCATGTATGCAATGTGTGTACCGACACGACGTGTGCTTAGCAATAAGCTTGGCAGAAGGTACCAGAGTAATCCAGAGTGGATCATCTGGACAGCGGTCAAGAACATCTGAAATACCCGAAAAGGACTAAGGATATGTTTCTCGATATGGAGGTGACAAAGAGCTAGTCGTAAATGGTTACGCCGATGTAAGCTTTGACATCGATCCGGACGATTCTAAATCGCAAACCGGATACGTGTTTTTATTAAACGGTGGAGCTGTAAGTTGGTGCAGTTCCAAACAAAGCGCCGTGGCGGGATCTACATGTGAAGCGGAGTACATAGCTGCTTCAAGCAGCAAATGAAGGAGTCTCGATGAAGGAGTTCATTTCCGATCTAGGTGTCACACCTAGTGCATCGGGACCAATGAAGATCTTCTGTGACAACACTGGTGCAATTGCCTTGGCAAAGGAATCCAGATTTCACAAGAGGACCAAGCACATCAAGAGACGCTTCAATTCCATTCGGGACCAAGTCCAAGTGGGAGACATAGAGATTTTCAAGATACATACGGATCTGAATGTTGCGCATCTGCTGACTAAGCCTCTCTCACGAGCAAAACATGATCAGCACCAAGACTCCATGGGTGTTAGAATCATTACTATGTAATCTAGATTATTGACTCTAGTGCAAGTGGGAGACTGAAGGAAATATGCCCTAGAGGAAATAATAAAGTTATTATTTATTTCCTCATATCATGATAAATGTTTATTATTCATGCTAGAATTGTATTAATCGGAAACATGATACATGTGTGAATACATAGACAAACATATAGTCACTAGTATGCCTCTACTTGACTAGCTCATTAATCAAAGATGGTTATGTTTCCTAACCATAGACATGTGTTGTCATTTGATTAGTGGGATCACATCATTAGAAGAATGATGTGATTGACATGACCCATTGCGTTAGCCTAGCACTTGATCGTTTAGTATACTGTTATTGCTTTCTTCATAACTTATACATGTTCCTGTAACTATGAGAATTATGCAACTCCCATTTACCGGAAGAACACTTCGGGTACTACCAAACGTCACAACGTAATTGGGTGATTATAAAGGAGTACTACAGGTGTCTCCGAAGGTACATGTTGAGTTGGCGTATTTCGAGATTAGGTTTTGTCACTCCGATCGTCAGAGAGGTATCTCTGGGCCCTCTCGGTAATGCACATCATTATATGCCTTGCAAGCAATGTGACCAATGAGTTGGTTACAGGATGATGCATTACAGAATGAGTAAAGAGACTTGCCAGTAATGAGATTGAACTAAGTATTGGATACCGACGATCAAATCTCGGGCAAGTAACACACCGATGACAAAGGGAACAACGTATGTTGTTATGCGGTTTGACCGATAAAGATCTTCGTAGAATATGTAGGAACCAATATGGGCATCCAGGTTCCGCTATTGGTTATTGACCTAGAATAGTTCTAGGTCATGTCTACATAGTTCTCGAACCCGTAGGGTCCGCACGCTTAATGTTACGATGACAGTTTTATTATGAGTTGATAAGTTTTGATGTACCGAAGGTTGTTCGGAGTCCCAGATGTGATCACGGACATGACGAGGAGTCTCGAAATGGTCGAGACATAAAGATCGATATATTGGAAGCCTATATTTGGACATCGGAATCGCTCCGGTGAAATCGGCATTTACCGAGTACCGGAGGTTACGGAACCCCGGGGTTATTGGGCCTACATGGGCCTCGAGGGAGAAGAGGGAAGGAGGCAGGAGGGGGTCGCGCGCCCCTCCCCTTCCTAGTTCAAATAGGACAAGGGAAGGGGGGCGGCGCCCCCTTCCTTCCCCTCTTCCTCCTCTTTCCCCCCTTCTCCTATTCCAACTAGGAAAGAAGGGAGTCCTACTCCCGGTGGGAGTAGGACTCGCCCCTTGGCGCGCCCTCCTTGGTCGGCCGCCTCCTCCCCCCTGGCTCCTTTATATACGGGGGCGGGGGCACCCCAAACACACAAGTTGATCTACGGATCGTTCCTTAGCCGTGTGCGGTGCCCCCCTCCACCATATTCCACCTCGGTCGTATCGTCGCGGAGTTTAGGCGAAGCCCTGCGCTGGTAGAACATCATCACCATCACCACGCCGTCGTGCTGGCGGAACTCATCTCCGGAGCTTTGCTGGATCGGAGCCCGGAGATCGTCATCGAGCTGAACGTGTGCTGAACTCGGAGGTGCCGTACGTTCGGTGTTTGGATCGGTCGAATCGTGAATACGTATGACTACATCAACCGCGTTGTGCTAACGCTTCCGCTTACGGTCTACGAGGGTACGTGGACAACACTCTCCCCTCTCGTTGCTATGCCATCACCATGATCTTGCGTGTGCGTAGGAAAATTTTTGAAATTACTACGTTCCCCAACAGCTTCCTCCATTCCCATTACCATTCTTGGGGCCACTATGGTTGTGCGAACTACCTCCTCCATGGGTATGCTGAAAATGTCCTCCCGAGTTCACGGTAAAACGAGGCTTCTGCTGAGCTCCAGAATTGTACTTCCCTTTTCCATACTTCCTCTTGCGGTTGTCAATCTGCTGCTGCTTCCCTTCAATCATGAGAGCTCGGTCTACCAACTCCTGGTAGTTGTTGAAGGTTGCTACCATCAACTGCATGCTTAGCTCATCATTCAGTCCTTCCAGAAACTTCTCCTGCTTAGCTACATCCGTAGCAACGTCATCTGGGGCATAACGTGCTAGCTTACTAAAATCATCCACATAGTGGCCAACAGTACGTCCTCCTTGGTGCAAGTTGCGAAACTCATGCTTCTTCATGGCCATTGCTCCTGCTGAAACATGGGTAGTATGGAAAGCCTACTGAAACTGATCCCATGTGACAGTGTCGATAGGATAAGTGGCTGTGAAATTCTCCCACCATGATGATGCGGGTCCATCAAGCTAATGTGCGGCAAAACGCACCTTCTCCACATTTGTGCATCCTGCAGTGGTTAACTCCCTTCCCATTTTGCGGAGCCAATCATCTGCAACTATCGGCTCGGTGCTACTGGAGAACACCGGCGGATTCAGCCTCAAGAAACGGGCTAAGTGATCAACAGGTGGTGGTGGTGGGTTGTTGTTGTTGTTGTTCCCTTGGTTCTGATTCTGGACTAACATCTACATCAATGCATTCTGCTGCTGGATCAACTGAGTGAGCTCCGGTGGGAAAGCAAATCCATTGTCACGTCTTGGAGGCATCTGAGGGTTTAGAAAAGATGAGAATATAGAATAGAATGAGGTGTAGAGAGAAAAACACTACCCATAAGCACATGAGACAAATTCAATCAATATCACTTCAATCAAATCAAACAAGGGCATACAACGGTCTAACTATCGTTTACAAAAGTGATCGGACTATACTATATACATGGGGAAATGCTACTACTGTTATGGTGGTCGACTAGAAAAACTGCTTGGTCGAAGACTCCATGATATCTGCTCGAACTTCATCAACAAAGTCATCATCGCTATCGTCTGGGTCCTAGTCGGTGTCGTCGATGATGATGTAGTTCTCCGGGCAAGTGCAATCATCGTCTTCTCCTCCAGTCGCGGGAAATCCCATAAATACTTTTAGCATCTTCTTCAGATTATCATTCTTCTCCACGAGTGTCGTCATTTCTTCCTCATATCCATCGCATATAGACTTGAGTTCTTCCTCCAGCTCCGTGATCTTGGTCATAGCCTTCTTTAGATCTATCATGCCTGCGCACGTCTGGTTCTCCTGGCAAAGAATGTGCTGGTTTAACTCTTGGATGAAAGCTGCAATTGATCTATCCTTTCTGGTGCTAATCATCTCCCATTGCTCATCTCGGCGCCCACAAATCTGGTAGATAGTATCCTTGAGATCCTTGTTGTAAACTTCTCCAATGCATCCCATGGTGATGTGAGCTGCCATGCTCTTTCCTAGACTCCAGGTTGGTGCATCAAAGGAAAACTCTATGGGCTCAGTGACGGGCATGAACGTCCTTCCTGGAACTTGAACTTGAATCATACAACGCTCTTCTTCGGGTAAAGTGGCGATGTAGGTCCCGGTGAAGCTTGGCACTCCGATGTTCAGGTATCTAGTAACTTCCTTCAAGTGGCGTCCAAAGGGTTTATCTTCATCCGGTTGCGTGAACTTGTTCCTTGCATCCGCCATCCTAAAAGAGTAGAAAAGATGAGGAGTCAGAAATGAGAAGAGAGAGTAGTGATCTAGGGCTTAAGCTTAGTGGTCGTGTCCTACAGTCAGCGTGTGCTCTGATACCATCTTGTAGCAACCAGACCTCAAATAGTCCGATCTCTGTGCATCAATATCATCCCTGGATCGGTAATGCTGACACGCACAGTACTTGAAGGATTTATAACAGAGTAGCAATCACACACTTATTACATCAAATGTCTCAAAAGAGAACTTATTATAATAAATATGGCTTAAGGCCATCTAATAACGATAACAGCGGAAGGCTTGGAAGATAAGCGAGTCCATCAACTCCAACGGCATCACTGAGTATAAGATCATGACCTAAGGCACCTTACTCGTCGTCTGAAAAGTCTGCAACATGAACGTTGCAGCCCGAAAATGGATGAGCACATGGAATATGCTGGCATGTAACACATAGAGAGTAATGAACAGAAATATTCTATACTACATGCATATATGGCTGGTGGAAAGTTCTATGGTTACAGTTTTGCATAAAGCCAATTTTTCCCTACAGCAAAGGAATAAATTTTATTTAACTATCATGGTGATTGTTAAACATTGAGAAGGGTACTCCAACTCAATTCCAATTAAGCATCATCATTAACCCAACAAAATTAAATCAAGTAACATAATGAGATTCACATGATAATCCAAGTACTAGATACTCAAAACGTCCATAACCGAGGACACGGCTAACCATGATTAGTTTATACACTCTGCAGAGGTTTGCGCACTTTCCCCCGCAAGACTCGATCTCCTCCGCTTGATTTCTCGCACTACATGGTGTTTGAGAAACGGATGACCGAGACACAGTCTTTCAGAAGCATTAACTCTCTACTCCGGGTAGACAGTACCAACCTACATCCCCTACATCTGCTAGTCTACCTCTTCAAGAGCTCACGCAACTTAATCAACTATGCTAGAGCCCATAGTAGCTTGCGCCTGCACACGGAAGTTTCTAGCATGAAGAATCTCATGATCCCTTTGAGCCTGGGTGGCGGTCCATAGGAGAATCACACGGTACCCCGGGATTTCCAAAAAAATACAGACAACACTGGGTTCCCCAGGTGCCTCAATCCACCCAGATGTGAATTTAAGTTGCCACCTTAAGTAAACCATTAATTAATAATCTCACATCTGTCATGGATACACTCACCCAATCCACGTCTAATAGCATAGCATGGTAATATAAGCAAACGTAGAAGTAACTCCCAAAGGTTTGATAATAAAAAGGGTAATAGGTTCTACCTCATCTACTTCCGAAAACCCACATATTAATCAGATCCTAATCATGCAATTGTTTGAGGCTTGATCTAATGCAATAAAACTAGGTAGTAAAGAGGTATGATCAAAGTGTTACTTGCCTTGCTGATGATCCGTGAAACCTAGAGATTCGAAGTAGCAAGCGGCGCACTCGGGGTACTCTATCGCAAACAAACAAGCATACAATAAGTACTCATCTAATGCACAGGTAAAACTCAAATAAGAGATCTAACCAGAAAGTTCAACTTAAGAACTCCGGTTTGCAAAAAGAATCAAACCAAACGAAGCAACGAAAGTCAAACGGCGAAAGAAACAAACTTCATTTACTAATCTGGACCTAACTCAAATTTTACAGTAGGAAAAACTTGTTTGAGTTGGTTAAACGGAAAGAGGGTTTCGAGATGAAACTCTAGGCGCTTGAATCGCCTGATTCCGATAAACGAGCAAAAAGTTATACTAGAACGAAAATCGGATCAGAAATCGCGATCGAAAATAATCGTGGAAAATCCGAGAAAAAGAAAAAAACAGACGAACAGGCTAACGAACGAACGTTCGCTGTCTGCGGCTAAAAGACGAAAAATCGTTCGTTAAAACGAACGAATGAACGGGTGTTCGCTAAAAAAACTAAACCGGGAAAAAAACCGATCTATTAAAAAAACAACCGTGGTTTTATAAAAAAACCGGGTGGTTAACCGGCGTAAACCGGCGGCGGATCCGGTGGCTACCTCTGGCGGCGGCGGACTCCGGCGAGGGCGCCGGCGGTCGGCGGCGAGGCGGCATGGTCCGTGGGCGGTCGGCGACAATGATCGGTGGAGGCGGCGAGGTGGCAGTGAGGCGAACTCATGGCGGCGGCGGCTAGCGGCGATGCGCGGATCGAGGGTGGCGGCGGCTAGGGTTTCGGGTGGGCTCGGGGTGGCCTCCCGGCGCTTATAAAGGCCGGCCGGGCCAAGTGTCCTAGTCGGACACGGCCCGGTTAGGTCGGTTCGCGTTTTTTTAAATAATTACGTGTAGAAAAATAAATAAAAGAGATACTAAATGGACTCCAAAAATCCCGAAATAAACTTTCCCCGACTTCTAAAATCAAGCCGGCCAAGATGAACATTTATTTGGGGCCTAAATGCAATCTTGAAAAATGCGCATTTTTCCTAATTCAAATAAAATAGAGATAAAACTCCGAAATAAAATTTTGTTTGATTTTATTATTAAATCCTCTATATTTCTTTATTTTTGGAAAGTCATTTTATTCCCTCTCTCATATTTTCATAATAGAAATAATTGAAGATAAAATAATTAAAATCAATTGATCCTATTTTCAAAATTTTGAGAAAACTCAAATATGAAAATAACGGAATCGCCAACTCTCTTCGTGGGTCCTTGAGTTGCGTAGAATTTCTAGGATCGAGCCAAAATGCAATAAAATATGATATGCAATGATGATCTAATGTATAACATTCCAAATTGAAAATTTGGGATGTTACATAAGCGGACACCAAGTGTGTCACACACTCGAGTGCTCCCAGTAGATGCTTAGGTCCCAGTTATCATCGTACTGCCTGGTGTGACGCGAGGTGCTGCTTCCCTTGGTCAAAAGATTGTATGGGCCCTGTCGCCTTCACCTGACCGATAGGGCCTACGCTTTATCAGTCCGAGGCGCGTGCCCATTCTATATGTCATGATGGTAGTGGTCTAGTATACGTATACCTATGGGCCACACCGAGTATCCTGCGAAGGCATTAAATGCTTGGTCGGTGGTGAGGTTCGCTATCCGTGGTGGAAACCGCCTACAAGTGTGACACGCACGCCAGGTGGTTGGTGCTCAGGGTTTCAAGCACCCTCCTTACGACGTCAGTTTTTATATCCTTTGCTTCAATGAACTGTGGCCTTTACACAATGGTAAATGCACACAAGAGCCCTCAATGTTATATTGTACTAGCAAACATGCACGTTTTTTTAGAAAAGCAGGATGACCCCCGGCCTCTGCATCTGGGCGATGTATACGACCACTTTATTAATTATTCTCACAAGACCTTACAAAGTCATACAACAGCAAGACTAAAGCCACCGTCTAAGCAACAACTGTCGCTACACCTATCCAATCGATGAAGGGGCGCTGATAGTCTGGGCCTAATACCAAACAGACGTCGCAGCCAAACCTAAACATCTAAGACCTGAGGTCCCAACCAGGACGCCTGCCGAGTATGGGGCACCTACCAGTCCGGCGCACTCCTCAACTAGGACGCCTGTCGGGTACGAGGCTGCCGCAGCCACCTGCCACCAATCCATCTTCAAATATGTACTGTTGCATCTGCCTTGCACGGTCTCGCTACCGTCGACGCGACCAGGACGCCAGGCAGCTTCCTCCTCCTGCGCGAGTCCATCTCCATGCATCGGACGCCAAGACTCGACTGTGCCATGCCGCCGAGACCCGCTATTAATGATACTGTTGATGCCACACCGCTCCACCTACATGCCATCTCGCGTCGACTCCGAACTACTAGAAACTCCACCACCGTAAGCAGTCCTCGGTCGATGTTTTAGGAAGGAACACGACACCAAAGTGCCATCGTCGCCCAAACAGAGGAACAGAGGCTTTCGCCTGCACTCATGGCAGAGGTGGGGGGCGTATGATCCACACCGAAGCCTCCAGGAAGCTAATCCGCGCCGAGGGCGTCGACTTTGGTGTGGCCGCCACGCTGGCCTGGAGTTTCCCCCGGATCCATGCCCACCCGCCAGATCCGTCCAGGCAGTATTGGCGTCGACCCTAGTCGCTCATCAGGCAAAGACGAACGAGTAGATCGAGTCGAGACGACGCCTCCCATGGAACTCCGGCGCCATCGAGGAGCCGCCGAGCGCCGCCCGCCCACACCGCCACGCTTGATCGTGGACGCCCCCCATCTGCACCGGCGGGTGTCGCCCGCCAGGCAGGCCGCACCGCGCCACCGATCAAGGTCGCCGCCCCGAGATCCCCGCACCGCCCGAGGAAAAACATGCACGTGGGTTGCAACGGGAGAAAAAACACATGCTCCATCGCAATAAGACGATTTCACGAATTCATTGGTCCACATTATCTATTTCAACATAGTGCCTCGCATGTGTTCTCCGTTATCCTCCTTTTCGCCCTCCTCGATCACGGTCATGGTGTCAAGCTAATCGCAATGCGTGCGACCATCCTGGTGATGATCTCGACCACCGCATGACATATTTTTCATTGAACTTAGTCATCGCAGGTGAATGTTTAATACTTTCAAAACTAATCCCGTCGAGTTGGATGTGACGACCTTCCTACCTGAGCTACATCCTACACCTACTCCATACATCATCCCTCATACGGCCGCTCCACTTTTAAACTGTGTATTTGTTTTTTTATGTATCAACATTCTTTTATAAACACGTAAATCCTTCTTAAATCACATGGAATTTTTAAAATAACATGAATATTTTTTAAACTATGAATATATTTAAGCACAAGAACGCTTTTTAGAATTACATGAAAAATTAAAGGAGGTTGATTTTTTAAATTATATGAACATTATTTTAATAAGTAAACACTTTTCTTAATACTACACAAATATTTTAAATAGCATGACGAGTTTTTAGAAATTACAAAAAAAAGTCACAAACACATTTTAAATGTGTGAATACGATTATTGAGTACTCTTTCGTTTCTTTTCAGTTTTTTATTCATATTTTTTTGTCTTTTATCGCGAACATCTTCCAATTTTCTGAACATGTTTTTTGAAATCATGAACATTTTTTTTTGAAATCGTGAACATTTTTTAAATTAATAAACATTTGTTTTGAAATGATGAAGATTCTTTCAAATTTGTGATTCTTTTCTGAAATTGTGACCTTTTCAAAAAACATTTTTTTAGACTGTGATAATTTTTTGGAATTCATGAACTTTTTTACAAAGTTTGCAAAAAAAATCGAAATTCATGAGCATTTTTTCGAACATTCTTAAACTTTTCATGTATATTATTTCAATTTGTCATCTTTATTCACATTGATGAAGATTTTTTGAATACGCGAACATTGTTCAAAATTGTGAACATTCTTCGGATATGCGAACATTTTTAAAAAATATCTACGAGCGTTTGTTGAACATTTTCTTCGAAGCTCATTTTAAAAAATTCAAAACTTCTTTGAAATCCGAAATTATTTATATTATCAAAAAATGAAATTTGAAAAGAAAAAGAAAGATAAAAAATGAACTTAAAAAACCTCGCACCCGCACATTGGTCGGCCCAAAAGTTCTGTTCACACATAGATCAAGCTTTTTCCTTTTCAAAATTCCGATACACCTGTCCCATAATTCGGGATGTCCTATGTGATGCAAACTGCGTCAATAGGGGAAAACCCTATATGACGCATTCTGCGTCAAGTTATCGACCTTCCGTATAGGGAGGCGGCAAGCGAGCGTTTAGCTGGGTTGGCCCGGTTAATGCGTTCGTCCTTGCCGGTTTCGGGAGAGGACATTCCAGCTGGTCTTTTCCAGTTTTGGGAACCTTCGACATGGTTCCAAAACAGGGTTCTCTTTTTTGTTCTTTTTCTTTTTGTTATTCTTTTTTCTGTTTCCTTTTTTTCTTTGTCTGTTCGTTCTATTTCCTTTTGAAACCTTTTTTTCCTTTTTTTTGGGTTTCCACTTTTTTCACTTTTCTGTTTCTTTTACTTTTCTTTTTTTGTTTTCTGTTCCTTATTCATTTTTTCTTTTTTTGTTTCCTTTTTTCTTTCAACTTTCTTTTTCTTTTTCAGAACGTGTTTGCAGTTTTACAAAATGTTTAGGATTTTATTTTTATTTCTTTTTCTTTTCTTCTCTTTTTTAAAAGAGCTTAAAATTGCAAATTTTGTTTGTGTTTCCAAAAAATGTTCAGTTGTTGAAAAATGTTCTCAAAACTAAAAAATTGTTCTCATTACACAAAAAAGTTCAAAACTTTCGAAATTCATAAAATGTAGCAGATTCCAACTTTTTGTTCAAATATTCAAAAAATGTTCGCGCTTCCAAATTAGTTTGGCATTTTTCAAAATTGTTCTTCATTTCAAAATTTGTTCTCAAGATTCAAAAAATGTTCTCTGCCTAGATTTTCAAAATTTGAAATAGAGAACAGTTTTGAAAGATGCCAAACTAATTTGGAAGCGCGAAGATTTTTCGAATATGTGAACAAAAATTGGAATCTGCTATATTTTATGAATTTCGAAATTTTTGAACTTTTTTGTGTAATGAGAACATTTTTTAGTTTTGAGAACATTTTTTCAAGAACTGGACATTTTTTTAAAACACGAATGAAATTTTAAATTTTAAGGTTTTTAAAAGAAAAGAAGAAAAGAAAATAAATAAAATGAAATCATAAACATTTTGTAAAACTGCAAACATGTTCTGAAAAAGAAAAATAAACTTGAAAGAGAAAGGGAAACAAAAAATGAAAAACGAAAAAAATGAATAAGAAACAGAAAACGAAAAAAATAAACAGAAAAGTGAAAAAAGGTGGAAACCCAACAAAAGGAAAAAAAAGGTTTCAAAAGGAAATAGAATGAAAAGAGAAAGAAAAAAGGAAACAGGAAAAAGAATAACAAAAAGAAAAAGAACAAAAAAGAGAACCCGGTTTTGGAACCCTCTAGAAGCTTCCCAAAACCGAAAAAGACCAGCGGGAACGTCCTCTCCCGAAACCGGCAAGGACGAACGCATTAACCAGGTCGGCCCAGCTAAACGCTCGCTCGCAGCCTCCCTGTGCGAAAGGTCGACAACCTCACGCAGAATGCGTCATATAGGGTTCTCCCATAAGTCCGATACAACTGGCCCATTAGACCTTGCAAGTTTTTTTGTTTTCGAAATTCCGGTACAACTAGCCCATTAGACCATGGGCAAGGCCTAGCCGAGTTTTCAGATTGCGAATTTATTATGGAATTATTACTACCTCGCGTGGGAGAAGAAAAAATACCACATAGCCCTAGCCCAATAATCATGACTGAAGACCTCAATAGGTTCACACACACTTTATTTCAACATGACATCACATCTGTGTTGTCGCTTATACTCCTTCCCACCCTCGGCGGCGGTGGCTTCAGTGCTCACACAACCATAATGCGTTTGAATATGCTCAATCCAAAGGTGTCTCTCTCTCGGCATAATATGAGAAATTTATTTATTTTCATGCACTGTTCAAGAAATCTTCTGATTCACCGATTAATCTTCTGATTTATCGCTAATCGGGGGGTGATCGGTAAGATTATGCCTTATCTTTGCCGTTTATCTTTTGGACCGATTTATCCTCCTGACAAGTGATTTAATAGAAATCTATCGATAAATCAGACCTATTCATAACACGATGTTTGCAAAAACTATGCTTATTTATGTTTTGTGGACCTTGTTATGGAATATGTACTATTGTCCTATTTTGTTTGCTATTATATGAGGATTCAAAGGCTAGAAATCAAGGTAACACTTCTGGCAAATATTGTTTTGGTGTTGAATATATTGTATTTTAGTGTTGGGAACCTGAGATTTGCAAAAAAAATATACGATTAATAGTCGACCGATAAAATCGATTAATCGGCCGATTTCCGATTAATCTCTAATCCCTAGCTGACCGAGATGATAACGATAAGCGATATCCTCAACATTGTTTTCATGCGAGATTTTGATGAGGCGTGAATGCATTGTTGTTATTGGTTTCTTTCGTCTCCAATACGGTTTTGTTGAGGTGCTCATTTGCAATCCGGATCAACGTCAATACGAAAGAAAGACGAATCATGCACTATTGATTAGAGTAAATTGCCAAAAAAAACACCACAATTGCGTCAGTCAGTGCAAAAAACCACTGTTTTCATAAAAGTTTGCCGAAAACACTGATCTTCAGCAATTATTTGCCGAAAGCACTAAACGCTCGATTGAGAGTCGTTTGATGCAAAATATGACAGACTGGGCCTGTTGTCAGGGCTGACGTGGCACCAATATCTAACGGCGTCTGCTGCAACGTTAAGTTAACACAAAGGGCCCACCCGTCAGTAGACTACAGTACACTTCACTCCTTGAGCATTTTATCGAGCATGTTGTGTGCACCATGTCCATCGCCGCCCACGCTTTCTCGCAGAGCACCCGACCGCCGGAGCTGCTCCCGCCGGCGAGCTCTCCACCGGAGCGCCGCCCCACCGCTGACCCTGCCTCACTCCTTGCTCGCCTCGCTAGAGCCCTCCTCTCCTCGATCGGGTTGCCGACCCGATCGACGATACCCATGGCCTTGCCGTCGCAACTCCTATCGATGTTCATCCCCATGGGTCCTAGCACGCCCGCGTCCTTGTGCGCTCCGGCAAGGCCGAGCACCAGCACGCCCTCGCCCTAGCCCGCTCCGGCGAGCCCCACTGTTGCAGGAGGTGATGGTCATGCTCTAGGCTGCCCGCGACACGCTCCTCTGTCCTGCCAACGACCACGTCGGCGGCCAGTCTCCTCGCGAGTGCGCCCCATTACGATACCAGCACCACCGGAGCTCGTCGCCAGCCTCGCGGACGCGGGCGCCATGAGCCACCATCACGTCCTGCAACCTCATCCGCTCCACAGCCCACTCAGCGAGCCCCGCCATGGATGCCTCTGCACCGAGGAGGCGCCGGAGTTGACACGCGGTGGCACGCCATGGACGGCGGCGCGGCATGGCGGCTAGGTACTGGGGGAGGGGAAGAGGGTCGGAGGAGAAGAAAGGAGGCACGGGGAAGCAGCTCGTCCGAGCGCCGGCGCTCGCCGGCCGACAGGGCTCCGATGGGTGCAGTTGCCGACTCTCCCGTGCGCGGCGGCTGATCCAGGCATTGCTCGCCTCCCGATCTGACCTCTTTTTTTAACATATATAAATATCAACCGTGGACTCATGGTGAGATAAAAGAACTTCTCTTTCTTTCTACTGTATGACAGATGGACCCCAGATGGCAGCAACGATAGTCGTCTCCGCAAACCGTTATCCCATGCCACGTGGGCCCTGATGGATGGGACGCTCTGTCAGTTTTGTGTCAAACCGAGGTCAAGCGTTGTTTTTAGTGCTTTCGGCAAATAATTACTCAAAATCAGTGTTTTCGGCAAACTTCTATGAAAACGGTGGCTTTGGGCACTGAGTGACGCAATTGTGGTGGTTTTTGGTAATTTACTCTATTGATTAAGATCGCACCATAAATAGCATTTTAAAAACATTTAACGGGTAAAATAACATCATGTTTAAATTCTGCACATTTTTCTAATCAAAATTCATTATAACATGTTAAAATTGAAGTCAGGGTGTAAAAGATATGTAGTATATTTTAAAAAAAAACATTAGTTTTGGATGGACCTTGGTTGATTTGCCAAAATATCAGGGGGCTTCTTTTTAATTTCCTGTCACTGTGTACTCTGGGTTAGTTACCAGAGACTACGGATTAATTAACATCACAGAAGCAATAGACATTTTATTAGTAGGTAGGTATAGATTTATCAAAATATTAATACCGATACCATGAACCGAACCATGTAAACAGAACATATCGTATGCTTAGGAATATCGGTCTGTGTAGGACACATTTAGATGTGACATAGTTATGTCACATCTAAGCTGATGTCCGCTCTGCTTGTGGTCTATTTTTTGTCCTAATTTTTTTTTTGTTTCTTGTTGCTGCATTATATATTTGTGAGAGCTTAGATGTGACATCCTTAAAAAACATCTAGACAAACTGTAGGAATATCTGCTTAAAAAACATCTAGACAAACTGTAGGAATACCTGCTTAAAAAACATCTAGACAAACTGTAGGAATATCTGCTCGTCAAGACTGGCAATGGCCCATGTCCGTATACCAATGAGAAAACAACCAACTGCATGAATCTCAGTACAACCCAGCGGC
Organism: Aegilops speltoides; assembly: GCA_021437245.1. Classification (NCBI taxonomy): domain Eukaryota; kingdom Viridiplantae; phylum Streptophyta; class Magnoliopsida; order Poales; family Poaceae; genus Aegilops; species Aegilops speltoides. The sequence continues at coordinate 230,674,717 of CM038142.1, forward strand.
TCAAATATCTAGGCCCAGTTCTTTTGCCAGAATCTGGGGATTCTCGCAGAATCCGACCCCTGCCCAGCTTCTCCCAGAATCTTTGAGCCTCATTTGTTTTACAATTCTATCTAGTTAGAGCCTAATTAGATAGGATTGTAAAACAAATGGGGCTGAATGATTTTGGAAGAAGCTGGATAGAGGTCAGATACTGGGAGAATCTAGGGATTCTGGCACTGGGCCCTAGAATGTTTTCACATGAATGTTTACAGCGCACCACGTAACAGATTCAAGTTTGAGAAAAAAATGACTCTAGCTTCTTTTTCCTCTCAGCCTGCAAGGGTAGCGTGCCTTTCATACGTTTTAGCGAGGAAATAGATATCACAGATACACAGAACATGACAACATGTCGTCGTGGGTTGATAAACTCTTGCACAATTTTGAAGAGTTCAACTCACCAGGAACCACAACATCACAAACATGAAAAAAAATAACTTTGATTATATTTTGACAATTTGACTGGAATTATGAAATGGAAATCAATCAATTCCATTTGATTCAAGTCACAACTGAGAAATGAAAACTGAAGGGAGCACTGGATTTTGGAACACAGGAAAATATTACCATTACAAAATCCTCGCAGGAAGAAACACAAGTCTTTTTTTGAGATGGAGTATAATTTATTTAAGATAATTCCCTCCATCCTCATTCATGAGTTTGCGGACTTCAACTCACATTCTAAAGATGCGGATGAAAAGGACATAAAAATGTAAGATGTCAACATCAACCAGTCAATGCAGCATTGAGCGCACTGTGAACATCCACTCCGATCTGAGCTTCCGCCTTCTCTAGGTCCGTCGAGGCTGATCCAAGCTTGGCAGTGAATTCAGCAAGACCTTTCTGGACCAAGCTTTGGTCAATCTGATCAAGGGGGACAGCCTCAACAGCCACAACATCAGTAATGGAGTTTGCATGGATGAATGCAAAGCCACTGCTCACAAAGTACTTTGTAACATCACTTCCCTCGTGTACAGACATAACACCAGGCTTGAGCTCTGCAATTGTGGAAACATGGCCTGGCAAAATACCCATCAGGCCAGTTGTAGCCGGTACCATTACCATGTCAACCTGACAATAGCCAAACAATATGAGATGAGTAGTGACAAAAACATAAGACCATACAAATGATCAAGAGTAGCACTTTAAGCGAGCATAAGCATTTAGGAATCAATGTACAAAATTTGAAAATCATTCTCCGACCTTCTCCCACCAAAGTTGCAGCATCACAAAATGAACTTACCTCAAACACCAAAATTACTTATCAGACAAATAGCAACAATAAAATTGATAGCTAATAACAAAATTGGAAACCTAAAAAAAGGTAAATTCAAGGACTCGAAAAAAAATTCAGATAACCAAAGGCGCTAGGTAACTTAAAGTAAACATTATTAACTGTAGATTAAGTTTAAGAAACGCTTGGCACATCAGACCATCAATTCACCTTCTGGCTGTCTAATAATTTAATTATTCATATCATGATTTGACACAGATTTGAGCATGTTCTACTCCCAGTTCAAGAAACCCACTCATCGCAATAAAAGATGCTACTCCCTCTGATCCCAAAACATTCAGAAGTTATACTATGCGTAGTACCTGGCTCAGTTGTTTTCCCACAACATTTATACAAGATCGGAGGGAGTAGTATTTAAGCAACTCATGACATGTCTTTGATACACTAAGAATAATACAGAAACATTCATGGCTAAATTGGAAACTGTACTGGGGCATTGCTACCACAAAAGGTCAAGAAAATATATCATGGGAGAATGTTATGATTGTTCCAGACACAAAGACTGTTTGTGCAAAACAGTGCAGTAAGTGAATGAAGGTTATCTCAATCAAGAAAATTGACAACAGGTATAATGAGTTAATGTCAGCGAGGGCAAATGTCGTTAAACATTAATGTTGGTCCAACTACTGTAGCAACGGTGCACCATATCATAGTTCACAACTCATATAAATGTAGCCCTATTGTCCTAAATCCACTAACAAGGCTCCGAACTACAGCTAAAAAATAAGAATAATGAACCATATCACAACAAAGGAACAAACCAGAAAGCAAACAGAGCACTAAGGGGCTGTTTGGATATTGCCAATGCATGGGCGAGCCAAAATACTGGCGCTGCTTTCTGCCGCCCATGGCCTGGCCGGTAGTTGGCAAAAAAAATGAACTAGAAAGCTGGAGGTAGTCAGGGCACGCCAAAGAATTGGCTTCGATACAAACGGTTCCCATGTACCCGGTCAACGCCAATATTTTGGCTTGGCAGCCTGGGGCGTCAATCCGAACAGCCTCTAAATGCAAAATATGAAAGAAAAATCGTTTTATCGGACTAATACTTAATCTAGGCACTGGGCTAGAAGCTTGGGAGAAGAAAAACATACAAGGATACCCACAAGGAGGCATGTCCCAATCCTCACGGTACAAATTGAAAAAGAAAATCATAGAAGTCTACTAGGACGCCACTAAGAATTTAATGGCCTGAAGATGCTAGCAGAAATCTAAAGTGCTTACAATTAAAGCATCCACAGCCCCAAGTGAAAACTGCAGTTCCTTGTGGACGGCAATAACCATTAAGAGGACACATGTTCTACTCAGTACAGTCAATCAACATATAAGCCATCTCGTGCATGGCACTCCAAAAAGGTGAGGTTTGGAATGATCAGGCTTACCCACAGAGACATCAGATTAACTGATATAATCCAACAATCTCACGCAGACTACAAAACTGAAGCGCACCCATGCACAGGATCAAGCGCAACAAGCGACCCAGCACAACCATTCCACCAGAACAATGACATGATCAAAAGCATCCCATGACAAGACCATACAAGGGACATTCGTGGTTCCTAACCAAATCGCCCCTAGGATTCCACCCATCCCGCGGGATGAACCAGATCACAAAGGCCCCTCTCACACGTCCTAATCTCCGACCGAAAAAAGAAAAACGGCCGAAAGATCGTGCGAGCGGTCGGAACCCTAGACGCACACGCGCAGATCTGAGATCGGGAGGTGGGACGACGGGGGAGGTTACGACGATATACCTCCTTGTTGGTGATCTCGGACTTGTAGGGGAGGACGAAGTTGACGGTGAGCTTGGAGGGAATGGAGGCCGGCGTGGGCGGGCGGGGCTTCATGGCCGACATGGGCGTCTGGGGGGGCTCGATGATTGTGGTCACCTTCTTCCACGCCTCCAGGAAGGCGGGGTCCTCGCCCGCCTCCGCGGGCGCCTGCGCCGTCGCGAGGGCCCTGCGGCTCATGGAGCCGCTGCCGGCAGCGGCGGCGCGGGACGCGAGGCGGCGGGCGGCGTGGCGCAGCATTTTTTTTTTCTCCTCCCTCGTCGGACAGGTACGGGATGGATGTGTGCGACCTGCAGATGAGTGGGTGCTGAATGAATTGGGGTTTCGGCGATTTGGAGAAGGCGACGCTAAGAGGAGTGGCGATACTGAAGGCGTTGTTGCGTTTGGGTTGGGCTGTTTGGGCTGGACCCGGCCGGGCCGGGCGCCTGGTAATTGCGTACATATATTTTGGTGACCTTCTGTTTCACGCAAATCTCAATGATTGTCTCAAAAAAAAAAACGCAAATCTCAATGAAATGCAAATCCAATCTTTCCAAAGTCCTCAACATCCTTATTTCCAGATCGCATCATGCTTCTTCCTCTTCATCCGCCATGGTTCGAGACCCCGGGCCACCCACGAGAAGCAAAGGAGGGAGACACACGATGGGTGGAGGAAGAAAACATGAGAAAATCAGCCAGCGAGACTCTCGGCGGGTAACAACTGCCGGAGGAGATAAAAAAACCCTAGGTTTTCCGGCAGGGAATTGGAGCTATCGTGATAGCTGACATAAGCAGCTCTACGCTTTTTTTTAGACAAGCTCTACGCTTATATTTGAAGGGGCTTCTAGAGGGTCCCAAGATTCATATGACATCAAATTTTGACGTGTCATAAAATGAATGAATAGTTTTTAAATTAAATAAACAAAGAGTTGCCTAGCTGATTTAATTTTCTAATCCATTTCTTCCAAGTTGGCGTATCATAGCGATCAGATTTGCGGAAGAAATATCTAAACGATAACTGGCATGATATTGTCGACCATAACTTTGATTTCTCGATAGCTGCTGGTTTTGGGAACAGAGGTCCAGATTTACTAGCCAGTAGAGCTGGAATTAAGTTACAACATCGTCTCATGTCTTCTTTTATACCAACATTTCAATGTTGAATAGACCAGACAGGGCACACAATATGGGTGGGCAGCATGATCTGGCGGGCAGCATGATCCGGCGATTGCACTCTTACAGTAGTCTTCCGGGGCCTCTTATCTTTTCCTTCACCTCCGCATAATGGCTTGTGGAGCTTGAAGCCAAATACGCGAGGAACATAGCGCTGCGAGGGCTTCTGGGACTTGAGATGATCGTATGTCATCAGAAACAGGTGAGGAAACAGCAAAATATCTGGACATGGTCAACAAAACAGCAAAATATAACAATAAAATAGCAATTTTCTTCAATTATGATATCCCAGCGATGCAGATATGTAAATATTTCTTTGTAGATGACACTCTTTTTTCCCCAGGAGAAAAACACACCAATTTGAGACAGTATAATAAGAGAGTGATTAGGATACTGCCTTGGTATTTAGACCGTGGATAGTAGATGTCTTCGCACTTGGGACAGTATATCTTCACTGTACTAGATCGGTGAATATCCGATTGTCCAACTGGTAGACATGGTTGGCCACAGCAATAAACCCATGGACATCGTCCAAAGTCATAGTTCTTGTATTTCTCCAGCTGCCAAAAGTAAGGAATAAAAGTTACCACTTACTACAAATTAAACTTCACCGACATGAGCGAATTTCAGCCTTTCGGAAACAAATATGGGCAAGTACTAGCAAAGCAAGGTTAGCATAACAGTTACCATAGCAGCCAACCCTTTACCGTAAGAATGTATCGCGCATGAATTAGCCCATACAACATCTCAGCAGCTGATTCCACTAGCTCATTTTGTTCTTCTGTGAAAATATCACCTACATATTCAAATAATCAAGAACATCAGCAATAGCAGTAGGCAATGTAAAAGGAAACATGCACAATACCATGCCATGGACAAGTGAGAGCCATATATTGCACGAAATCAACCAACCAAAGCCCATGCAAAGGATTGATGTTATTTAGTGTGGCAGATAAAACCTTCCATTTATGCTTACAGTAATTGATATGGCACCTTTTACTTCAGCGTTTAACTAGTAAAGAAACAAATTCAAGGGCATTGGGAAACTAAAAAAAAATCTGTAACACCAAAAATGTATTACCTCCGTCCCAAATTACTTGTCTTAGATTTGTCTAGATACGGATGTATCTAACACATATCTAGACAAATCTAAGACAACTAATTCGGGACGAAGGGAGTACTTAGAAACAGAGCCCAAGCAACCAGTAAGTGTTAGCATCACTACTAATAAAGGCTTTGAGCATCCAAACTAGTGACGTTAAATGTGTCAAATAACTGTATAGGGACAACACATTTGCATCAGATCAAGTGCAGAAATGCATCTAACATTTCTTGTTAACATACACCCGTCGGGTGGTTCCATTTAAATGAGTAAATATTGAGAACAATTACCATGAGAAGACTCGATATCTAAAATGAGATCAAGAACATAATCATAATATGGAACTTGACTGCTAAGCCCACAAACATTGAAGTCATCTTGAATGTAATCATCATCGATTTCACAGAAGAACTCATTCCCTCTTAGGTTGCAATACCATGAAATCCAAGAGGTGTCTTCTCCATCAGAGCCACTAACATCTGATGCTTCACTGTCAGATTCAGACTCCCCTGCAACGTGAAGAGCATGGAAGCATCAATGCACTTGTTTACAAACTGATTCTCTCTCAAACACGCACCTAAATGCAGGTCAATATTTATTAAAAGAAAATGACAAAGAAGGCGCAGCAGTAGACCCCACCAAAGGCGGCCTCCAACCGACCAGAAACAAAAACCAGGCTAAGGGGGGGAAAACCTGTACAAACTAGGCTACTAGAAAAACAACAAAATAGAAAAGCAGCAGCATATCTCCTAAGCTAACATAGATGACGCAAATACAACACGCATGCAGAAAATATATACATTGGAGCAACTACAAAAACATAGCTAGCAACAACTTTAGCTAACTAACAATATAAAGTGCTACTGAAAGCAGAATTGGAATAACTCAACAGACCTGGAATACACCATAGCAATTAGGAGACAGGTAGATATGATCTGCATCATACCTCTAAGTACAATTCCAAAGACAGATGTAAGTATTAAGCCAACAATTTTGCATTATGCTCTCAACTTCTAGGCTATAGCATTACTAGGACATGGTACGTGCAAAGCACGTAGAGAAAACTACTCTTATGAATTTTGTAAGAGAAAAGTGCAACGGGTTGGTTTAAGTTCCATGATTATTAGGAGCATCTTACTAAGTAATATAGCACAATTGAAAAAACTATGTTTTGGTAACTATACCGCATTATCTTTATCCAGACCACATTATCTCATCTTTCTAGAACTCTCTCGTGAATCTTGACCTTTCTATTCTTCCTATCTTATCTGGTGTCCACATGACTTGTCTAGAAAAAGAGCTTAAAACATACTGATGTAACTTGTTCACAGTAGCTACCTGTTGCCCCGTTTGTCATTGCCTCATCAGGTTGGATGGCAGGACAGTTGGATGAGGTATAGTGTAGCTGTGAATCCAGGCGACTTGAACCGTTGGATGGACTTTAATCTACGACTAGCAGGCAGCAGCTCACAGATTTGCCACTTACCAACCATCCGATGTAGCATATCTGACGGCTAATACCAAAACCTACTCGTGCACTATAAAGGAGTATAGATATGTCTAAGGAAACAATATACTAACCAAGAATTTGTGAGTGGAATCAAACTTAAAGAGAGAACAAGAGCTTCTTCAAAGCAGAGCAGTATAAAAAAAGGGCAGCCCGGTGCACGTAGCTCCCGCTTGCGCAGGGTCCGGGCAAGGGTCCGACCGCTTTGATTCTATAGTACGCAGCCTTTCCCTACATTTCTGCAAGAGGCTGTTTCCAGAAACAAATTTAATTTTCCCAGATGTTTTTACACCTTAAGCCACTGATATACTGATAAGTATTTATAGTCGAGCCATGAGGGTGCATTCCGTCTAAGATGGCTATTGGAGCAATTTAAGTATAATGATTCAAAACTTATGTATTTCTGCACCCAATTTGTATGATTCATGCGGAAAACAAGCAAATGAGAAAAGCATCTAACATAGATACTAATGAAGCCTGACGATAAGGTTTCCGTAATCCAATGGCCTATGGGGCATTTAGTTCGGGACTTGGTGGTGGCACACATTGCTCTACACAAGCAACTCGAGAGTCGAAAAGACTTCTGATGTAACTAGTAAGATGCCCGTGCTACGCTACGGAATCAAAAAGAAGGCATGAGTGCAATGCTAGGGGACAACGAAATAATGTAGGAGACATTGATCAAAATGATGTTATACATTTGAATATTTGACCGGTACACATTGGGAACAATCAAACATACGGGCTTCCATTTTCACCTTGGAAGAGGACTTGTTCTTCCTACTCGGCTTTCCCTCTGTCCGCTAAGTCCTATATCGAGGTGTCCGCTAGGGACAGAGAGCATTTGGCAATAGCTAACAAGTCCACATATCTGGCAATAGTGAATTTGTGATGACACCTAACTCCAAATCTGTCTATGTCTTTGTTCCACCTCACTTGACATGTGCTCGACCTCAAGCACACATCATTTTCCGCTAGAAATGGTGACACATTAAGCATATCACTTTGGACTAACCTTAATATCGATAATGAAAGAACGACAACACCACAATCTCATTATCTATCCCCAAGAGTATGTGCAATGGAGGTATGGCAACAAGTTACTTCATCCTCCGGCTTCAATCCAATGGGGCCAACATGTTCACATCTCCTCTTCCATCACCTACTCATGTCGTGCAACATCATATCTCCATGCCCATGAGCATTAATACGGTCCAAAATGCCACCCATGGGTGAGAATTAAGATGAAAAAAGAACATGCATAAAATATAGGATATATAACTTGCACACATAAAATAATATATACAAGTTCAGAAAGTTTTTTCATGTACATGAATTTGGCACTCCAATGAACATTAATGCCTCAACCTCGCCGCAAGATTCCATAGAAATATAGGTTCAGTTTGATGATGACTCAACCTCACCGCAAGATTCCATAGAAATATAGGTTCAGTTTGATGACCCAAAGTGGCCATTGTCGGTTTCATTGATAGAAGGAACAAATACTTTACAAACACATGAAAAGTAGAAGGCAATACACACATCAGCCGTTAGCCCATTAAACTATGGCAAAATGATGTGTCGTGCTTCAGCCTCCTTTCAACATTGGATTACTCAATGGCAAATGCACGCAAGCACCGCAGCAAATAACTCTAAATTGTGAAATATGCAGCGGTGGCTGTTGCGCTCACGCCAAATCACCCAAATCATCAGCATGGGCACAACAAGAAATCTCCAAAAACATATTATTATGTTGCCTTTAATCCAAGGATTCAACATTGCTCATTTCTTGCTATTTAGGCACACCAAATTTGAATGTTAAGATAAATAGCATAATATATTCAAATAACATACATACTATAGCGAGCTTTGAGCACACACTTATAGAAGGTTCCTTACGAAACAAGAATTAAGTAAAGGTGTTTGACTGAATACTTTGCTGAATATGAACAAGAAGCATGAATCTGTACACAGCACCACCATGAAGAGAATAAAATGTCAGGCATAACTCACACAGCTAGTTCAACTTACATAGTTACATACCATAGGCATCTATCAGGTCATGGAATCGTTTGTCAAGCATAGTGTATCCTTCTTTTTCTTGTTTGTTCAAAACATCAGCGCGAAAATATTAGTTCTTGAGCCCTCACTTCATCTATCTTCTCACCTAAAAACACCTAAAAAGATATCGGACAATCAGTATTGCATGTATAATGGTCTGTAGTATATTTAGGCAAAGGAAAAATTAACAAGCCTGTAGATGATCTGTAGTATTTTGGCGAAGATTTTTTTTTTGACAAAAGTGTTAAACTACAATATTTATTTCGCAAGTGGACAGAAGGACAAATATTCCTTAAACTAAAAGACAACTACTTAGGATCCCAATGCTCTAAACATACTAAATTAAAAAAAATCTAGTGGTTTTTGCCTCGCGACACTGAAATAGTATTCAACATAAACAAATTTGTACCATTTTATAGGGAATAAAACTGCCGAGAGACTATATAATGCACCGAAATCTGATTTGTCGCGTCGTCTCCGACTCCACTTTGAGCGATCATTCTCATCTCCGGCCATGGTGGGCCAGCCCACGATGTGGTGTGTTTGGTTGACTATCTGACGCAATGAGCTTCGAGTAGAATTTCCCTCGCCATGTATCTAAACTAATTAAGATAAATGAAGATATACGTCTTTAAATAATGTTTACAACAATTATGCTGGTTCATGTAGGTTTAAGAGTCTACTATCATGAAAGAAAAGAATCACACAGTTTTCCCTGTGATTCCAATCATATATAACTTGCATAACATCAAAATTTACTTGCAGAGGTTAAAAACTGATATATGAACTCACATGATCAAGGAGATGTTAGGCACATGTTGAAGTCATGAAAAAACTATCTAAAGCAACATTTCACTAATTATCACATATCTGACCACACATCAGAAGGTTATTACTAATGCCACATACATTTCATCAATTAGCACTTCCAAATAGATCTCACACAACCACACAGGTATGTATTTTTTTGTAAAAGAGGTTATTTCAGATTGCGTTCAGTACACAATAATATATAGCGGACTGGGAAGTAAATTAGTTGATACAACAAAGAGAAAAAGCTTATCTCTCTTCCTTTAGTGTGTGACTCAAGAACTTCTCTACTTACAAATATATTTAGCCATGCTTGATCATGCTCCTCTATACCTTGCACCAAATCATCCCAAGTACAAAAATCTGACAAATGTCGCAATGAAAAAGGGTATGAATATTGACCTGAGGGGATGGTACAGGTTTCTGCAAAAAATTAAATAGGAAGTCTGAATCCACTGGTGACAACATACTTTGCAGATCCACAAACAATTCGTTGCTAAAAATTTCACAAATCACATGTTTAGAGACCATAATTTCAATCATGAACGGATCGGGCACACAACTGTACTCCAAAAACTTGACAATTTTTTTGATCTGGTAGGAGAAAAACATGACTTACGGGGAGTTGAGCGTGGTTGGGGACAGTCACAGTGGATCAAGGTAGTTGACATCGGCGCGGCCGGGAACAAACAGGTCGCCCCTGGAAAGCTCTGCATCTGCAATGCCAGGATGTCTCGTGGCGTTCCTGCCGCTGGTAGCCTCCATTGGAGGCACGGAAGAAAGGGAATCATGTTGGAGGTTGAGAACCAGAGCCTGCATAAAATGGAATGAGTGGACAGGCTCCGAACGGAGAACAAAGAATATATACTGCACTATCCTCTCAGTCTCCGATATCTTGCATGCCCAGGTCTAAGGAGAGGTCGTGGGTAAAGCTTGAAGCATAATGTAATACAGGTATAGGGAACAGTAGCAGTTGGAAAATTCAGCAGCAGACACACCTGCGGTGCAGCCCAAGCTCGCCCTGTTGCAGATCGAGCACTCTCAACACTGCCTCCTCCTGCCGGCACACCCTTCTTCAACAAGCAGACACAGCAGCAGCAGATGATCTTGTCCTGCGGTAGCCTCCGATCCGGCAGCTTCTTCTCCAGCTACCTCGCGAGGCGAGGAGGGGCGGCTGGGCCCATGTTGGCGAGGGGGCTGCGGGGCAGGCCAGCAGGCTCGCGCAGCCCACCATGCGACCCTGGGTCACGCGCTGGAGCCGAGCCGATGCATCGAGCAAGGGGGCCGATGCGGCGGCGGCTGCCGTGGGGACATAGGACACAGGCGGCGGCAAGGGACTTGGCGGCGAGGCTTGGCTCATGGTGGACCGGATCCAGAGCGAGGGAATTTCGGGAGGCAGCGGAGGAGAGCGGTGACGCGAGATCCCGGCGGCGACGAGGAATTTGGGAGGGGTCTAGAAGACTCTGTTTCTTTGAGAGGAGGAGAAAGGAGAAGAGACAGTCCGTTGGAACTACCGGGCACCAGGTGGTGTTGTGTATGGATGTCCCTGCTCCAAAATTCTGTCCGAGCACAGGGTGTTTTTTGAAAAAGTGCAAGTGGCACGATTCTCAGCCATACATTCCATATCGGACCGTATAGATGACGTGAAGGCAGGCACACCATCACCACCAACTCACGTTTTTATAGGAGTATATATATATACTAGTAAAATGCCCGTGCGCTGCACGGAACACCAAAATGCATTGATTCGGAAGTTGTTTATTTGACAAAGTATGTGGTGGTCATCTCATGTGTAACAAATATTGATAGGTTTCCTCATATATTCATTCTGATCTAGAGCTCACAAGCATCCGAGTGTGAATAATAAATGTAGGCACAAAAGATAAAAATATATCTTTTGCAAACAAAAGCGTTCGACTGTTCAACCTGCGTCCAAAACTTAATGAATAAATAACACTTGTGGTGCTTTGCAAAAAATGATCTTTAAAAATTATTTTTGAGTATCAATTTTGTTTTATTTTTCTAGACCACCATGAATGTTATTTTTAACAAAATGCTGCACACAGCTAGAATAGTCCAATATGTTTGTTGCCCAAATGTTAAGATTTGTTTGAATTTATTAATATTATTTCAGCCCAGGAGCCAAGTTCATGTCCCATCTTTCTCTGCTATTTTTGCAAAAATGTTACGTCCCATTTCTACATGTTATCGTCAATTATCACTCCCAGGTAGAATCTTGTGCAAGTGGATGCTCTAGAGACATCGTTGCTGCATGTGCTCCTTGCCCCATTGTTCTCACAAACCTATTCCAAGCTATATATATATATATATATATATATATATATATATATATATATATATATATATATATATATATATATATATATATATATATATATATATATATATATATATATATTCCCCAAAAAGATTCAGGCTGCATCCAATCAAGTAACAACATACTTGAGTTGCCGTTTTAACTTCTAACTAGAAATGAACACTAAAAATTGAACTGTACATCTAACAGATTTTTTTCTCTCAGCAAACATCACATTTCATGTTTCCGTACAAACATAGACTCAAGCTATAGTCTGAATATAACTGGAAATGAACTCGCATATCTTCATGCAAGGAGCGGTGCTTTCATCCAGCCTAGTGTTGTCTCGCTTTCATAGAACAATGAATCAACGTCTCCATGGTCAAGTATTTCTTCAAAAGAAAATAGAACAGAAAAAACTTGCTCAAGAAAAGAAATCTGATTATAAGAAAACCAAATCTTGCTTAATTAGACTCCAGTATATTGTGCACGATAAATTTAGACAACTCCCGTTTTGCAGGAAATTTAAATGCCCTAGATTTAATCCAGCGAGTATGGGCAGGGTCACGACTAACGAGCCACATCGACTTGGTCTCACCATTTGTGACAAGCCACTCATGCGCCTCAAATTATGCTATGGTGTTCTCCGACAGGCCTTTTTTTAACCTCTCCGTCAGGGCTTTGGCAACACAGCAGGTAGTACCCACGGACCTATCTATTTTTTCTGGTGTCTTTTCTGTATTTTTTCTAGACAAATGTGTTTCTAGGATCTTTGTGTAGGCACTGGTGAATCTTCTAAGATAGACACATCATATGGAAGGAGAACCTGAATCGGCTAGAGGCTACGTCCATAGAGCATTTCAGAGCTCTTTCAGACGAGCAAGACAAACGTGTACAATTTATTATCTCTATAGAAGATAAAATTTTGGCCATAAAATAGGTACCAAATTATGTTATCTGGCTACAAGAATTCGCACCTGATAGAGTTCATCATTCAACTTCCATACTCATATTCATACAAATCCATACGTGCAAGCACAGAAGGAGCCTCTTTTCACATAAAGTAAACTTGTCCTGATTCTGTTCTTGCTTTGAGATTTTTTTGGTAAAGTTGGACAGGTAAGAGAAAGTGGGGAAACAAAAGAAGCTCTTGTAACCATCACCAATGCCAAATTAACGGAGCTCAAGGGGATACATTTCATTGGACTGCATAGTATATTAGTATAGAAGATGCGTGACAAAACGATATAGTCTGGATTTGAACTACAAATACATCACGCATGCACACACACACAAATATATGGAAAGAAGCAGAGAGCACGTTCTTGAAAAAAAAGCAGCTAGAGAGTATACCTATTTGTTTCACTGACAATCTTCCCCCTTCCTAGCAGGGATAGCTAGGGGGTCGCGACTCGCACCAGAGTGGGTGTTGTCGCAGCGGCTGAGCCCTCCTGCGCGATAGGGTTATGGAGACTGAACATTCTCCTCGCCCGCACCCCGGGGAACATGGCCGCCGGGACGCTGTTGATGCCGCCCTCCGCGGGCTCCTTCCGCTCCCGCTTCGGCCTCAAGGGGAATGATGACAGTGCCGCCTGTGCTGATCATGTTCCCCATGGCACCCACATCCGCGAACGTGCCGCAACATCCACAACGTCAGTGGCCGCATGCGACGGGGCCTTTGAGGTGGAAGGGTGGGCTTGCGCCAGACTTTTTCTTGGGCGCCATGAATGATGAAGCTAATAATGAAGAAGATGATGATGAAGATTGACGCGTTGTTCACGACCTCGGGTCCGTGCAAGCGTTCCCCCCTACCTGGCGCGCCAAAGATGTTGCGGTGGAACACGATCACCTATGGGCCCATCAGCCCCTTTGTGGTTCGGGGGGGGGGGAGTGTTGGGGAACGTAGTAATTTCAAAAAAAAAATCCTACGCACACGCAAGATCATGGTGATGCATAGCAACGAGAGGGGAGAGTGTTGTCTCGTACCCTCGTGAGCCGAAGCGAAGCGATCTGGCGTAGAGGAAGTAGTCGACGTTCTCCTCACGATCCAACCGATCCCAGCGCCGTTACTCGGCGCCTCGAGTTCTTGACACACGACAGCTCGGTGGCGCTCCTCGGGCTCCGATCCGGCAAAGCTCCGGGAGAGAGTTACATCAAGACGACGGCGTGGTGGCGATCTTGATGTTCTACGACGCGAGGCTTCGCCTAAGCACCGCAACGATATGACCGAGGTGGATTATGGTGGAGGGGCACGCTGACACGGCTGAGAGCGATCTCAAGGATCAACTTGTGTGTCTATGGGGTGCCCTTGCCCTGTATATAAAGGATGGAGGAGGAGGAGGCGGCCAAGGGTTTGGCGCGCCGGTGTGGAGTCCTACTAGGATTCCAAGTCCTAGTAGGAGTCCATCAAGAGCGGAGGAAGGAGAAGGAATAGGAGGAGAAGGAAGGTGGCGGCCCCTTTTCCCTAGTCCAATTCGGACTAGAGGAGAGGGCGCAGCGACTTTTTCCTCTTCCCACTAAAGCCCATCAAGGCCCATTACTTCTCCGTAACTCCCGGTACTCGAAAAATACCGAATCACTCGGAACCTTTCCGAACTCGAATATAGTCGTCAATATATCGATCTTTACGTCTCGACCATTTCGAGACTCCTCGTCATGTACCCGATCTCATCCGGGACTCGAACTCCTTCGGTACATCAAAATACACAAACTCATAATATAACCGTCATCGAAACCTTAAGCGTGCGGACCCTACATTCGAGAACAATGTAGACATGACCGAGACACGTCTACGGTCAATAACCAATAGCGGGACACTGGATGCCCATATTGGCTCCTACATATTCTACGAAGATCTTTATCGGTCGGACCGCATAACAACATCGTTGTTCCCTTTGTCATCGGTATGTTACTTGCCGAGATTCGATCGTCGGTATCCAATACCTAGTTCAATCTCGTTACGGAAGTCTCTTTACTCGTTCCGTAATACATCATCTCACAACTAACTCATTAGTTGTAATGCTTGCAAGGCTTAAGTGATGTGTATTACGAGAGGCCCAGAGATACCTCTCCGACAATCGGAGTGACAAATCCTAATCTCGAAATCGCCAACCCAACATCGCCTTTGGAGACACTGTAGTACTCCTTTATAATCACCCGATTCGTTGTGACGTTTGGTAGTACCAAAGTGTTCCTCCGATGGCGGAGTTGCATAATCTCATAGTTATATGAACATGTATAAGTCATGGATAAAAGCAATAGCAACATACTAAGCGATCGGGTGCTAAGCTAATGGAATGGGTCATGTCAATCGATCATTCAACTAATGATGTGACCTTGTTAATCAAATAACAACTCCTTTGTCTATGGTTAGGAAACTTAACCATCTTTGATTAACAAGCTAGTCTAGTAGAGGCATACTAGTGACACTCTGTTTGTCTATGTATTCACACATGTATTATGTTTCCGGTTAATACAATTCTAGCATGAATAATAAACATTTATCATGAAATAAGGAAATAAATAATAACTTTATTATTGCCTCTAGGGCATATTTCTTGATCTCCCACTTGCACTAGAGTCAATAATCTAGTTCACATCGCCATGTGATTTACCAAAGCAATAGTTCACATCACCATGTGATTAACACCCATAGTTCACATCAATATGTGACCAACACTTAAAGGGTTTACTAGAGTCGGTAATCTAGTTCACATCGCTATGTGATTAACACCCAAAGAGTACTAAGGTGTGATCATGTTTTGCTTGTGAGATAATTTTAGTCAACGGATGCATCATATTCAGATCCGTAAGTATTTTGCAAATTTCTATGTCAACAATACTCGTGCGTAGCTACTCTAGCTAATTGCTCCCACTTTCAATATGTATCTAGACCGAGACTTAGAGTCATCTAGATTGGTGTCAAAACTTGCATCGGCGTAACCCTTTTACGATGAACCTTTTGTCACCTCCATAATCGAGAAACATATCCTTATTCCACTAAGGATAATTTTTTTGACCATTGTCTGTGATCTACTCCTAGATCACCATTGTACTCCTTGCTTTACTCGGTGTAGGGTATACAACAGATCCGGTACCTGACATAGCATACTTTATAGAACCTATGGCCAAGGCATAGGGAATGACTTTCATTCTCTTTCTATCTTCTGCCGTGGTCGGGTTTTGAGTCTTACTCAACTTCACACCTTGTAACACATGCAAGAACTCTTTCTTTGACTGTTCTATTTTGAACTACTTCAAAATCTTGTCAAGGTATGTTCTCATTGAAAAAACTTATCAAGCGTCTTGATCTATCTCTATAGATATTGATGCTCAATATGTGAGCAGCTTCACCAAGGTCTTCCTTTGAAAAACTCCTTTCAAACACTCCTTTGTGCTTTACAGAATAATTCTACATTATTTCTGATCCACAATATGTCATACATATACTTATCGAAATGTTGTAGTGCTCCCACTCACTTTCTTGTAAATCTACAAAGCTTCTCCATGAAATCAGTATAAAACTATATGCTTTGATCAACTTATCAAAGCGTGTATTCCAACTCGAGATGCTTGCACCGGTCCATAGATGGATCGCCGAGATGCGCATATTTTGTTAGCACCTTTAGGATTGACAAAACCTTTTGGTTGCATCATATACAACTCTTCTTTAATAAATCCATTAAGGATTGCGGTTTTGTTATCCATTTGCGGATTTCATAAAGTGTGGCAATTGCTAACATGATTCGGACAGACTTAAGCATAGATACGAGTGAGAAACTCTCATCGTAGTCAACACCTTGAACTTGTCGAAAACCCCTTTTGCGACAATTCTAGCTTTGTAGATAGTAACACTACTATCAGCGTCCGTCTTCCTCTTGAAAATCCATTTAATCTGGCGGCTTGCCGATCATCGGGCAAGTCAACCAAAGTCCATACTTTGTTCTCATATATGGATCCCATCTCAGATTTCATGGCCTCAAACCATTTCGCGGAATCTGGGCTCACCATCGCTTCTTCATAGTTCGCAAGTTCATCATGGTCTAGTAACATGACTTCCAGAAAAGGATTACCGTACTACTCTAGTGCGGATCTCACTCTGGTTTACCTACGAGGTTCGGTAGTAACTTGATCTGAAGTTTTATGATCATTATCATTAACTTCCTCACTAATTGGTGTAGGTGTCACAGGAACAAATTTCTGTGATGAACTACTTTCCAATAAGGAGCTAATCTTATTACCTCATCAAGTTCTACTTTCCTCCCACTCACTTCTTTCGAGAGAAACTCCTTCTCTAGAAAGGATCCATTCTTAGCAACGAATGTCTTGCCTTCGGATCTGTGATAGAAGGTGTACCCAACTGTCTCCTTTGGGGTTATCCTATGAAGACACATTTCTCGATTTGGGTTTGAGCTTATCGGGATGAAACTTTTTCACATAAGCATCGCAGCCCCAAACTTTAAGAAAGCGACAACTTTGGTTTCTTGCTAAACCACAGTTCATATAGTGTCGTCTCAGCGGATTTAGATGGTGCCCTATTTAACGTGAATGCAGTTGTCTCTAATGCATGATCCCAAAACAACATTGGTAAATCGAAGAAACATCATAGATTGTACTATATCCAATAAAGTACGGTTATGACGTTCGGACACACCATTATGATGTGGTGTTCGGGTGGCATGAATTTGTGAAACTATTCCACATTGTTTTAATTGAAGACCAAACTCGTAACTCAAATATTTGTCTCCGTGATCAGATCGTAGAAACCTTATTTTCTTGTCACGATGATTTTTCCACTTCACTCTGAAATTCTTTGAACCTTTCAACTATTTCAGACTTATGTTTCATCAAGTAGATATACCCATATCTGCTCAAATCATCTTGTGAAGGTCAGAAAATAATGATACTTGCCACGAGCCTTCATACTTCATTTGTCTTCATACATTAGTATGTATTATTTCCAATAAGTCGGTAGTTCGTTTCATTGTTCCGAAGAACGGAGTTTTAGTCATCTTGCCCAAAAGGCACGGTTCGCAAGCATCAAATGATTCATAACCAAGTGATTCCGAAAATCCATCTTTATGAAGTTTCTTCATGCACTTTACACCGATATGACCCAAGCGGCGATTGCCACAAATAAGTTGCACTATCATTATTAACTTTGCATCTTTTGGCTTCAATATTATGAATATGTGTATCACTACGATCGAGATCCAATGAACCATTTTCATTGGGTGTGTAACCATAGAAGGTTTTATTCATGAAAAGCAGAACAACAATTATTCTCTAACTTACATGAATAACCGTATTGCAATAGACATGATCAAATCATATTCATGCTCAGCATAAAACACCAAATAACACTTATTTAGGTTTAACACTAATCCCGAAAGTATAGGGAGTGTGCGATGATGATTATATCAATCTTGGAACTATTTCCAACACACATCGTCACTTCACCCTTAACTAGTCTCTGTTTATTCGCAACTCCGTTTGAGTTACTAATCTTATGGCGAACCATTACCAAATACCAAAGGGTTGCTATAAACACTAGTAAAGTACACATCAATAACATGTATATCAAATATACCTTTGTTCACTTTGCCATCCCCTTATCCACCAAATATTGGGCATTTCCGCTTCAAATGACCATTTCCTTTGCGGTGTAAGCACTTTCGGTTTCAGCTTTGGAGCTTCTTGGCGGGAGTGACAACTTGCTTGTCTTTCCACTTGAAGTTCTCTTTCTTTCTTGAAACTAGTGGTCTTGTCAATCATCAACACTTGATGCTCTTTCTTGATTTCTACATTAAATCGATTTCAACATCACGAAGAACTCGGGAATCATTTTCATCATCCCTTGCATACTATAGTTCATCACGAAGTTCTACTAACTTGGTGATGGTGACTAGAGAATTACATCAATCACTATCTTATCTGGAAGATTAACTCCCACTTGATTCAGCGATTGTAGTACCCGGACAATCTGAGCACATGCTCACTAGTTGAGCGATTCTCCTCCATCTTTTAGCTATAGAACTTGTTGGAGACTTAATATCTCTCAACTCGGTATTTGCTTGAAATATTAACTTCAACTCTGGAACATCTCATATGGTCCATGATGTTCAAAACATCTTTGAAGTCGATTCTAAGTCATAAAGCATGGTGCACAAAACTATCAAGTAGTCATCATATTGAGGTAGCCAAAGCGTTCATAACGTCGCATACGCTCTGCAATAGGTCGTCACCTAGCGGTGCATCAAGGACATAATTCTTACGTGCAGCAATGAGGATAAACCTCGGATCACGGATCAAATCCGCATCATTGCTACTAACATTTTCAACACAATTTTCTCTAGGAACATATCAAAATAAACATATGAAAGCAACAACGCAAGCTATTGAACATAATTTGCAAAATACTACCAGGACTAAGTTCATGATAAATTTAAGTTCAATTAATCATATTACTTAAGAACTCCCACTTAGATAGACATCCCTCTAATCCTCTAAGTGATCACGTGATCCAAATTCAACTAAACCATAACCGATCATCACGTGAGATGGAGTAGTTTTCAATGGTGAACATCTTATGTTGATCATATCTACTATATGATTCACGCTCGACCTTTCGGTCTCCGTGTTCCGAGGCCATATCTGCATATGCTAGGCTCGTCAAGTATAACCTGAGTATTCTGCGTGTGCAAAACTGGCTTGCACCCGTTGTAGATGGACGAGAGCTTATCACACCCGATCATCACGTGGTGTGCAGGCACGACGAACTTTGGCAATGGTGCATACTCGGGAGAACACTACTTGATAATTTTAGTGAGAGATCATCTTAAAAGCGCTACCGTCAATCAAAGCAAGATAAGATGCATAAAGGATAAACATCACATGCAATCAATATAAGTGATATGATATGGTCATCATCATCTTGTGCTTCGTGATCTCCATCTCTGCAGCACCATCATGATCACCATAAATCACCGCACGACACCTTGATCTCCATCGTAGCATCGTTGTCGTCTCGCCAATCTTATGCTTCTCGACTATCGCTACCGCTTAGTGATAAAGTAAAGCATTACGAGCGATTGCATTTCATACAATAAGCGACAACCATATGGCTCTGCCGATTGCCGATAACCGGTTACAAAACATGATCATCTCATACAATAAAATATAGCATCACGTCTTGACCATATCACATCACAACATGCCTGCAAAAACAAGTTAGGCGTCCTCTACTTTGTTGTTGCAAATTTTACGTGGCTGCTACGGGCTTTAGCAAGAACCGTTCTTACCTCGCATCAAAACCACAGCGATAGTTTGTCAAATAGACTCGTTTTAACCTTCACAAGGACCGGGCATAGCCACACTCGGTTCAACTAAAGTGAGAGAGCAGACACCGCTTGATCACCTTTAAGCAACGAGTGCTTGTGGCGGTGAAACCAGTCTCGCGTAAGCGTCTGGCGTAATGTCGGTCGGGCGCTTCATCTCACAATACCGCTGAACCAAAGTATGACATCTTTGGTAGGCGGTATGACTTATATCGTCCACAACTCACTTGTGTTCTACTCGTGCATATAACATCAACGCATAAAACCTGGCTCGGATGCCTTTGTTGGGGAGCGTAGTAATTTCAAAAAAATTCCTACGCACACGCAAGATCATGGTGATGCATAGCAGCGAGAGGGAGAGTGTTGTCTACGTACCCTCGTGAACCGGCGGAAGCGATCTGGCGTAGAGGAAGTAGTCGACGTTCTCCTCACGATCCAACCGATCCCAGCGCCGTTACTTGGCGCCTCGAGTTCTTGACACACGTACAGCTCGGTGGCGCTCCTCGGGCTCCGATCCGGCAAAGCTCCGGGAGAGAGTTACGTCGACAAGACGACGGCGTGGTGGCGATCTTGATGTTCTACCGGCGCAGGCTTCGCCTAAGCACCGCAGCGATATGACCGAGGTGGATTATGGTGGAGGGGGCACCGCACTGCGGCTAAGAGCGATCTCAGGATCAACTTGTGTGTCTATGGGGTGCCCTTGCCCCTGTATATAAAGGATGGAGGAGGAGGAGGCCGCCAAGGGTTTGGCGGCGCCCAGGTGTGGAGTCCTACTAGGATTCCAAGTCCTAGTAGGAGTCCATCAAGAGGGAGGAAGGGAGAAGGAATAGGAGGAGAAGGAAGGTGGCGGCCCCTTTTCCTAGTCCAATTCGGACTAGAGGAGAGAGCATGACAACCTTTTTCCTCTTCCCACTAAAGCCCATCAAGGCCCATTACTTCTCCGTAACTCCCGGTACTCGAAAAATACCGAATCACTCGGAACCTTTCCGAACTCGAATATAGTCGTCCAATATATCGATCTTTACGTCTCGACCATTTCGAGACTCCTCGTCATGTCCCGATCTCATCCGGGACTCCGAACTCCTTCGGTACATCAAAATACACAAACTCATAATATAACCGTCATCGAAACCTTAAGCGTGCGGACCCTACGATTCGAGAAAATGTAGACATGACCGAGACCGTCTCGGTCAATAACCAATAGCGGGACCTGGATGCCCATATTGGCTCCTACATATTCTCGAAGATCTTTATCGGTCGGACCGCATAACAACATCGTTGTTCCTTTGTCATCGGTATGTTACTTGCCCGAGATTCGATCGTCGGTATCCAATACCTAGTTCAATCTCGTTCTCGGAAGTCTCTTTACTCGTTCGTAATACATCATCTCACAGCTAACTCATTAGTTGTAATGCTTGCAAGGCTTAAGTGATGTGTATTACCGAGAGGCCAGAGATACCTCTCCGACAATCGGAGTGACAAATCCTAATCTCGAAATCGCCAACCCAACATCGCCTTTGGAGACACCTGTAGTACTCCTTTATAATCACCCGATTCGTTGTGACGTTTGGTAGTACCAAAGTGTTCCTCCGTAAGCGGAGTTGCATAATCTCATAGTTATAGGAACATGTATAAGTCATGGATAAAAGCAATAGCAACATACTAAACAATCGGGTGCTAAGCTAATGGAATGGGTCATGTCAATCAGATCATTCAACTAATGATGTGACCTTGTTAATAAAATAACAACTCCTTTGTCTATGGTTAGGAAACTTAACCATCTTTGATTAACAAGCTAGTCTAGTAGAGGCATACTAGTGACACTCTGTTTGTCTATGTATTCACACATGTATTATGTTTCCGGTTAATACAATTCTAGCATGAATAATAAACATTTATCATGAAATAAGGAAATAAATAATAACTTTATTATTGCCTCTAGGGCATATTTCCTTCAGGGAGATCATGATACAAGAAGAGTAGAAGCCATGGAACAACACGACAGAGGTGACGCTGGTGGTTTTTACCCAGGTTCGGGCCGCCGAGAAGCGTAAATACTCCTGCTTTGGTGGATTGAAGGGAGGACCATGGTGGAAACGCAGCGCTCAATCCCGACAAGGTTGCCTCAGGGAGAGTAGCTACGCGCGTATGAGTCTATGTAAGTGCGTCTACTGCCCCTTAGTGATTTTGGTGTATTGAAGACTTATAGGTTAAGGGACTGATGTGTTTGTGAGTGTACACAGGTCTAGAAGTCTATGAGGAGTTTGATAATTACAGAGAAAGTCGACCCCTAAAAATGAAGTTCTTCAACTAAAGACTTTGGATTTCTGAAGACTTTGAAAGTGAAGAAATTGGTGTGACCTTGAAGACTTGGCATTCATTCGAGGAACATGAAGCGTGAAGACTTTTGTTTTCGTAGTTTCATTTTCTCTTTCTTGAGTGATAGGAAACACCGTACTGTTAAAGGGGGTCGAGGAAATACTAAGGAAAAATTTCCATGTGATGCTCAACTCAAAATCCTACACCTACCAATCCCTTCGAGTGAAGCCATTGGAAATCTCATACGATTCATCAATTTCTTGATATGAGACGAAGTTCTTACAGTTCTTTGAGAATTTATTCTAGCGAGGAGTTAGGAATTCACCAGTGCGGATTGCCTACACAGTGAGGAACATGATAGCCCTGAGGAATTTGAGAGTCAAAGTTCCGACCGTTGCTGTGCTATGTGCAAGCTGTCCCAAAATATCTACCCACCTAATGGTCATATCATTGAAGGGCATGTATGTCTTATCATGTCGGGCTGCTCCCTAGGCTATAAATAGCAGCCCCCTACAACCACTAGCTTGTTGGCTGCTCTGAGAGAAACTGACACTTGTCATTTGAGAGCATCCCATCCTCCGAGGACTTTGAGCGAAAATCATCAAGTGAGGAAAACCCAAACCCAAACACCTTCAAACCCAAAGTGATTGGGCATCACTGAAGAGATTGATCCTGCGTGGATCCGATGCTTGTTACCTTTGAAGACTATGCTTCTTCCAGACGGTTAGGCGTCATGGTCTAGAGCATCCAAGAGGAATTGTGGATCGCCGAGTGACCGAGTCCGTGAAGGTTTGGAAGTCACCTGAAGACTTACCATGAGTGATTGGGCGAGGTTTGTGTGACCTTAGCTCAAGGAGAATACGGTGAGAACTGTGTGTCCGGGACTGTGTGTCCTCAGGTTTAAATACCTAGCCGCTCCAACCAGACGTACAACTGAGACATCAGTTCGAACTGGTCTACCAAATCATCGTCTTCACCAAGCCTACTGGTTCTATTTCCTCAACTCATCAATTTCCTCATTTCAGTTATTGTGTGCTTGTTCATATCTGTTTGAAGACTTTGACTGAAGACTTTCTCAATTTCCTCAGTTCAATTTCTTCAGTCTGTCCGTCTTCATCCTGTGTTTTCGTTTTCTATACTCTATGCTTTTCTTCATTTCATCATGATGACCATGCTTGTGTTTTGTTATGTTACTTTTGAGTACTTATTTCGTTGCAAGTAGTTCTTCGCTAAGGAAATTCCTCACCAGCAAATTCCTAAGTGAAGAATTCAGAAAAATCGCCTATTCACCCCCCTCTAGTCGATATAATGCACTTTCAGCGTACAAGGGTCCGGATCCTTTTTTAGGTTGCCATGGTCCTCCTTTTATAGGCTAAGGGGTTACCACCATTGTAAAATAGTCATTAGCCAACAATGCTATCATACCTAACTCTGGCACTTAGGACAAAGTGCATTAAATGCACTGCTAGGTGTCACGCTGAGGATGCAGCCAGCAAGTTTGCCGCACCGCTCAACCATCTTTTTCCTGTCTGCATGACATGCCTCTGGATGGGTGTCATATAGGGGGAAACTCCCTTCCACATGGCTGCCACGTGCCAAATGACATCCACTTAATCACTTGGGGGCTCGACACCACACTGATAAGTGACTTACGTCGTGGTGGAGCGGTGGAGTCTTGGCGGGGAGATTCGCCCTTGGCGGCCCCGACAAGCTTGCCGGGGAGATCTTGGGATTCGTCCTTGGGGTGGCCCGACTTGACCAGGTTCACCTTCCCGTTAAGGGAGGCTTTCCCTTAGTGATATCTCACTGCTTTGGCTGGTCTTGGTCTTCTTGATACGCCTTTTGATTCCTCAAAGAGCTATCTTTCCGACTTGGTCTCATCTTGGGAGCTTGGTGCTGCTGTATCCTCGCCCTCGCGCCTGTGTATAGTTTGGGCGACATACATGAAGGTTTGTTGCACCGACAAATAAAGTGTAAACAAATACTTTAAGTGCCATCCTTTGACCCATTTTACTAACAATCCTTACTAGTTTTCCTCACTTGATGCTGTTCATGAATATCCCATTGCTCCATACGCAAAAAGGGTCGAAGCACAGATCTTTACCAATGACATATGTACCTATGAGCACCAAGTTAATATTAGAAGCTAAACTACAATTGCACAATGATGTAGTGCAACACTCCCTCTATCCCATTATATAAGATCTTACTACATCCAATATACTCACGTATTGGATGAACTAACATATTATATTATGGGTTGGATGGAGTATATATAGGCCATGGGATGAAACTAACCTCAATGGAAAACAACAGTCGTTCCCCATATTTTCCCATGTAGATACATCGAAAGGCATGCTAAGCACAACAGGCTAAACAGCAACCAAATATATCCATGGTAGACAACATAATCTCCAAATGATAGCTTCAGTATGCAGGTTTAAGCACGCTAGTTAAGCAAAAAAGAAGTGGAAAGTTGTGTTAACTGCAACAGGCCTAACATTTAGCAACAACCAAATATAGACATTCAAGCTTCAGTATCAACAACCCAAGACCCTTACTAGGGGCCATGTCTCACGAGGCAGACGACACCAAGACCTCCCAGGGGGTCGGCCTCCCCAGGCTGGCTCTCGAGGAGCAGAGATTTCTATGCAAGGCTGAAAGTGCTAGTATCGACTAGAGGGGGGTGAATAGGTGATTTTTATGAAAGTCTTCAAAACTTGGAAGTTTCGAAGACAAACAACAAAAACAACCTAATTGATATGCAGCGGAAGATAAACTACCCTGAACAAGCCATAGTCAAGTATGTAATGATGTGAAAGTACAGGACTAATAGCAGTTAGGTAGTAAGGATCAAGATTGAAGATAGTGTGAAGCCAATCAACAATAGTAGTCAAGCAATGAAGTCAAACAAATACACAGATAAGCAATGACTTCATGAAGACAAACTTAAGTAAGGTTGGAAGGATAGACCGGTTGCTTGTTGAAGACACGATTTGTTGGACCGGTTCGATTCTTTGTGACAAGCGTATGTACATTTAGGGAGCACGAGATTTAACTTTCGAGAAGACCGTGTCTTCACCTTATTCCCCTTGAGCTAAGGACACCAGTCCTCGCCCAATCACTCTGGTAAGTCTTCAAGGAGACTTCCAAACCTTCACAGACTTAGTTCCTTGGCACCACAATGACTCTTGGATGCTCGAGCGCGACGCCTAACCGGTGGAGGATTCACAGTCCTCAAGTGTAATAAGTCTTGGTCACAGACGAGAAAGACTTTAGTGATGCCTAACACTCTTTGGCTCAGGTGTTTGGGCTTTGTCCTGCAAAGATTTCTCTCTCTCAAATGCTTGAGGTGGGTTGCTCTCAAACGACAAAAGCCGTGCACAAGCTACGAGCAGCCACCAATTTATGGTGTAGGGGTGGGCTATTTATAGCCACTAGGCAACCCGACCTGATTTGTCCAAAATGACCCAGGTCACTAAGGAACCGACACGTGTTCCAGCGGTCGATTTCAAACACAATGGCAACTTTACTTGGGCTACAAGCAAAGTCGACTCATCCACTCTGGATAAGATTTGCTCTCATTGTCTTTGCTCGAAGACATAGGATTTGAGTTGAGCATCACTTCAGTCACTCTGACTTAGTTCACTTGGACCCCACTTAACAGTACGGTGGTTCTTATGACTCAACAAAGAAGAAAATGAAACAACAAAACCACACAGTCTTCACGCTCCAAAGTCTTCACACAATGTCTTCTCATGTCATAGTCTTCAATATGAATATCTTCTCATACCACCATTGTCTTTAATGTCTTCATACATTTTTAGGGGTCATCTCCGGTAGGTAAACCGAATCAATGAGGGACACTACCTGCATTATCCTGCAATTCTCAGAAACGCATCAGTCCCTCAACCAACTTTGTCGTCAATACTCCAAAACCAACTAGGGGTGGCACTAGATGCACTTACAATCTCCCCCGTTTTGGTGATTGATGACAAACTGGTTGAAGTTTTCAACAGGGATAAAGTATGTGAAATTGTAGGGTTAGGAATTAGTCTTCATAAGTTGCAAGGGCTCCCCCTGAAGATGTGCATATAAGCAATTTGATTTTGGTATGCAAATGCACATGGCAGGTTGTACTTGTGGAGATCCACTTCAACTTATGAAGATAATTCATCATGCATGAGATGATATAGCGAGTAGAATGGCATGCATAATGAAAAAATGGACGTATGCAGAATGATCTAAGTGCGGAAGTTATCATCGCACATGCGGAATTTATCATCGCATCATAGTAAAGCAAATAAGTAGCAGAAGTAGCAGACGACCATCAAGTTTAGGTGTTACAACTCCAAGAACCAAATGTTTCAAAATGCAAGAGTTGTAAGCACGCAGCAAAATATAACGCATAACCGCCCATATAAACCCGCTTGAAGACTATCAACTCATCGCTTCTCCCCTTTTGTCGATAATGACCAAAAGGTTTGAAGACATAGAGCATCTACTTGTCATGAGTAGGTGAAGCGGCGAGGTTGTAAATCGTTGGTTGGCGGTGCAAAGCGAACTTAGTGCAGTGTCGTCGTGCGATAGTAGTTGGAGGTGGTGAAGTAGCGTCATCTTCATCATCGATCACTCTGGCATTAAGCTGTTGCCGCGAAGAGGAATATTGAGTCTTCAAGAGATGGAGTTCGACGCGAGGTAGCGATCCGTGGAGGTGGAGTTGAGCTGGAATCTTTCATTGAAGCCATCATCTTGGAGATCGGCTTGACCTTGGCGGTCAAACTCTTCCATGATCTTGGCAAGTTTCATGAGCAACAAAGGCATTCTTGGTGGCAAGGTTGCCGTCGATTGACATCCACCAAGAGGCTTTGCATCATCTCTTGAGCGAAATGATGCTTATCCTATTTCGATGAAGAGCCACAAGAAGTTCTCGGTCATTGAGAACACGAGAGCGCTCCGAGGCCTTTGGGAAATGGTGCTTTCGGTGGCCGATTAGGCGCTCTGTGAGGCGGCAGCAGTGTTACCGCCCATGGATAGATTCGTGCTGCTGCTTGAACACCTTCAATAGGCTGAGTGAAGCTTTGGTGCTCAATGTTCTGAAGACAAAGCAGCGTCTTGGCAGGGTCAGAGTATATAGCATCAACTGACATATCAACCTCTGGTAGAAAGATTATGTGATTGCAAGCAGAGGGCTGATAATTGACAGATGAGTGGTGATTGATGAGGCGCATAACCCATGGAGCATAAAACTTCAGACCAAACATGTCAGATCCGGAAGCAGCAAGTTGCCTAATGAAGAAGTCTTGCGTGTTGAAGCTGATGCCATTGAGAATATAGAAGACCAATGTCTTCATTGCTCCTTCAAGCTTGGCCGCTGATGGATGTCCCTTGACTGGCCATAGAGTTCGCCTGATGATATGATATATGGTGCGAGGCAGATACTCAAGGTCTTCAACAAAGAAATGTGTGGGATACTCAGCGTCAGATAGCAAAGGCTTCATCATGCTCAGCATCTGGCTCACGTTGGGTTCTGGCTTGTGAAAGATGCTCTCCACAGCAGTCCGGTGTAGTTGACCGTCAGGCTCATACAGTTCTCCAGGAGTAGCTAGCCCTGTAAGCTCGATGATATCCATAGCTTTGGCTTCATGATGAACATTTCCAGTCATCCACTCGAGAACCCAAGTCTTGATGTCTTTGTAGTATCCGCGAATGTGCAGAGTGGCATAGAATTGAAGTAATAGCTCTTCATTCCAATGTTCTTTGTCTATCACAAAATGGAGCAAACCAGCATCATGAAAGTAATCAAGTGCTTCTTCTAAGCATGGCATCCGACAATAACCCGATGTCAAAGGCGCATATGAGGGAAAATGCGCCCTTGATCATATAGCACGCATGAGTAATAGCTTCTCTGCTGATAGCTCCAGAACCGTTCTGATGAAATCGTTGGCTTGGAGTAGGGGTTCTTGGCGTTGTCAAAGAAGGTATTGTGGCTCTTGAAGCCATTGGCATTGAATGACCCGGGGGAGTTGGCAGTACGTGGAAACCTTGGCAACCTGGGCTTTGGCTTCTGGACCTGAGGCCTATGCTCAACATGATAGTCAAATTGTGGTCCTGAGGCAGAGGGCGGAGGCACCAGAATGGGCCATCGGACAGTGGTAAGCTGACCGTGATTGTATGCTTGCTCAATAGTGTGAGGCCTTGGTGGCGGAGCAGGCGAAGCGGCGTCCGAGGCGGTGCCACGACAGGTGCCGAGGAGAAGTTGTCATATTGGCTTCAGGTGCAGCATCCTCATTGGTTTCAGGTGCAGCATCCTCATTGACTCCAGGGGCAGCATCCTCATTGGTTTCAGGTTTAGTGGCCACAGTTGCTTCAGGCACAGTGGCCTCATTGGTTTCAGGCACACCGGTTGGTGCAAGCTCCACATTAGCGTCGACCATGACTAAATCAGCGGCTTCATTGGCGTTAGTGGTGGCAGCCTCAACGTTGTCAACCTTCTCTTGACGAGCGGGAGGGTCGGACGCGAACGCGTTGGATCGTGAACTGCTTCTTCTTGATTCTTTGGGGAGTAGGAACACGAACTTCTTCTTCATTTTCTTGGTGATGCGGTGGAATGTCTTCAATGACATGTGCTTGAGACTTCGGAGGCGTTCCTTTGTTGGGCTGGTTGAGAAAATACTTGGCGTGCAATAGGTGAGCGATGCACTTCTCCTTCGGGCAGCTCAGCGGAGGGACTTGGGCCTTTGTCCTCTGCGAAACTGCGAAGTCTTGGCTTCAAGTTAGGAGATGGAGTTGGTGAGCACGAAAGTCTTCATCCTCTTCTTGCCTTTGGGGGTGTAGCTTGTTGTTGTTGTTGGGAGTCTTGGGCGAGTCTTGTTGTTGTTGTGGGTGATCAGCCCATGAAGCATCTGAGCAATTGGCGTCGATGGATGACCAATGCTGATGAGTTCGTTGTTTGTATGAACAGGCGATGATACCACTTGATGTTCGATCTAAGGAAGAACTTCATCATCATTTACATTGTCATCTTGACCAATGTCTTGGCAGCGGTGGGTTAATTTGCTGGAATATCTTGACCACATGAGCCTCTGTGGTAGCGGGCTCATGGACAACCATTCTTCGTTCTTGATGAGCGACCCGCAGGCGAACCACGGAAATGGGTTCAGCGACTAAGGGCTCTGTGGAAGCAGCCCTAGTCTTCTTGGATTTGCGCTTCTTCTTGGAGGGAGCGGCATCAGAGGCTTCAGTATGCTTTCTTTTTCTGGCTTCAGCCTCGGCAGCCCTCGTCTTCTTTTGTTCTGAAGCGGTTGTGGTAACCTTTGGCTTCGAGCAGTCATCTTGCTTGGGAAGATAATGCGAGGGCTTCTTGGCGAAGGTTGAGGTGATCGGCGAGTGCTTCTTCTTCCTCTCTGCAGCCATCCTGAGGTCAATGCTAGGACGGCCAGGTGATTTGCGCTTCTCAGCCTCGTTGTAGGCAAGCACACACTTATCAGCCAAAATCTTCATGCGCTCTCGAGAGCCCTGGGCTTCTTCACGCTTCTTCAGAAAAGCTTCTTTAAGCTCATGGAGCATGAATTTGAAGTTGCGGATGTCTTGAACACTTAGCTTGGCCACATGCTTCTTGAATTGAGCCTTCTCATAGTCAATCTTGTTCTCGAGCTTAAAGATGCGCTGTGCAAGAGCTAGCTCAGAAGCAATGGCGCCATTGAAGGCGACTGTCGGTGTCAAAACTGGCGGATCTCGGGTAGGGGTCCCGAACTGTGCGTCTAGGCGGATGGTAACAGGAGACAAGGGACACAATGTTTTACCCGAGTTCGGGCCCTCTCGATGGAGGTAAAACCCTCGTCTGCTTGATTAATATTGATGATATGGGTAGTACAAGAGTAGATCTACCACGAGATCAAGGAGGCTAAACCCTAGAAGCTAGCCTATGGTATGATTGTTGTAATGTATGTTGTCCTACGGACTAAAGCCCTCCGGTTTATATAGACCTTTGGAGGAGGCTAGGGTTACAGTCGGTTACAATGTAGGAGATCTACATATCCGTGTTGCCAAGCTTGCCTTCCACGCCAAGGAAAGTCCCATACGGACACGGCAGGAGTCTTCAATCTTCTATCTTCGTAGTCTTGGAGTCGGCGGATAATGATAGTCGGGTGTCCGGACACCCCCTAGTCGAGGACTCCTCGGTAGCCCCTGAACCGGTCTTCAATAGCGATATGTCCGGCGTGCATAATGTTTGGCATTGCAAGGCAGGTTCCTCCTTGAATAATCGAGAGAAGATCATGAACACCGGGATAGTGTCGGCTCTGCAAAATAAATTCCACATTCCACTAGTAGAGAATAAAATATACACTAGCTCAATCTGGCGGCGTATTATGCGGCGTGACGTCACACCGCCACCAAGCCTTTGTTTGAATCTTTTTACTATACCACCTCGGACGTTTAGCGGCGGTTTCTTAACACGTCTTGTCGAGCGGAGATCCTGTCCCCCTTATCCGGGATTCTCATCAATACGTGCGTGGGTAACTAACCGTTCCGTCGCCACGCCTCCTCTATCGAAGGTGAATCTCGAGCGGTCATGGAGCGGCTCTTGGTACTTTTTCCTCTTTATAAGAGGACCAAGGCTGTCCTTGTTCTTCAATCTCGCATCGAATCTCTTCTTCGCTCCCGGTTCCAACACCCGAGCCTCAAATTGGCGCCGGATCCTCAACCATGTCGGCTCCGACCTCCGGGGCGGTGGATGCCCTCCTCCGTCACGGAGGAGGACATAATGAAGTTGCGTGAGGCCAAGTACACGCCTACAAGGTTTCGCCTGAGTTTAGGGTTCCCAGCGGACCCCTTCGTGAGAGGGCTCCTGTTCTACTACGGGCTGGACTTTCACGACTTGGCTCGAGTCCATCCTCCATATCTCCGCATTCATTATCATCTGTGAAGCCTTCCTTCGTGTCACTCCCCACTTGACTGTGGTGAAGACCTTCAAGTGGGCGAAGATGATCGAAGTGTCAAGCGGAGTCTTGATGAAGCGACCATAAGCAAAAAAGCCGATGCCCGTGGCGATGGTTCCTTCGGGAGGAACTTCGGACTATGGCAGCGAGTGGTTTTACATCACCGCTCGAAGAAGCGGCGAGCAAAAAGCTGCCGCCGCCGTTACGCCGGGACCTCCATGCCGGCTAATGTCGTGGGTGACCAAGGGCTCAATTGGGGCCGTCAGAAGCGTGCCCTCGCTGCGAGGCGGTTCGAGACCTCAAGCGAGGGAGATCGACCTGATCAAGGTGATGCGAGTTATGCTAATCGGGCATCTTACGCCCGCAAGCGCCGTCCTCTCCGTCTATGGGAGTTCAACCGGAGGGACCTCGGATTCTCCAACACTTTATGGGTGCGACACCGTGGAGATGTACAAGTTGTTCTTGGGACGCGGTGGCGTGTCGGTTTAGCGAGGGCGCAGGCCTAAGCGCGATCGCCGGATACTCGGGTAAATAGCTCGAGTCGGACATTCTATTTATATGCCTTTCTAGAGTTAGCCTCTTGACCCCTTGTTCTTCTGAGGAATGGGTGGCGCGATCAAGGTGATAAGGTGTCCCCCCCCTCGAGAGACGCGCTGGAGCCGTCTTTGGTCGAGAATGTTGGAGGTCGCGCCCACGTAAGGCGGACGGGGAAAATAGAGGAGCTAATATTTAGCCAAAGGGGCCCTTGAAGAGGGAACCAGAACCCCTCCCTTGGGAGAAGAGGACCACCTCAGAAGATCCGGAGGCCAAAGCCCCTAAGCGTGGGAAGAGATCTTCACTGGGGGTCCGGCATCCGGAGAGAATCGGCGCACAATCATCGCCTAAAGGACCGGCCCTCCAATGAGCCGTGAGTATGAAAGAGGAGTTAATTAGTAAGGAAATACCTTTATTTGTGTACATGGGTAACAAAATATTTATCTGCAGATTCGGATCTGCAGCCTTATCGAATAATTCTTCTTGAGGGACCTTCTTAGGAGATGATGGAAGCGAAATACCTCCATCTGCGCGCCGTCGAGATAAAGCGGCGAGCTGAAATGTAAATCACGGAGGTATCCCGAGTCGGAGGGCGAGAGTTCGGCACCCACTAGTATCCGCCGGGGGTGAAGAATCTGCTGAGAGGCGTCCGTTTGAGAAGATCACCGTCGTTGAGGCGTATGGTGATTGGAAGGATTTAAATCCGCCGAGGCGGATTCTTAATGCCGCCATGAGTTTCTTTGGCGGGATTTGAGGTATCTTGAATAGCGCACCCTTTTGTCTTTTAACGATTTCGCACATAAAAATCGCCTGTATAGATAGTAGCCCAGAGACTCGATGGGTTGTCGGAAGCGGACAGCGTCTGAGAGATCGAAATCTAAAGTAATGAATTCCGTCGTTCCTATGCGGTGGCGGATAGTCGAGGCTAGCGGACTAGTGAGTTTGCCGAATTAAATTGGCAACTTGACTTGGCGAATCACGGACATCGCACTTGTCAGCAAAGCGACTTGACGAGTCGCAAGGTAAAAAGTTCTCATGATCGCTTTATTAAGGGGTGAAGCCCTCCTCGATAAATTATATCTTTGTTGTCACGAGCGGTCTTCTTCTTGTGGAGAGCCTTGAGCGAACTTGCTCGATCTAAGGAGCAAGCCCGAAGAGTGACGCGGCTGCCCGAGGCGGCCGAGGAGCTGAAAGCAAAAGGCTGCGCTTTGCCTAAGCTAGGGCGGTGGCGAATTGGCCATGAAAGTAAAGGATCTGCCGACCGCAATGAGGCTCTTGAAAAGGCGCTGCTCAGACATGAAGACTGAAGAAGGCCACCGAAGCCAAGGATGCCGCTCTACAATGCGGGCTATGAAGGAAGCTGCGCCGGTAGGAGATATCGTGGGTGGCAAGCCTTTTCTCTAGCTGCGTCGCGGTTTATGGATGGAAAGTATGCTCAATTTGAGCGGCCGTGGAGTCGGAGGATCCGTATATGGACTTAAACGCAAGTCGGCCGATGCCATTAAGCACTTCCGGAGCCGGAGGATCACGAGATGGAAGAGCTATATTGGTCTCAATTCCACGATCCGGATCGCTCACTTCCGTTGACAGACCGGTGGCGAATGGGCGAGCTAAATAGATTGTCGAACTTGCCATGGTGACGCCGTGGCCCATGTATGGCGAGAGAGGTCCAAAGCGACGAGCTACTTGACTTCTTGCAGCAATTCCTTGGGTGGTGCCGCATATAAAGGAGATGAAGCGGTCGGCTGCATTGAGGGTAGCGAATGGCTCTTGCCGTGTGAAGGCGCATTGTCCGGAGATGGATGCCACATTTATTCTTGCCCGGAGGTTGGATGAAAGCTGGCTCCTGCGAGCACTACTTGAGGAAGTTATGCGTGGCGCTCGTGTAATAAATCGCGATGCTCGAAAAATATCACGTTCAAATGAGCGTATTAGCTTATAAATCGATGATTATGTTATAACTGCTTTTTTATACTTGTGCGTCCCAAGTAGTAAAACTTCTCTGTCTTGACGTTCGTATACTTTGTATAACGAAAGATGGCGGTCTTGACTGACCCCCACGCACAAGGTCGCGGGTGTTCGCAAAAAATAAGCGTTTTCACACTTTAATCCGGCGTCTCGGTCTGTTATAAGGAGGTGGTAGCGTAGCGAACGAGGCAATCCGGACTATAATGCTTTATCACTTTCACTTAGCGGTGGAGCTCGAGGGTGGGGCTACGATATAGCCCTGGTGGCATCGCCCTTCTTGAAGTCGGGGCGTATGTACTGACCGGGAAGCGGTCCTTCGTCAGCGAAATTCTAAACATTCCGATAGTCGATCGAGTGGTTGACCGGTCTCTGTTGTATCATAGACGATCGGTTTTCGGCTTTCTCTCTTGAGGTGCTCGCCCGGCCAGGCGGGGCACTGTCGTGATAGTTCTCTGGTGCGCATTAGCCGATGATCTGAGCGTAAGGCAGCAAAACACGAGGCGGGCAAACCCAACATTTGACCAAAGACATGATTGGCCTGATGCATATAATGCCTAACTCGAGGCGCGAACACTCCCTAAGGTGTTGGTCTTTATAATAATGAGCAAAGCGATGCCCTAAGCCCTAGTGTCGAGTGCGGGCATGGTCTTCAGCGGCCGATGCCAAAGCGTCGAGCTCGCTTTGGCTATAGGAAGAAACCAAGGAGAATAACAACAAGAGCGGTAAAAAAGGTTTACGCAGGTCTTAATCTGAAAAGAATCCTCTAGCGGGTCCCTCTTGCGTCTGCGCTGTGTCTCCATTGCTCTGTTATCACGGGCGGGTATGCACGTTGTTCATCTGTAGAAAAAGAGGAACATTTAGTTTTAAAAACAATTAGATGCGAAAAATATGTAAAATAAAAAATATAGATAATTAAGGCGGGGTTTGTATGAACCCATGGTTGTTTGTCTTGCGCAGCCCCCTGTGAAGGGGTATGCGGCTAGGGAGCCCTAACCTCTTGGCCGAATTCGTCTATCGAGTCAAGGGGTCTTTAAGTGACCCTCGCAATAAAATAGCGCCACTTGGACCGGGCATCTTGAGTGTAAGAGGCAGCGTAGTGCGGTATGGCGTTAAGCGGACAAAAGCCTTTCGTCCCAAGAGTGCACGATATTCATTTTCAAATGGGGCGATATGAAAAATTAATTTTCTCGTCGAAAATTGTTGGCGATCGAACAGGACTTCTAATGTCTGAGCCTATGCACTTGGCGTAAGGGCAGGCGTCGATCCTTTGAAGGAAGTGCGGTGGTGTCGGATTCTAGCGAGGGTTTATCCCCATCCTACGGTTGTTTTTGAATCTGCGGGTTTAAGTCGCTGCCTCGTCCATTAGGACATTAGTAAATTGTAATCCGTCTATTACGGGATTCAATATCGAAGTCCGTCCGCATTTGACGCTCTGGAATAGTCGGTGGTGAAAGTGATTGGTTTTGATATCCAATCTCTACGATTCTTTGGGTTGGACATGAAGCTCTTTTAGAAAGTGCGCTATTTTTCCGTATTATCACATGAAGTGAGTTTCTTGCTTTGACCCCTTGTGGGAAAGTCTTTTGTTTTCGGTGCTTTCTGCTGGTGGGGTTTATCTTCTTTGCTTGTGGCGTCGAGCCCCTTGTGTTCGGCATTTAGTCGGCCCATTGTTTAAAAACCAACAATCCTGTGGGTGTGATTTGCGAGGCCTTAAAGTCTTGTGGATTTGGCATATCCGACTCAAAATCTTGTTTAAGTTGGACAATTAAATCCTTGTCATCCTTTAGAGGCTGTGCTTTATTATTGGGCATGAGCTTTTGAATCCGGCGTTGGCTGATCGTCGTGCTCTTTGGGCTTTTCTGTTTATTCAGCGCTGCTCTTTTTTCTGCCGTGATTTTCGTTCCATCTCTTATCTCGGATGTACTTGGGTCATTGGTCTTGCATCTTGCTAACCAGCTATCCTCTCCAACCTGAAGCGGGTCATGAGGCTTGTTAGTGCGGACATTGTCCTCGGTTTCTCTTGACGAGGTGCTGTGCAACCATTCTTCTCGGACATTGTGCTTGAAAGCTGCTAAGGCTTGGCGTCCGGATAGTCGACTATTTGGTTCTTTTTGGTAAGGAACCTGTTCGAAATTTCATGCCGACTCTCCGGGCTGTTGAGTTATATGACTTAGATCATATGCATCAGGAGGGCGGACATAAGTCCCTTGAAAATTTGCTCTAAAGCGCGTCCTCGAGCTCTTCCCAACTTCCAGCATGTTTTACGGGAGGCTTTTAAGCCAATGGCGGGCTGGCCCTTTGAGCTTGAGGGTAGGTATTTTATGGCGTGGAGATCGTCTCCTCTGGCCATATGTATATGTAGTATATAATCTTCTATCAGACTCGAGTGCATTGTTCCATCGTGAGGCCTCTATGTTGATGGGTTTAAACCTCTTTGGGAATTCATGGTCTAGCACCTCATCGGTGAAACATAGTGGGTGTCTGGCGCCCTGTATTTGTGTGTGTCGCTATCGCCGGACACTTGACGTGTTGCCTTGCTTCTTGGGGCCTTCTCCTTTGGCCCGTAAATGGACTGGTGGGCCATCTATCCTTCAAGTTAGTTGGTGGATTTATGTGTGGCGCATTTGTCATAATTTGGCCTATCATCGGCCGTCTATCCAACCAAAGTGGCCTTTATTTTTAGACGGTGGAGGCTCTATGGCCTCCTCGTCGAATCCGTAGTAGCTTGCGCTCGGGTAGCTCTTTGATTGGTGGCCATTGCCGTGCTTGCTCTGCGGTTTTGAGCACTTTGCTCCATCTCATTTCGAGTGTGTCTTCCGCTGTTTTGAGCCTCCACTTTTCCTTTTGAGGGCTTCTTGCGATCTTGTGAGTCTTTTAGAAGGTTCTTGCTCTCCGTGGCGTGTCCGGCATGAGGTCGTCCGGTTGTTATTTTCACCGGAACTGGGTGATTATCGACTCGTCGTGTTGGACGGTTGCTTATTTGCATGTTAAATGCGTCCACTTGTGAGCCCTGCCGTATTGCGGGCTCCTTGGGAGCGTTGTTGTTGTCGAGGCGGGATTTAGGGCGACGTCTGCACCGCCGTTTTGGTCGTTTATCGGCGGGATCATCTTCTGCTGCGGCCCGTTGGTCCTCGTTATCGCTCTCCTTCGGGGTGTCCACCATATATATGTCATGTGACGAGGTGGTCCTCCGTGCTTTATATGCTCTGTTTTTGTTTGTCTCGGCATGATCGTCGTCCATTCGTCGATGTCTTGAATCGTAATCTAACATGTCGGTTAGGTTGTCGGCGGTGGCTACAAAGTGGGTGGTGGGTGGGCTCTGAATTTCTTCGTCGTCAGTACTCCAACCATCACGGCCATAGTCGGCGGGACTCTCTTGATAACGAGAGGTGCTTTAGTGAATTCAGGATATCGCCAAAAGGCGAGTATTGAAAGATGTCCGTGGCGGTGAATTCCATAACGCGCGTAATCCGGATCGTCGGTAGAAGCGGCGGGAGGTTGGTCGGCGAGTCGGCGCCTCGGAATCACGAGTTCGCGAGGACAAGATCGGTGTTCGGCTCCATCGCCGTGGATGTTGAAGCCCCGGCGGCGTCTATCCACCGGACCCTCGATCTGAGCGATCGGCTCGGGCTAATGGCGAAGCGGATCCGTGTCGCGACCACCAAGGCACTATTTGGCGTGAGCTAGATCATGCCCATCGTCCGCGGTCTTGGCGGCGCTTGGCGTGGCTCGAGTCCGTCGAAGATCAAGTCTCCGCGAGACATCGGCCGTGAAGTTCAAGCTTCCAAATCGACTGACGCCGAGGCGTAGCTTCGATCTTCTCGGATGGCCAAGTGAATTGGCCCGCGATGCAAAGCCCCGAATCTGAAGATCTGTCAGGGAGAAAAGTCTCACCTGGAGACGGCGTCGTTGGTTGAAGATGCCATCAAGCCTATCGGTGGCGACGGAGGAACTCTCAATGAAAGCACCAATGTCGATTGTCAAAACCGGCGGATCTCGGTAGGGGGTCCCGGCGTGCGTCTAGGCGGATGGTAATAGGAGACAAGGGACACAATGTTTTACCCAGGTTTGGGCCCTCTCGATGGAGGTAAAACCCTACATCCTGCTTGATTAATATTGATGATATGGGTAGTACAAGAGTAGATCTACCACGAGATCAAGGAGGCTAAACCCTAGAAGCTAGCCTATGGTATGATTGTTGTAATGTATGTTGTCCTACTGGACTAAAGCCCTCCGGTTTATATAGACAGGAGGAGGCTAGGGTTACAGTCGGTTACAATGGTAGGAGATCTACATATCCGTATTGCCAAGCTTGCCTTCCACGCCAAGGAAAGTTCCATCCGGACCACGGCCGGAGTCTTCAATCTTCTATCTTCGTAGTCTTGGAGTCCGGCGGATAATGATAGTCGGTGTCGGGACACCCCTAGTCGGGACTCCTCGGCGACGCCGAGGCCAATGGGGCTGTAAATCTTCAAAGGCGGCGTTAGGGTGTCGAACCACTCATCAATGAAATTGTGGATGATGGCCACATCAAAGAGAGGTAAGTTGCAGAAGATTTCTGCTTCTTCTTTGCTCTTTATCAACTACTCAAGAGCATCATCATCAAGATCTTCATCACTTGATAGATCAATGGGTTCTTCACGCAGTGGCAGCAGGAGTCAAGGCTCTTTGACGGATAGTGCGACTAGTTGCTTCTTCTTCTCCGTTCTCTTGGAGACACGGGATTGATCTTCAGACATCACACTAGCCGGGGAGGTGCGGTGGCGATGGCGCCCATGCAGGAGGTCTTGGAGGTGCGGTGAGGTTGAAGCCTTTGACTTCTTTTCTTACGTGGCTTTGGAGGAGGGCGGGGGCTTCATCGAGTCGGCACCATTGTCGAGAATGATCTACTCTGGCGCCTTGGACCATGATGTAGGTGATGAGGCCGTCAAGGTTGGCGTGGGGCCAATGACATTGGGATTAGCATCACGGGAGCCATCGGCCACGGGAGCGAGAGGGACCTGGATTGAAATCCAAACCCAAGTACTTCTTGTTCTTCTTGGCCGAAGCCACAGCAAACTGGTAGTTGCGCTTGAAGAGAGAGTCATCACGACACCATAGTAGTGAGGTGGGATCTGCGTTCGCTGGCTGTGGCCCATGGACCATACAAGGATAGAAGCCTTGTTCAATGGCTTCAGCTCGGCTCTTGGGTTGAAGGCCTCGATAGAGGATAGCACCCCAAGGTCTCTTGATGGCATGCTTCTCTGCATATTCCTTTGTGACAAACTTGTACTTGAACCACCCCTCAGCCCAATAGTGTCGAATCCATTGGATTCGCGTCTTTCTCTGATGATAGTTCTCTTCAGGATATGTCTTGTACAGTTCTGCTAAATCATCAGGTAGATCTTTAGATGTTCCTTCTCTGCGCTGTCTGCCACCCTTCCTTGCTGATTTTTCTGCAGCCATGAACTTCAAGCTGAATGGCTTCAATACGTTCAAAGGCTTCAGATATTTGCGCTTGATGGTCAAGCATGAACTGGCTTCAGGAGAATTTATATGATGCTATAAGTATTCTACTTCTGAGAATGCAGACTATGAGAACCAAGGGATTCTCCCACGGACATGTACTGTGATGATATTAGAATCGAGGGAAGGGAAGAGGTCATATGCATTCTCGGAAGATTTTGAAGATAAATCGGTTTGAAGATATTGACCTCATGATGCGAAGACATCCACTTATATAGGTGAGTTGGTTCGATTTGTACCAATCCGTGAATAAGTACAAGTGAGGAATCAAACTAGACAAGAAATCTAAGTGAATCGACTAAGCGTTATGAGATGCGAGCGGAATAGATCTAGCTTGAATAGGCGAAACTACTTTCGTAAGCAGGATGAATCTTGAAGATCAAAAGGTGGTAAAAATAGAGTTATAATTACCGCACGAAGAACTGCTAGATGGAGGAATAGGCGACCGAAGCAGTTCAGCCCACCGTGCCCTAACTTGGCGACGGAGGACACCTACGGCGACGGCGGAAGGGCGATGTCCATGGCGGCGTGAGGACGGCGTCGGAGAATCACGGTAGCTAAGCGCTTCGTCGCCGGCGTCGTCATGAGCTAAGCGGTGGCGCTAGGGTTTTAGCGGAGGTGGAGAGGTGGGAGAAGGATTTCTTTACCGCAGGGGACAAGTATTTATAAGTAGGTGAGAGACACAGTGCAATTACGCTAGTGCCCCTGGCGGTTCATACTTGAGGGGTACGTGTCAAGCATGCAACACACTCAGGGTTGTCCCACGTTCCCACGCTCGCCAGGCATGTCGGAGAGTTGTTCCGGCTTCTCCGAATATCAATAGTAAAGATAAGCCATTAAAACAGATTTAAGGTTTGTCTCTTTGCCTTCTGCTGACTAGGACGCAGAGAAGACATTTGACAGTTTCAACAGAATGCATATGATTTGGACAGATAGATTTTGAGATAGGAAGCATAGAGAGGTTAGGGTCCGATCACATTCACTTAGTTCAAAAGATCCAATCTTGAAGACATAGCTATAAGTGAATGCTGTAGAGGACAGAACACTAGTATATATCAGAAAGCAATCAAATCATCATAGTGCAACAAGTCATGAAGACAAATTGAAACTGAAGACAAACAAAATGCGAAGTCATTGCAATATAACGCCTCGAGTGAAACACTTCAAACAAGAAGGTTGGTGGTGGCGTTACCCACCATATAGGAAGTATTAGACCCAGACACGGCGCACAATTATCGTGGCTCTCCAAAGTCAAATTCCATGTTGATATGTTCACACTCAAAGTGTAAATCTTCATTGATTGAAGATATACATTACTTTGTGTGTTGCACATCTAAGTCATCAACATGCATAAGTGTTAGGATGTGTGCCTGATCACAGGACATTAGAGGATTCCAAGATATTTAGCTCACACGTAACTTGCAAAACCTTTTCTCATCCAAGGGCTTTGTGAAGATATCGCGATTGCTCTTGGTGTTGGCGTGAATGATATCGATATCTTTCTTCATAACATGATCTCACGAGAAAGTGATGGCCAATTTCAATGTGCTTTGTCTTGAGTGTTGGACTGGATTGTTGGCTATTTTGATGGCACTCTCGTTGTGTCGCATAAGAGAGGTACTTGATTGAGTTGATGCCATAATCCTTGAGAGTTTGCTTCATCCATAGAAGCTGAGCACTGTGAGATCCGGCAGACAATGTATTGATTCATGGTTGAGAGTGATACGGCTACGCTTCTTTGAAGACCAACAAACAAGTGATCGGCCAAGAAAATGGCATGTGCGGATGTAGACTTGCGATCCACCTTGTCACCAGCATAATCGACATCGAGAATCCAACCAAATCGAATCTTGAGCCCTTGGGATACCATAATCCGAGTGTTGGGGTGTAAGCCAAATATCGAAGAATTAAGCTTCACGGCTAAGTGATCACGATTCCTTTGGTGCCGCTTGATCAGAGCACACATGCAAACACTAAGCATAATATCGGCCTAGATGCACATAAATAAAGCAAAGAACCAATCATGGGCGGTATACCTTTTGATCGAACTCTTTACCAATGTCGTCGGGACCAAGATGGTGTTTGGCTGGCATTGGCGTCGTGTAGCCTTTGCAGTCTTCCATTCCAAACTTCTTCAGACAGTCTTTGAGGTATTTCTCTTGAGATATGAAGAAGTCATTCCTCTGCTGACGAATTTGAAGACCAAGGAAGAACTTCAGCTCACCCATCATGGACATTTGATATTGCTCTTGCATCATGTACCCAAACTCATCACTGTACTTCTTGTTGGTGCATCCGAAGATTATGTCATCCACATATATTTGGCACACAAACAGTTCACCATCATATGT
The DNA here is from genome assembly GCA_021437245.1 of Aegilops speltoides. Taxonomy (NCBI): domain Eukaryota; kingdom Viridiplantae; phylum Streptophyta; class Magnoliopsida; order Poales; family Poaceae; genus Aegilops; species Aegilops speltoides. Next base: position 230,716,738 of record CM038142.1, read on the forward strand.
CTTCGTGAAGAGTGTGGGATCGAGGATCGGGTTGAAGCCTTTGCTCTTGAAGTCTTTGATTGTATCATACCAGGCACGAGGGGCTTGTTTGAGGCCATACAGTGCCTTGTTTAGCTTGTACACCATATCATGATGTTTTGGATCTTCAAAGCCAGGTGGTTATGAGACATACACTTCTTCTTTTTTTTGATAGAAAGACTGTAAGGGAACCCCCTACAGTTTAATTGGTGCAACAAATCCAAATTGCAAGTACCATGCCTTGAACCTGGGTGGGTGGGAAGGCATCAACCCCTTCCCACCACTAGGCTATGCCTTAGTCTACGACATACACTTCTTCTTCAATCTTGCCATTGAGAAATGCACTCTTTACATCCATTTGATATAGCAAGATATTGTGATGATTAGCGTAGGCTAGCAGTATGCGAATAGCTTCAAGCCTAGCAACAGGAGCAAATGTTTCATCGAAGTCAATTCCTTGACTTGAGTATATCCTTGAGCCACAAGGCGTGCTTTGTTTACGACGACTTGACCATGCTCATCTTGCTTGTTTCGATATATCCACTTTGTTCCAATAATGTTATGCTTGCGAGGATCGGTAAACTTGACAAGTTCCCAGACATTATTTAGTTTGAGCTGTTGAAGTTCTTCTTGCATGGCTTGAATCCATTCGGGTTCCATAAAAGCTTGACAAGTTTCTTGGGTTACGATATTGACACAAATGAAAAGTGCCCACAGAAGTTTGCTAGCTGTGTTGCTCTTGATCGAGTGAGTGGACCAGGTGCATTGATGCTGTCAATTATCTTCTCTATTTGAACTTCATTTGCAACACGAGGATGAACAGGACGAAGGTTTCGCTCTGGCTGTTCATTGTCATTATTGGGAGGATTGTCTTCGGACTGAGCATTGTCTTCAGGTTGATTTGGTGCAGAGATGGTAAGTTCCTCTTCAGGCTGTGCTTCAGAGGGCATGATTTCACCAATTCCCATCAGCTTGATTGCCTCGTTTGAAGGAGCTTCATCAAGTGTACTTGGCAGAATCTCTCTCTGTGAACCATTGGTTTCATCAAATTTCACATCCACAGTTTCAACGATTTTGTATAGATAAAGGTTGAAGACTCTGTAGGAGTGTGAATCCTTTCCATAGCCAAGTATGAAGCCTTCGTGGGCCATAGGTGCAAATTTTGACTTGTGATGGGGATCCTTGATCCAGCATCTTGCTCCAAATACTCTGAAATGGCGGCGTTTGGCTTCTTGCGATAAGTAGCTCATATGATGTTTTGTTGAAGCTTATGAATGTATACACGGTTGATGATGTGACATCTTTGTATCAATAGCTTCGGGCGAGAACTTTCTTGGTGTCTTGTACTCATCTAGCATTGTTCGAGCCATCTCAATGAGGGTTGTTTTTGCGCTCAACAATGCCGTTTCTTTGAGGTGTGTATGGGCGAGAGAACTCATGAGTGATTCCCATTGTATCTAGATCTGAGATCAAGTCCAGTGTTCTTGAATTGATTGCCATTGTCACACCGATGTGCTTGATCTTCACGCCATAATTGTTCATTGCTTGATTTGCAAAGCGCTGAAGACATCTTGCACTTGGTCTTGTAAGAATTATATGAACCCATGTGTATCTTGAGTAGTCATCAACAATGGCGAAGCCATAAAGACAGGCGGTTGTTGTGAGGGTGGAGTAGTGAGTAGGTCCAAATAAGTCCATGTGTAACAGCTCGAAGGGTTGAGATGTTGTCATGATTGTCTTCGAAGGGTGCTTTGCCCTTGTCATCTTTCCAGCTTCACAGGCACCACACAGATGATCCTTCTTGAACTTGACATCCTCGATGCCAATAACATGCTTCTTTTTGACGAGTGAGTGTAAGTTCCTCATGCTAGCATGTCCCAGCCTTCGATGCCAGATCCAGCATTCTGAAGCTTTTGTGAGAATACAAACGGCAAGCTGTGGACCTGCTGAGAAATCTACCATGTATAGATCATTTTTTCGATACCCTTCAAAGACTAGAGATTTGTCAGATTCCATTAGTACAAGGCAACGATATTTGCCAAATATCACAATCATGTTCAAGTCACAAAGCATTGAGACAGACATTAAGTTGAAACCAAGGGATTCAACAAGCATCACTTTATCCATGTGTTGATCCTTTGAGATTGCAACTCTACTTAGACCCAATACCTTGCTTTTACCAGTGTCAGCAAATGTAATGTGAATTTTGTCGGATGGACATAAGGTTGAGTCCATGAGAAGACTTGATCACAGATCATATGATTTGTGCATCCACTTGTCCATAATCCATCTGAAGCTTTTGGTGATGTACCCTCTGATGCGATTAGGAGGATAGGCTTCACAAAAGAGTTGTGAAGCATATGCATTTGATACATATAGGGACAATCACAGCTTATAGCAAAGTTAGGACATAGTTTGACTCATAAGAAATTCGGATGTGAAGCATATAGAATGATATTTTAATGTGCGTCCTCAATGAGTTTTAGGTCCCCGACAATAGTATCGGACGCCATTGATTCTTTGGTGGAGACCGTTTTACGCAAAAAGAGTTAGTTCTTCTTTTCCACCCACATCTTTAGTGGGGCTTAGAAGCAATGAGTCTAAGTGCGACATCTCGAGAATTTTGGCTTTGAAGCCCTAGCAAATAGCCTTGCGGGAGATGAATGATACTCATATGAATAAGCGAGAAAAGTTCTTAGTCCTATGAACATAGCGGTTCGAGATACACGCTCATATTCATAAGTCGAGCATGATTTCCTGCAAAACATTGGCGTTAGGGTGACTCATGTGAGTCACATATCTGTATGAAGCCTTTGGGCCACATGAAGCTATTAGTGCAGGGTTTGTCTTCTTCCTTGGTGGTCTCATGGCGACATTCACGGGAAGATTCTCAATGTCTTGCTTAGGTACCCGGATCTTCTTCATAGGTGGTCCATTCCTGCAGTTAGTACCAATGTACTGGCAAACACTTCACCATTCGATTTTTGAACAGCTTATAGTTTGCATCAAAGGATTCATCAATGATAATAGGATTAGCAGGTAAAGCGGATAAGGTGGATGGATCTCTGAAGGTTCCTTTGCGACAACCCATGTTGTTTTGAAGTCTTGCTCGGGCTTCGATCTGAGCCATCAACATTCATTTTCCTCTCAACCCAACACCCTCTTTCCTAGGGTTTGGTTGAGAATCGCTTTTGAGGACATCAGAGAGTCGATGTCCTTCAAACTTTGTACATCCTGTTTCAAGCAATGTCTTCAACATAGCATTTTCATTAGCAAGCAGCGATGGTATCCTCCATGAGAGGGTTAGTGACCACATCGGTAGGTGAAGACAATGAAAGCGATGGCAGCAATGGAACATTGACCTTGAGATGTAGCATTATCACGCTCAATGCATTTTAGACATGGTGGTTCAAATCCTTCTGGCGGAAATGATCATTGGTTGAAGTGACTCATTCACCTTTTGATGATCTTCATGAGCCACTCTCAATTTCTCAAGCTCTTGTTTCCTTTGAAGATAATCATAGGAGAGCCTTTCATAAGTTGTTGAGAGCGATTCATGACGACCTTCAAGTTCTTGGTACTCAGCATGAAGATTTTTTATGTCATCAACTAAGGACTGTGAACGTATCATTTCAGCGTCCAACAGGTCATCACTTTTGTCTAATAGTTTTTGAGTATGTTCCATAGCCTTTTGTTGTTCAGTTGCAATTTTAGCAAGTGTTTTGTAGCTGGGTTTGGATTCACAATCAGAGTCATCTTCACTTAAAGTTTGGAAGTAAGCATCGCGTGATTTTACCTTGGCACCACGTGCCATGAAGCAGTAGGTGGGAGTAGGATCGTCTTCGTCATTAGCTTCAGCATTGGTGTGGAAGTCATTGTCTTCAGTGTTGAAGATGGACTTGGCAACATAGGGCGTGGCTAGAGCCAAACTTACAGCGCGTGGTCGGACTCCTCTCGGACTCCACCTCCGCCTCCTCCGGCGGACTCCTCCTCTGAATCCATTTCCTTGACAACAAAAGCACGAGCCTTGCGGATGAGCTCTTCTTGTATGATGAAGACTTGGAAGAAGACTTAGAAGACTTTGAGGATTTCTTCTTCTTCTTGTCATCGAATCATATTCCTTGCTTTTCTTCTTCTTCTTCTCATTGTCCCACTATGGACACTCGGATATGTAGTGACCAGGTTTCTTGCACTTGTGGCGGGTTCTCTTCTTGTGATCATGTGTGGAAGCTTCATCATTCCTTGAGCTAGATCGTGAAGACTTTCTGAAGCCTTTCTTCTTTGTGAATTTCTGGAACTTCTTCACAAGCATAGCAAGTTCCCTTCCAATGTCTTCAGGATCTTTAGAACTGCAGTCAGATTCTTCTTCAGATGAGGAAACAACTTTCGCCTTCAAAGCACGAGTTCGGCCATAGTTTGGGCCATAGATATATCTTTTCTCAGATAGCTGGACTCATGTGTGTTGAGCCTCTCAAGTATATCAGATGGATCAAGTGTCTTGAAGTCAGGACGTTCTTGTATCATGAGGGCAAGGGTGTCAAAGGAGTTCTCAAGTGATCTCAGCAGTGTCTTGACGATTTCATGCTTGGTAATCTTAGTTGCACCAAGAGCTTGAAGTTCATTTGTGATATCAGTGAGGCGATCAAACGTAAGCTGGACATTCTCATTGTCGTTTCTCTTGAAGCGGTTGAAGAGGTTGCAAAGAACACTGATTCTTTGATCTCTCTGGGTTGAGACACCTTCGTTGACCTTGGATAGCCAGTCCCAGACTAGCCCGGCGTTTCAGAGCACTCACTGCGGCCATCTTGTCCTTTGGTCGGATGACCACAGATGATGTTCTTTGCGGTAGAGTCGATTGAATGAACTTCTTGACATCGATGGGGTGACACCTTCACGGTTTTGGGAAGCGCCATTCTTGACGACATACCGAGGTCGACATCAATGGCTTCAAGATGCATGCGCATCTTATTCTTCGATAGGGATATTCAGTTCCATCGAACACGGGCAAGCGGCGGAGACCTTGATTATCCTGCGATCGACATAGCTAAAACTCCGGTGGTTAAACCGAATAACACAGAACAAGGGAGTACCTTGCTCTGATACCAATATAAAGTGCTAGTATCGACTAGAGGGGGTGAATAGGCGATTTTATGAAAGTCTTCAAACTTGGAAGTTTCAAAGACAAACAACAGAAACAACCTAATTGATATGCGGCGGAAGATAAACTACCCTAAACAAGCCATAGTCAAGTATGTAATGATGTGAAAGTACAGGACTAATAGCAGTTAGGTTGTAAGGATCAAGATGGAAGATAGTGTGAAGCCAATCAACAATAGTAGTCAAGCAATGAAGTCAAACAAATACCTGAGATAAGCAATGACTTCATGAAGACAAACTTAAGTAAGGTTGGAAGGATAGAACCGGTTGCTTGTTGAAGACACAGATTTGTTGGACCGGTTCGATTCTTTGTGACAAGCTGTGACGTCAGTTAGGGAGGCTGAGATTTAACTTTCGAAGACCGTGTCTTCACCTTATTCCCCTTGAGCTAAGGATACCCAGTCCTCGCCCAATCACTCTAGTAAGTCTTCAAGGAGACTTCCAAACCTTCACAGACTTCGTTCACGGCAATCCACAATGACTCTTGGATGCTCGAGAGCGCGACGCCTAATTTGGAGGATTCACAGTCCTCAAGTTTAATAAATCTTGAGTCACACTGACATGAAAGACTTGATGATGCCTAACACTCTTTGGCTGGGTGTTTGGGCTTTGTCCTCGCAAGGATTTCTCTCTCTCAAATGCTTGAGGTGGGTTGCTCTCAAACAACAAAAGCCGTGCACAAACTCTGAGCAGCCACCAATTTATGGTGTAGGGGGTGGGCTATTTATAGCCACTAGGCAACCCGACCTGATTTGTCCAAAATGACCCTGGGTCACTAAGGCCGACACGTGTTCCAGCGGTCGATTTCAAACCTGTGCGTAACTTTACTTGGGCTACAAGGAAAGGCGACTCATCGACTACTGGATAAGATTTGCTCTCATTGTCTTCGCTCGAAGACATAGGATTTAAGTTGAGCATCACTTCAGTCACTTTGACTTAGTTCACTTGGACCCCACTTAACAGTACGGTGGTTCCTATGACTCAACAAAGAAGAAAAGGAAACAACGAAACCACACAGTCTTCGCGATCCAAAGTCTTCACACAATGTCTTCTCATGTCATAGTCTTCAATATGAATATCTTCTCATACCACCATTGTCTTCAATGTCTTCATACATTTTTAGGGGTCATCTCCGGTAGGTAAACCGAATCAATGAGGGACACTACCTGCGTTATCCTGCTATTCTCACAAACGCATCAGTCCCTTAACCAACTTTGTCGTCAATACTCCAAAACCAACTAGGGGTGGCACTAGATGCACCTACAAAGGCGCACCTCGCGAGGCTCAGCTGACGCGAGCCATGACAACCAAGGCCAGGCGGGCGCTAGCGGGCGTAGAGTACTAGTTTCCTCTTTGGTGCAAAAAAGGAAAGCACCAGGCACGGAGTCCCAAGGAATCAGCCAAAGGTTACCATTTTGGTGCAACAAGACCAAGACCGCCAGCACGGCAGGACGGAGGTCATCGCCGAGCCCACCACAGCGACACGACCAGAGGCTTTTGCAGGCAAAGAACACTTTAGTCAGGATAGGATGTACCTGTTGTCTCCCATAAAATTTTGCCACTGTGGGATCCCTTCTGGCCAACATTTGGGAAGAGGACCAAGTCCACTATAAATAGGACCTAGCCACCACCATGGGAGGGGGGTCGAATCCACAGTGAAGGATGGGATAGGATAGAATCCATTCCACCCTCACCAACTCACCCGAGTCCAAGAACACGCCTATGAGGCTGTTCCCACTATACTAGTTCTTCCTCAGACCCTGAGGAAAATCCACCACAAAGCAGGAGTAGGGTTTACAGCACAAGGTGGCCCGAACCTGGGTAAATTGTTGTGTCTTTCTTTCCTTTCGAGCTCGATGCGCTAGGCTGCGAGGTTTCGCGAGTTGGCAGGCTAGGCAGGTTGAGATCTCTGCACGCACCCCAGAGTTTGAACCTCTCAAGGGTTTGTGGAACCTGAAATCTGACATTAAGCGCGCCAGGTAGGGGTGCATCGGATCTTATCTTTCGTCAATTGTTCCATCACTACTCCGATGCTTCCATGGCTGACACACATTGGACTCATGCTGAGCGCCGGGCCGCGGTTGCCGTCCGCGTCGCTCAGACAGCACCGGCGGGCGACGGTTGTCCTTGTCGTCCTCCCTCACTTGCGGCTAACGCCGCCACAGGCCCGGCTGGCCACGAGCAACAAGCTTCATCGCTGCACCTCTCCGTGCACCGTGACGGGCGCACCGCCACTCTGTCGCTTACTCCGACCACTTGGTCCTCCCACACGCACCGTGGCTCGAAGAATGTGCAAGCTGCTCTGCTCATGACGCAGGATCTCCTGTGCAACCGCCCCATCGATGACTTCTATGAGGAGTGGCTCGAACGCATCGCCGAGCTCCTTAGCGTCGCCGGAGACTTCACTGCGCCGGCCCGCTCACTGCCTCAGCAGCCGCCTGCTGCGGACAATGTGGCCCACAGGCACCTCCTCCACCTCCAGTCCATGGAGCCATCATCGAGCCGAGGAAGGCAGCGCCGCGGCATGACCCGCAGCATCAGGTGCCCGTGCGCGAAGAAGCAATTTGTCAAGTGGTGTAGCATCCCCAAGAAGATGCACGTGCGCTTGCCGCACCACCACGACAAGATTGTGCGCCGCCTATGGTGGTGGTGCGCAAGAACCAAGACCAGGCTCCACCACCCCGACGGGCTCCCGTGACCATAGCAGGGTGCCGTCCATTCACCCCGGAGCTGCGCAATGTCATCTGGCCGGGCAAGTTCAAGCCTGAGTCGCCCCCATGCTACGACGGCACCAGTGACCCCGCCGAGTTCCTGCAGCTCTACGAACTGAGCATCGAGGTGGCCAGCGGTGACGACAAGATCATGGAGAACTGGTTCCCCATGGCCCTCAAGAATGGTGCATGCTCCTGGCTCCTGAACATCACTATGGGATCGGTCTCGTCCTGGAACGAGATGCGCGAGCGCTTCATCGCCAACTTCTAGGGCACGCGCGACCGCCCGCCGGCCACAGGTGACCTGCGACGCATCAGGCAGCAGCTAGGAGAGAACTTGCAGAAGTATATCCAATGCTTCAACAACGTTTGCCTGAAGATCCCCAGGGTATCGGACAAGTCCATCATCTCAGTGTTCACTGATGGCGTCCGTGATGTGAAGATAAAGGAGGAGCTCGTCATACATGAAGACCTTTGCATAGCCCTAGAAATGTTCAACATGGTGAACAAGTGCGCCAGGGCTGAGGAGGGACGCCTCTCTCTCCTTGAGCTCCCCGATGCAGAGCCAGAAGAAAATAAGGCCAAGGCCAAGGACGTGAAGTGCAAGGGACTGTCGGATTTTGGGTTCCGGTAGACCCTTGAGGTTCGAACACTGGGGTGCGCGCGGAGATTTCGCCCTCTACCTACCTGTTCCTCGCCGGCTCGCTAGGATCTAAACTACAAAAGGAACAACACAAGAGACACATAGTTTATACTGTTTCAGGCCACCATTGTGGTGTAATAGCCTACTCCAGTGTGTGGTGTGGTGGATTGCCTTTTGGGCTGATGATGAACAATACAAGGAAGAACAGCCTCGCGAGAGTCTGTTCTTAGCTGGGACGATGAACAGCTAGGAGGAGTTCAGCCACCCTTCTATTTCTCTCTCTCTCTCTCTTGATTCAGGTTCAGATGCCTCTCTAGATGCCTCTACCTTGGGGGTGGCTAGTCCTATTTATAGGCAAAGGCCCTGGGCCTCTTCCCAAATATTGAGCGGGAAGGGCGCCAACAATTGGCCATTTTGAAGGGAACAATGGGTACACTTATCGACTAAAGTTGGTCCTCGCTTTGTCAAAGGCTCGATGGTGGCCTTTGCTTGGGCTCCACAATGACTTCCTCCCTGCCGTTGGGCTGGTCTTGGTCTTGTTGCACCGAAATGGATGCCTTTGCTTGATGCTCTCGCCTGCGCTTGCTCCCTTTGCATTAAAGAGGAAAGGAGGACCTTCTTGGTGGCCTGACCAGCCCAGCCCCTTGTTCGTCATGGCTTGCGTCATGGGCACCTCGTGAGGTATCCGCCTTGATCTCTCTGCCTCCTCATGAGCCCGGCTGATGAGGCCGTGCGAGGAAGCTCGGTCGTCCGCCCGTGAGGCTTGGCCCTCGCGAGGTCTTGAGCTTGTGTTGATGAAGGCGGGCTGTCTTTGGGGCCCCTTGAGCCACGCTGCGCAGGCCTTGGCGAGCAAGTCTGGGGACCCCGTTCCCAGAACACGTGATAGCCCGGGCCCAAAGGCGCGCCGGACTTGGCCGAGAGAGAGGTGAAAGGGCAAGTGCGAAGCGCCGTGGGCCCTAACAGCCTGCGGCCTTGGGCGCCGCGTGGCGGTTGATTGGACGTCGGCGTCTCCACTTCCCCACGACGCCTCGGCAACTGCACGAATTGATAAGTCCCTGCATGCAAAGCGGGTCATGATTACCTGCGATCGTGGAGGTCGGTGGTTGGCCTCCTCGGCTTTAAAATGCGGCACGCAGCGCGTGCCCTTCGATCTATCTCTTCTTGCTTCTCCTTCTTCCGGACCTTGCTCCGTCTTGGTACAATAGCTCCGATCCGCTGATTCTCTGCGCAGAGAAGGGAAAGGCTCCACGAGAGGATCATGACCCGCTTCCGAAGAAGCGGCTAGCCCTCGCCATCGGGGTGAGGCGCCCGCCAGGAAGTGTCGAGGCCCTGGTGTGAGCGGCCACCACCAGGGTTCCCGCTTCCCTTGTACGCCCACATTGAGGGCTCTGAAGGAGTTGTTGCCGAACGCCACGGGCGGCGCCGGTGGGTCACGAAGGTGTGCGTCTTTCCCCCTAGAGTCCACGCCGAGGGCTCCCCCCGAGAGTTTGTGCTTCACGCCGCCGTGCCTCCCCAGTCTTGGATTCGCCTTCCTCCTTTCTTCGCCTCCATCATCCAGTAGGGGCAACTCACGGGCTCAGCTCAACCATGCCTGCAGCACCACCCGCGACCGGGCAGAGGTCGCGATCGTTGCCAGGCGAGGTCTTCATGACTCGAGGTGGGCGAGATCGCCGATTCTGCGGGACAAGGCGCCCTCGCGTTCCACCTCGAGTCTGATGGTGCTTCGGTGATGTTCTTCAAGGTCTTGATCACGGAGGTCGGTGGAGTGCTTGCCCGGGAGGCGGTCGGGACCCACTTCTGGCCGAGGCGGGCTAACCGCTCCTTGGCAGCTCCTCGAGGCGATGGGCGCGGAGGATCAGCGACTCCGCCCGAGCTCTTGACTCTCCGGAGATGGCGGCAGCTCTGAGCCCCGAGCTGCGCCGCTCCCGGAGGAGGGCAGGCTCGTCAGGCCATCGCCGCCTCTGATCTGGATGGGGTTGGCGCTGTTGCCGGACAGCCCACTGTTGATGATGGCGTCTGCCGCGATGGTTCCTGTAGTTAGGACTCCTTAGGATACGCGTCTTTTGTTCCTGCGAGGAGCCAAGAATATACCGCGTGGGCGCTTGTAAGGTGTTTGTAGCTCCGTTTGTCAATATGGTCCTCATCGTGAAGCAGTGCGAGATGCTTATTCCGTCTTAGCTTAGTTTCTTCCTTTCGGACCTCGTGAGGGCTTGATGCTCTGTGCCAACAGGTCGATCCCAAAAGCGGCTTCGGCCGTATTTATTGTTATGCCGGTCATGACGCGATCGTCAAGGCCGGAGGTGGCGGCCGAGGTCGGTAGAGCCCTGAGTCGCGATGCTCGGGAGGTCCCCCTTAGCGCTCAAGAAGCCATCATTCAGTGAGAAAGGAGAGCGACATTGCTAACATGGGATTGCATTAGGTGCGGGGATGGTGCTGCGATAGCTAGTGTTTCCGGAGAGTGACTTATCTCGAGGGTCAGGAAACGCTTCCTGGTGCGGCGCTAGGTCCGTTCCTTGGCCGGCGAGGGGTTGCTTGGAGAGGTCCTCGCGTGCCTCTCCCCTCTCGCCTTCGCTCCTGTCGGTGTCAAAACCGGCGGATCTCGGGTAGGGGGTCCCGAACTGTGCGTCTAGGCGGATGGTAACAGGAGACAAGGGACACGATCTTTTTACCCAGGTTCGGGCCCTCTCGATGGAGGTAAAACCCTACTCCTGCTTGATTGATATTGATGATATGGGTAGTACAAGAGTGGATCTACCACGAGATCAAGGAGGCTAAACCCTAGAAGCTAGCCTATGGTATGATTGTTGTAATGGTTGTTAGTCCTACGGACTAAAACCCTCCGGTTTATATAGACCTTTGGAGAGGGCTAGGGTTACCTGAGTCGGGTACAATGGTAGGAGATCTACATATCCATATTGCCAAGCTTGCCTTCCACGCCAAGGAAAGTCCCATCCGGACACGGGACGAAGTCTTCAATCTTGTATCTTCATAGTCTTGGAGTCCGGCCGATGATGATAGTCAGGCTATCCGGACACCCCCTAGTCCAGGACTCCTCGGTAGCCCCGAACCAAAGCTTCAATGGCGCGAGTCCAGTAGCGTATATTGTCTTCGGCGTTGCAAGGCGGGTTCTCCTCCAAATTCCATGTGCTTGCCGAATAGTGTCCGGCTTCCTTACAAATGTTGCGCTCCTTGGCTTCCACGCCCAATAATGGCTCTCTTCCACGTGTCGCACGAATGCAAAAGGCCAGGGTATCTTTTATATTTTACCCCCTAGTTGCGCAAATAACCTGCCTATAAGAGAGGCAAGAATCCAGATCCAAATCACACAATCTTCCTTCCGCGAGTACTCATCGGAGCGCTTCTGACCAAGAAGATCCATTCCATCATGGACCGTCGACACGGCTCCTCCTCTCGCGCTCCCAGCCCTCCGCCAGAGATTGGAGGAGATGTTCCGCTGACAACGTGGCGACGCTCCAAGCGGAGGGATACCTCCCTCCGGCCTTTATGGTCCCGGTTCGAGCCGGGCTTGCCACCTACAAAGGTGGAAAGCAAGGGGAGGCCACCCCTAGTCCATCCAAAGGAGAGCGGGTGTGCTTCATCCCTTATCTAATAAGGGGGCTCGGATTTCCCATACACCCGTTTCTCCGGGGGCTCCTGGAGTTTTACGGACTCCAGCTTCATCACCTCACGCCCCCTCTATTCTGCACATTGCGGGTTTCGTAGCTCTTTGTGAGCTGTTCCTGGGCATCGAGCCCCATTTTGCACTGTGGAAGAGACTGTTTTGCCTTGTACCCTATTCTCACGAGGGGTCAATATATCAAGTGGGCGGATCCAAAATATGGCACATCGCCGGGACCGGATATCTATCCGGAACCCCAAAGAAGGCGTCCGAAGACTGGCCTTCGGAATGGTTTTACGTGGAAGACGCTCCACTGCCGGACCCAGTTCGGATTGGCCTCCCGGAGTTCAACAAGGCTCCTCTAAAAAAGCACCTAAGTTGGCGCCCACGGAGCCCTCAACAGGAGGAAGATAGGAGCGTCCATTACTTGATGGGCCGGATTAGGTTGATGGCCCATTCCGGATTAACCATGATCGGAGTCATGGCCATATGCATCATGCGAGGGGTGCAGCCGCTCCAATATAGGGGCCACCCCATGTGGGATTTCAACGGGGAGAACGACGCCACCCGTCATGGCCGTAAGGGGCTGGGATCGGCCGCGGATCTGGTCAAGATCCTGTCCGGCCTATACAAGGGGGAGAAAGAGGACTTCCTCCAGCCGAGCCCATTGAATGGGTTCTCCATGAATAACCCTCAGAGCTGGGTAAGCGGACGTTTATTTTTCCGACCCGTGCTTTCAAAGTTAAGTACCTTACTTTATGGTTTTGAAGTAGGAACTGCGCCGGAATGTGGAGAGCATACATAGTCTGTCTCCACAACCCGAGGATCCGGGAAGATCCCTTGATCCGGCCTCCGAAGAGGATTAGGACATAAAGGTGGAGCTAATTGATGGGGTGTTCCACCAACTCAGCATGGACAATGCCCTAGTTGCCATCACGGCTGACTACCCCGGCCTAACTCCGGCTTCACAGGTAATTATGACCGGAGTCCTAACACTATTACTTCATCCTTGCGTATTTCTAACCACCGTATACAACGGTGTCTTGCAGGAGGTGCCTTCAAGGCGGGAAGCCAAACCCGCGGCAGCGGACCAACAAAGGTCGATCCGACTTCGCAGCGGAAGAAGTGCGATGCAAATCGAACGCGTCACAGAGCGGTATAGCTCGCGACCGTTATTCAGAAAAAGATTCCCGGAGGTGTATTGCGCTCATGACTTTTCCGGAGAAAGAGCACTCGCGGGTTGTGCGGGGAGGTTGCCAACCAAGCCTCCACCCGCGAGCTCCAACACTGGTTGGAGGAGGGCGCAAGCGCGAGCCGGATACTCCTCAGCGGAGGATGCCGACAGCGTCAGACGCCACCAGTCTCGAGGTGGAGAGCGCCATGAATCATAAGCGTCGCCCGGACAGTTCTGCGTGGCGTGTTTCTCCCAGGCGTTGAGTGCCTTTAGCGGAGACACGCACCTCGTGCCGCCCAAGATGGTTTAACCAGAGGCGCGAGGCGGTATGTAAAAGACATACGGGTAAGAGATTTTAATAGTTGTATATGCCAAGAGCCCCGAGACTTAAAGTAGTTAAAATGGCTGATTTAGGATCATTTGATATCTTGAGGATCTTACGGAGAAGAATACCCAATTGTCCCAGAGCTACAAGAGTGCAAGGCCCAACTTGAGGCCGCACTAGCTGCCGCAGAAGGAGGCACAGAGACCCCCTCTAGTAACACATTATTTCAAAAAGATAAGCGGTGTGCGGCGTACGTATAAATCTGACAATGGTATTGCGGATGTTGCCGGACTTGATCCGAACAAGCAACAACTACTGCGCCAACTGAAGGCCGGCAAGAGGGTGCTTATGAAGGTGCAACATGAGAGGAACAAACTGTAGGATGCCCACGCCCAGCTTGGAGAAGAGCTGAAAGGTGTTCGGGCCGAGCTGTCTGGCTCCATGAAGGAGAATCAGCGGCTTCGTCGCGGCATCTATAGTAAGTGCTTGAGCGAACTCCTTTGAAAGGAAGAGTTCGGCAAGGAAGTCAGTTGACAAGAATATGTCTGTAGGTGTGCTCACAGGTCGCCCTGCGGAAGAAATGCCCGGTTCAATGGGTGACCAACTTCCCAAGCTGGTGCAACTGCTTGAACGTGTTCGGCAGGCGATGAGTGGCGTCGTCCAGGCCTTATGGCCATCCCTCTCCCTACCCGAGGGCCTTGGAGAGCTTGCGGAGAAGCTTCAGGGAGCGCGGCAGTGCTTCCGTTTATGGAAGATATCGGCCTGCCGTCGAGGCGCCAGGGAGGCCTGGGCCATGGTGAAGACGCGGTACAAGAAAGCGGATCCGAACCACATGGCCGAGGTCAGACCTGTGGGGCCCGATGGGAAGGATATCCCTGTGAGCTTAGTGTACGGCCAAGTAGAGTTGGCTGCTAAGTATTCCCAATGGGACTGTCAATTAGACAGCCTATTAGACGGGATTGAGGAGGAGTACAGTCAATCGATTTGACAATGCATGTAAAGTGACATGTAAAATGCCTTCTAGCCGGATTGTAGATTGTTTGTCTTTGCCGACCTTTTCGCTTCAACCTCGGGACCCTAGAGTCCGGAGTGTGTCCGAATGCCCTCTCGGTTATGAAAAAAAACCCGGAGCATGCATGGAGACCAGGCGTAGGGGTCATTAGTGCTTTATCAGACAAGTGCCCAACTAGTTATGTTATATTACATGGTTAGTAAGAAACATCTTCCGGGGAGAATAGTTACATTAAGGGTTCCTTTCCACGGGAGGCATGCCCTAAAGTGCATGTCAGGATCGCGAAAAGAGCAGAGAAAACATCTGGGGCAGATAAATAAATATGTAAGAAATCATCTTTCAAGTCACCGAACCGAATATTCCCTTAAGAATGCTAGCTTTCGGCTTCACCGATCCGAGGTACACATCCGGTGACCGGCAAGATAACAATCGCAGAGGTGCTCCCTTACTTCCTAGCCGAACAATCGGGAGCGTAGGGGTAAGCCACAGGAGCCAGGCAACCCAGCTTGGCCAAAACTTTAGTCATATCGATGCATATAATGGTGAATAAAAGGTACATGCGGAAGTTTGACGCATGTGTTGGGCATGAAGCCCGTATAAGTAAGCTTCTGTTAAAGAAGCCCCCAGGTATAATGAGTGCGGGTAGCACATCAAGTGTGTGCGAACAATGCGCAAATAGGCCCACAAGGGCTTTTATGAAAAAGGAGGGAGAAAAGAGGGAAACAAAAGACAGCTGAAGTGTAAAAATGTGGACGGAGGAAGGAGACGAACTCTTAGTCCGGCGCTAGGCGTAGAATCTTCGGAGGCGGGCTGCGTTCCTGTTGGGGAACGTAGCAGAAATTCAAAATTTTCCTACGTGTCACCAAGATCTATCTATGGAGAAACCAGCAATGAGGGGAAGGAGAGTGCATCTACATACCCTTGTAGATCGCTAAGCGTAAGCGTTCAAGAGAACGGGGTTGAAGGAGTCGTACTCATCGTGATCCAAATCACCGGAGATCCTAGTGCCGAACGGACGGCACCTCCACGTTCAACACACGTATAGCCCGGTGACGTCTCCCATGCCTTGATCCAGCAAGGAGAGAGGGAGAGGTTGAGGAAGACTCCATCCAGCAGCAGCACAACGGTGTGGTGGTGATGGAGGAGCGTGGTGATCCAAAGAGGCCGCCAAGCACCGCTGGAGAGGAGGAGGGAGAGAGGTAGGGCTGCGCCAGAGAGAGGTGAAACTCTTATGTTGGCAGCCCCAAGACCCTCAAGTATATATAGGGGGATGGGAGAGGGGGCCGGCCCCCCTAGATCCCATCTAGGGTTGGGGGCGGCGGCCAAGGGGGGAGGAGTGCCTCCCAAGTCAAGTGGAGGCACTCCCCCTTAGGGTTTCCCCTTCCCATGCGCATGGGCCTTGGGGGGGCTGGTGCCCTGGATCATTAAGGCTAGGCCGCCCCCTTACAGCCCATGCTACTGTATTGGACGTGGTGGAACAATTTCCGGGCCTCCGGACCCCTCCGGAATCCTCCGGAACCTTACAGAAGCTTCGGTACAATCTGGAAAAACCCAAACTTTTCTCGAAACCCGAACAACAACTTTCCATATATAAATCTTTACCTCCGGACCATTCCGGAACTCCTCGTGACACCCGGGATCTCATCTGGGACTCCGAACAATATTTGGTAACCACATACAAACTTCCTTTATAACCCTAGCGTCATCGAACCTTAAGTGTGTAGACCCTACGGGTTCGGGAACCATGCAGACATGACCGAGACGTTCTCCGGTCAATAACCAACATCGGGATCTGGATACCCATGTTGGCTCCCACATGTTCCACGATGATCTCATCGGATGAACCACGATGTCAAGGACTTAATCGATCACGTATACAATTCCCTTTGTCTAGCGGTATTATACTTGCCCGAGATTCGATCGTCGGTATACCGATACCTTGTTCAATCTCTTTACCGGGAAGTCTCTTTACTTGTTCCGTAACACATCATCCCGTGATCAACCCCTTGGTCACATTGTGCACATTATGATGATGTCCTACCGAGTGGGCCCAGAGATACCTCTCTGTTTACCGGAGTGACAAATCCCAGTCTCGATTCGTGCCAACCCAACAAACACTTTCGGAGATACCTGTAGTGCACCTTTATAGCCACCCATTTACATTGTGACGTTTGGTACACCCAAAGCATTCCTACGGTATCCGGGAGTTGCACAATCTCATGGTCTAAGGAAATGATACTTGACATTAGAAAAGCTTTAGCATATGAACTACGATCTTTGTGCTAGGCTTAGGATTGGGTCTTGTCCATCACATCATTCTTCTAATGATGTGATCCCATTATCAACGACATCCAATGTCCATGGTCAGGAAACCGTAACCATCTGTTGATCAACGAGCTAGTCAACTAGAGGCTTACTAGGGACATGGTGTTGTCTATGTATCCACACATGTATCTGAGTTTCCTATCAATACAATTATAGCATGGATAATAAACGATTATCATGATCAAGGAAATATAATAATAACTAATTTATTATTGCCTCTAGGGCATATTTCCAACAGTCTTCCACTTGCACTAGAGTCAATAATCTAGTTCACATTGCCATGTGATTAACACTCACAGGTCACATCGCCATGTGACCAACATCCAAAGAGTTTACCAGTGTCATTAAACTAGTTCACATCATCATGTGACTAAGACTCAATGAGTTCTAGGGTTTGATCATGTTTTGCTTGAGAGAGGTTTTAGTCAACGGGTCTGCAACATTCATATCCGTATGTACTTTGCAAATCTCTAGGTCATATTGTAAATGTTGCTTCCACGTTCTACTTGAAGCTATTCCAAATGGTTGTTCCACTATACGTATCCGACTTCTCTACTCAGAGCTATCCGGATAGGTGTTACGCTTGCATCGACACAAATCTTTACGTCGAACTCTTTATCACCTCCATAATCGAGAAACATGTCCTTATTACTCCAAGGACAATTTTGACCGCTATCTGGTGATCCACTCCTTGATCACCTTTGTACCCTCTTGCCAGACATGTGGCAAGGCACACATCAGGTGCGGTACACAGCATAGCATACTGTAGAGCCTACGTCTAAAGCATAGGGGACGACCTTCGTCCTTTCTCTCTTTTCTGCCGTGGTCGAGCTTTAAGTCTTAACTTCATACCTTACAACTCAGCAAGAACTCCTTCTTTGGTGATCCATCTTGAACACCTTCAAGATCATGTCAAGGTATGTGCTCATTTTGAAAGTGCCATTAAGCGTTTTTGATCTATCATTATAGATCTTGATGCTCAATGTTCAAGTAGCTTAATCCAGGTTTTCCATTGAAAAACACTTTTCAAATAACCCTATATACTTTCCAGAAATTCTACATCATTTCTGATCAACAATATGTCAATAACATATACTCATCAGAAATTCTATAGTGCTCCCACTCACTTCTTTGGAAATACAAGTTTATCATAAACTTTGTATAAACCCAAAATCTTTTATCATCTCATCAAAGTGTATATTCTGACTCCGAGATGCTTGCTCTAGTCCAAGGAAGGATCGCTAGAGCTAGCATACCTTTTAGCATCCTTAGGATCGACAAAACCTTTCTGATTGTATCACATACAACCTTTCCCTTACGAAAACTCGTAAGGAAACTCGTTTTGACATCCATCTGCCAGATTTCATAAATGCAGCTAATGCTAACATGATTCCGACGGACTTAATCATCGCTACAGATGAGAAAATCTCATCGTAGTCAACTCCTTGAACTTGTGAAAAACTCTTTTCCACAAGTCGAGGTTCATAGATGGTCATATTACCGTCCACGTCCGTCATCTTCTTAAAGATCCATTTATCTCAATGGCTTGCCGATCATCGGGCAAGTCCACCAAAGTCCATGCTTTGTTCTGATACATGGATCCTATCTCGGATTTCATGGCTTCTAACCATTTGTCGGAATTTGGGCCCACCATTGCTTCTCCATAGCTCCTAGGTTCATTGTTTTCTAGCAACATGACCTTCAAGACAGGATTATTGTACCACTCTGAAGCAGTACGCATCCTTGTCACCCTACAAGGTACGGTAGTGACTTGATCCAAAACATCATGATCACTATCATAAGCTTCTACTTCAAGTGGTGTAGATGCCACAGGAACAACTCCCTGTGCCCTACTACACACTAGTTGAAGTGACAGTTCAATAACCTCATCAAGTGTCCACCATCCTGCCACTCAATTCTTTCGAGAGAAACTTTTCCTCGAGAAAGGACCCGATTAAGAAACAATCCCTATTGCTTTCAGATCTGAATTAGGAGGTATACCCAACTATTTTGGGTGTCCTATGAAGATGCATTTTATCCGCTTTGGGTTTGAGCTTATCAACCTGAAACTTTTTCACATAAGTGTCGCAGCCCCAAACTTTTAAAAAACGACAACTTAGGTTTCTCCAAACCATAGTTCAAATGGTGTCGTCTCAACGGAATTACGTGGTGCCCTATTTAAAGTGAGTGCGGTTGTCTCTAATGCCTAACCCATGAACGATAGTGGTAATTCGATAAGAGACATCATGGTACGCACCATATCCAATAGGGTGCAACTATGATGTTCGGACACACCATCACACTATGGTGTTCCAGGCGGTATTAATTGTGATACAATTTCCACAATGTCTTAATTGCGTGCCAAAGCTAGTAACTTAGATACTCATCTCTATGATCATATCATAGACATTTTATCCTCTTGTCACGATGATCTTCAACTTCACTCTGAAATTACTTGAACCATTCAATAATTCAGACTTGTGTTTCATCAAGTAAATAAACTCAATATCTACTCAAATCATCCATGAAGTAAGAACATAACGATATCCACTGCGTGCCTCAGCACTCATTGGACTGCACACATCAAAATGTATTACTTCCAACAAGTTGCTTTCTTGTTCCATTTTTCTGAAAACGAGGCTTTCAATCATCTTGCCCATGTGGTATGATTTGCATGTCTCAAGTGATTCAAAATCAAGTGAGTCCAAACGGTCCATTTGCATGGAGTTTCTTCATGCATATACACCAATAGACATGGTTCGCATGTCTCAAACTTTTAAAAAACGAGTGAGTCCAAAGATCCATCAACATGGAGCTTCTTCATGCGTTTTACACCAATATGACTTACATGGCAGTGCCACAAGTAGGTGGTACTATCATTACTATCTTATACCTTTGGCATGAACATGTGTATCACTCGATCGAGATTCAATAAACCATTCCTTTAGGTGCAAGACCATTAAAGGTATTAATCAAATAAATAGAGTAACCATTATTCTCCTTAAATGAATAGCCGTATTGTGATAGACATAATCCAATCATGTCTATGCTGAACGCAAACACCAAAAGACAATTATTCAGGTTTAATACTGATCTTGATGGTAGAGGGAGCGTGCGATGTTTGATCACATCAAACTTGGAAACACTTCAACACATATCGTCGACTCACCTTTAGCTAGTCTCTGCTTATGATCAGTAGCCTTTTATTTGAGTTACTAACACTTAGCAACCGAACCGGTATCTAATACCTGGTGCTACTAGGGGTACTAGTAAAGTACACATAAACATAATGTATATCAATATACTTCTATCGACCTTGCCACCTTCTCATCTACCAAGTATCTAGGGTAATTACGCTCGTTGGTTGTTCCCTTATTACGAAGCACTTAGTCTCGGGTTTAGGTTCAACCTTGGGTTTCTTCACTAGAGCGACAAGCGATTTGCCGTTTCATGAAGTATCCTTCTTGCCCTTGCCCTTCTTGAAACTAGTGGTTTCACCAACCATCAACAATTGATGCTCCTTCTTTATTTCTACTTTCGCGGTGTCAAACATCGCGAATACCTCAAGGATCATAATATCTATCCCTGATATGTTATAGTTAATCACAAAGCTCTAGCAGCTTGGTGGCAATGACTTTGGAGAAACATCACTATCTCTGGAAGATCAACTCCCACCCGATTCATGTGATTGTCGCACTCAGACAATCTGAGCACAAGCTCAACGATTAAGCTTTTCTCCCTTAGTTTGCAGGCTAAGAAAATCGTCGGAGGTCTCATACCTCTTGACGTGGACACGAGCCTGAAATCCCAATTTCAGCCCTCCAAACATCTCATATGTTCCGTGACGTTTCGAAAACGTCTTTGGTGCCTCAACTCTAAACCGTTTAACTGAACTATCACATAGTTATCAAAACGTGTATGTCTGATGTTCGCAACATCCACAAACGATGTTTTGGGGTTCAGCACACTGAGCGGTGCATTAAGGATATAAGCTTTCTAATGTCCGCATAATCGCTACAGTCAACTTTCAACTATATTTTCTCTAGGAACATATCTAAAACAGTAGAACTAAAGCGCGAGCTACGACACAATTTGCAAGAATCTTTTGACTATGTTCAGGATAATTAAGTTCATCTTATGAACTCCCACTCAGATAGACATCCCTCTAGTCATCTAAGTGATTACATGATCCGAGTCAACTAGGCCGTGTCCGATCATCACGTGAGACGGACTAGTCATCATCGGTGAACATCTTCATGTTGATCGTATCTACTATATGAC
The DNA here is from genome assembly GCA_021437245.1 of Aegilops speltoides. NCBI lineage: Eukaryota > Viridiplantae > Streptophyta > Magnoliopsida > Poales > Poaceae > Aegilops > Aegilops speltoides. Next base: position 230,738,003 of record CM038142.1, read on the forward strand.
TCACGCTCAACCTTTCGGTCTCTTGTGTTCCGAGGCCATGTCTGTACATTCTAGGCTCGTCAAGTCAACCTAAGTGTTTCGCGTGTGTAAATCTGGCTTACACCCGTTGTATGTGAACGTAAGAATCTATCACACCCGATCATCACGTGGTGCTTGAAGCACGAACTTTCATAGCGGTGCCGCAGTTAGGGGAACACTTTCTTGAAATTTTAATGAGGATCATCTTATTTACTACCGTCGTTCTAAGCAAATAAGATGCATAAACATGATAAACATCACATGCAATCAAAAAGTGACATGATATGGCCAATATCATTTTGCTCCTTTTGATCTCCATCTTCGGGGCTCCATGATCATCATCGTCACCGGCATGACACCATGATCTCCATCATCGTGTCTCCATGAAGTTGTCTCGCCAACTTATTACTTCTACTACTATGGCTATCGGAACGCAATAAAGTAAAGTAATTACATGGCGTTGTTCAATGACACGCAGGTCATACAATAAATAAAGACAACTCCTATGGCTCCTGCCGGTTGTCATACTCATCGACATGCAAGTCGTGATTCCTATTACAAGAACATGGTCAATCTCATACATCACATATCATTCATCACATTCTTCTTGGCCATATCACATCACATAGCATACCCTGCAAAAACAAGTTAGACGTCCTCTAATTGTTGTTTGCATGTTTTTTGATGGCTGCTATGGGTTTCAAAGCAAACGTTTCTTACCTCATAAAACCACAACGTGATATGTCAATTGCTATTTACCCTTCATAAGGACCCTTTTCATCGAATCCGATCCGACTAAAGTGGGAGAGGCGGCACCCGCTAGCCACCTTATGCAATAAGTGCTTGTCGATCGGTGGAACTGTCTCACGTAAGTGTACGTGTAAGGTCGGTCAGGCTGCTTCATCCCACAATGCCGCGAATCAAGATTGGACTAGTAACGGTAAGCATATTGAACAAAATCAACGCCCACAACTACTTTGTGTTCTACTCGTGCAAAGAATCTACATAATAGACCTAGCTCATGATGCCCTTTGTTGGGGAGCGTGGCGAAATTCAAAATTTTCCTCGTGTCACCAAGATCTATCTATGGAGAAACCAGCAACGAGGGAAGGAGAGTGCATCTACATACCCTTGTAGATCGCTAAGCGGAAGCGTTCAAGAGAACGGGGTTGAAGGAGTCGTACTCATCGTGATCCAAATCACGGAGATCCTAGTGCGAGCAGACGGCACCTCCGCGTTCAACACACGTACAGCCGGTAATGTCTCCCATGCCTTGATCCAGCAAGGAGAGAGGAGAGGTTGAGAAGACTCCATCCAGCAGCAGCACAACAGGCGTCTTTGGTGTTGGAGGCGTGGTGATCAAGCAGGCTTCGCCAAGCACCGCTGGAGAGGAGGAGGGAGAGAGGTAGGGCTACGCCAGGGAGAGGTGAAACTCTTATGTTGGCAGCCCCAAGACCCTCAAGTATATATAGGGGGAGGGGAGAGGGGGCCGGCCCCCCTAGATCCCATCTAGGGTTGGGGGCGGTGGCCAAGGGGGGAGGAGTGCCTCCCAAGTCAAGTGGAGGCCCTCCCCCTTAGGGTTTCCCCTTCCCATGCGCATGGGCCTTGGGGGGGGGGGCTGGTGCCCCTGGCCCATTAAGGCTAGGCCGCCCCGTACAGCCCATGCTACTGTATTGGCCATAGTGGAACAATTTCCGGACCTCCGGACTCCCCCGGAATCCTCCGGAACCTTCTGGAAGCTTCCCGGTACAATACCGGAAAAACCCGAACTTTTCCCGGAACCCGAACAACAACTTTCCATATATAAATCTTTACCTCCGGACCATTCAGGAACTCCTCGTGATGTCCGGGATCTAATCCGGGAGTCCGAACAACATTCGGTAACCACATACAAACTTCCTTTATAACCCTAGCGTCATCGAACCTTATGTGTGTAGACCCTACGGGTTCGGGAACCATGCAGACACGACCGAGACATTCTCCGGTCAATAACCAACAGCGGATCTGGATACCCATGTTGGCTCCCACATGTTCCACGATGATCTCATCAGATGAACCACGATGTCAAGGACTCAATCGATCCCGTATACAATTCCCTTTGTTTAGTGGTATTATACTTGCCCGAGATTCGATCGTCGGTATACCGCTACCTTGTTCAATCTCGTTACCGGCAAGTCTCTTTACTCGTTCCGTAACACATCATCCCGTGATCAACCCCTTGGTCACATTGTGCACATTATGATGATGTCCTACCGAGTGGGCCCAGAGATACCTCTCCATTTACCGGAGTGACAAATCCCAGTCTCGATTCGTGCCAACCCAACAAACACTTTCGGAGATCCCTGTAGTGCACCTTTATAGCCACCCAGTTACGTTGTGACGTTTGGTACACCCAAAGCATTCCTACGGTATCCGGGAGTTGCACAATCTCATGGTCTAAGGAAATGATACTTGACATTAGAAAAGCTTTAGCATACGAACTACGATCTTTGTGCTAGGCTTAGGATTGGGTCTTGTCCATCACATCATTCTTCTAATGATGTGATCCCGTGATCAACGACATCCAATGTCCATGGTCAGGAAACCGTAACCATCTGTTGATCAACAAGCTAGTCAACTAGAGGCTTACTAGGGACATGGTGTTGTTATGTATCCACACATGTATCTGAGTTTCCTATCAATACAATTATAGCATGGATAATAAACGATTATCATGAACAAGGAAATATAATAATAACTAATTTATTATTGCCTCTAGGGCATATTTCCAACAGTTCCATGGGTTCGGCTCGAGTCGGTTGTCCGATGCATTTTGCAGACGGTATGCTCCGCCAGTTAGGACTTGGTCGATGATGAAGGGACCTTCCCATTTGGGCTTGAGTTTGTCCTTTTTCTTGTCCGGCAGGCGTAGAACTAGTTGTGGGGACCCCGACTCATAAGTTGAGATCACCGAATGCACGTGTACAGTGATCCCAGAGATCAATGATCACTGAACGCATAGAAGCTAAATAACAAGAGTCTTACATCCATACATACCATTTTACACAAGTAGGACCATTATGGCCAAGTCTTGAGTATAACATTGTAGCGGAAATCTTCGTTGATAACTTGGACCCATGCCATCTGCCTTAACCCTACAGGCATTCTGACTGGGAAGCGTCCTAGCTCGCATGTTCGTCACCAAAGTATTCCTCATCATATCCTGTTCTTTCATGCCTGGCCAATAAAATAACCAGTGGCAAGCCAATGAGTACTTTGAATGTACTCACAAGCAACCCATGTTTTGGTTCAAGATACAACAATGCATGATATAGGTAAATTTTTGCAGAAAGCTAGTTTTGAGTGCAATGACATGTTCAACAACTTGTAAGACATGCATCAAGAGAATTCAAGTAACCATGAGGACAGGTTACAGATATCAACATAAATAGAGTGGGCACCAACCCAACTCAATCATGTCAAGTCCCTTGACTTGACCCAAGTCATTTTATCAACACACACACACGGTTTGTAAACAAGTGGACGTAGCCCAAGAGCGGTTACCCAACTGTCCTTGACCGTGGACACGGCTATTCGAATAGTTTTACACTCTGCAGAGGTTGCACACTTTACTCACAAGATCCGGGGAACTTCCGTGTCATCCACGACCCGCGATACCTCAAGTACCCGGGGTAAGCACCCAATCACTACCTTTCCCTAGACGACACTAACATGGAGTCCACTCGATTGGTAGTAACCCCCGTGCCTAACATTTCACATCATAAAGTTGTGGAGCCTTGCTCCCATATTCATCACATACCACAAGCACGGGGTACCAACGGTGTGTCCGGTGCCCTGTGAAAACAGTCATGGCCACCCTACCTGGCACGACCCCGTCCCGAGAGAGCGCACCAACAACTCTCCCGTCACTAGTAATGCGGGCTCCAAGCTAGTATCGGTCTAGGTAATCAATAATGCCCTTTCCCATATAAGGGTTGAGTGGTTGCATGTAAGGTTGGAATAACGGTCTCAACTTAAACCAATCCATTTTGAAAACAACACACACTTGCCTCGGTACACCACTTCGTCATCAAGTGGCTACCCAACTCATCATCTCCCCCGGGCATAAGTGGCACCCGGCGAGGTTTTCGAAAAGTCTTTTGAAAATACTTTGCCTCCTTCACCATGCATATTCCCGTCCCTTTTTGCGTAGCACTACTTTAGCATCCTATCTACTCCCACCGGCATAACCCTCATAAGAAGGTAGGGCCATGCACAATGCAAGTATCAACGAGGACGTATGGTGGCAAACCATCAAAGTGGTTACTACCTCATCATGATTCCGTTGCAACAACATTATGGTGCTATATGACATGCGTAAAAAGGGGTTTCATAGACATGGTCAAAGGGCTGCTTGCCTGGTTCATCAGAGTCTTGAGATCTTCTGGTCCTTCTCCAAGTACTCCGTCTACTTCGTCAACTAACGTCAAAACAATCATAATAAGCAACACAACAAGGTAGAAAATAAAAGTGCTCTAAAAATGTGACTTGGAATTTTCTAGGATACCTCTGGTCATATGAGGAATGACCAAAGTGATTTCAATGGAATTGGATAAGTGAATATTTCTAAACATTTTGATATGATGGAATCAAGGGGTTTATGGATTTGCAAGAAGTGTATAGAAATATTTTTTTTGAAAAATGAGAAAAGACACCCATTTAACAAATAGTGATCTTAGAAACATCTAGGAGCTGGTTTCTCTGGATTTGGAGTTCAAATGAATATCCTATGATTTTGCAAAAAGTTGGCTATACATGAAGAAATAGACCATTATTTGAGGTGATACAGAAAGTATTAGTAAAAATGTTCAAAAACTAAGTTTTGAACTTATAGACATCTAGGAGTTTGAACCATGGAATTTGGATCAAAATGGGCTCTCTGTGATTTTCTAAAGTTCTGTAGAGAAATGGAAAAACAAGATTTGATAAATGTTTGTGAAGAAAAAGTCTCTGGAAAAATGTGCATGTTGCACCAACTGGTATATCATAATTTATGGAGTTACTGGAAATTTGAATCATCAAATTTGGAGTTAATTTGAATATTCTATGGATTTTACCAGTCCACAGAAAAAGAAAAAGAAAAGGGATTTACCTAAATGGGCCAAATCCAGCGGCCGCAGCGCGCACTGGGCGAGGTTTAGCACCGAGGAGCAACTGGGCCGGCCCATCGGCTCAGCCGCACGCGCATAGGGTCCACGCCGGAGGCGTATTTGCCTAGTACGTCTCCACTTAAACGGTGGGGCCCGCCTGCTCGGTCACTGACGTGCGGGCCCCAGCGGCAGGTCATCTTCCACCTCCCGAGCACGCTCTGGCCGCGGGGAGGAGCGGCTCCCGCTGGTGATTGCCGGGGCTACAGGGCGTCTCCGGCGAGGCCCTGCCCACCAGCGTGCTCAGGAGACCACGACGCACCCATCCATGTGCTGCACGCATGCCGTGGGAGGCTGCAACGGTGACGGCTTGGGTGGCCGCGGAGGAGGCAGTCAGCGAGATTTGGCACCGCGCGGCAGGCGCGGGGGAGGAGGTAATAGGTTGCGGGGCGGGTCGATGGTGGTAGTGAGGGGGCACTGGAGTGGCTAGGGAGAGAGGAGAGGCTCAGGACAGCCGGAATTTAGGCGGAGCCCGTCGACGGCACTCCGGCCATGGAGGGAGCAGGAGGGCACGAGGGAGGTGTGGGTTGGTCCAAGGGGTGCAAGGGAGGGAGAGAGAGCCAAAGGAGTGGAGAAGGGGCTCGGGGGTGACCTTAAATATAAGGGGGCGAGGTGCACCGCGGGGCCGTGCGCCGGTGAGGCCGTAGTCGTTGCTGGAGGCCCCGGGAGGGCTTGGCTTCGAGTCGGGGGTCTTCCTGGGCGTGGTCTATGACCAGGGAAGGAGAGAGGGAGAGAGGAGCGAGCTTCGGGTGGAGCCACAAGCTCGCACGCGCATTGGCGGGCTCGGGCGGTTCTGGGCACGCGCGGCATGGGCAAGACAGAGGGGGAAAGGAGGGGGCCAGCACGACCGTCGTGTTGCGGACGTCGAGGACCTCGACAGGCGCCAGGGGGAGGCTCGAGGTGGTCGGGGGACGCGGCGTCAACGGTCGGGAGCACGCTGACGTGCTCCAGAGCACGCAAATGGCCGGCATCCGCGGCTTTTCCGGGCGTCCTCACGCGCCCACTTGTGTCTAGTGGCTGCAGGGGGGAGTAAACAATGTGACAATGGCATTGGATGCCCTGGAGATCCACTAGATTGAGGAGGGAGGTTGAGAGAGAGAGAAAAATGGTGCTTTCCAGAGAGGGTAAAAGAGCTTTTCACCCCCATAATCATGGCTCCTTGGGCAGGGAAAGATGCAGGGGTTAGAGGAGGACCATATGATGTTGTGGGAGAAATCTTAGCTCATGGAGATTAGTGGAAATGGCCAAAACATGCATTTTAAATTTCTGCCAGAAGGTGTTTGATGGTGGTTTGGGCAAGCAAATGGATTCCAAATGATGTGAAGATTAACAGGATCAAGTGTCATATAGAAATGGGGTTGATTACCAAGTTGGAGCTCATTTGGAGGAAGTTGACAATGCAACTTTGGTAAACCCTAGAAATTAGCAGAAATGGCTTTACCAAGATTTAGTCATGCAAATCAACTCTCCTTGATGCACCACTTGGTGTAGTGTCATCATTTGAGGTTATGAACATGCCCACAAAAGTCGAGATCAAAAGGAGAAAGTTGCCAATGTAGAGTTGTTCAAATTTGGTTCTGGACAGGAATGGTTTTGGGGCACTTTGATCAGGTTAACTTGTTCTCCAACTTGTGACATTTGGTCTAGATGATTTATTAGACCATTTGAGAATGTTCACAAGATTTGAGAGCATTTGGATATGTTTGGCAATGTAAAGTTGCTCAAACTTCAAAATGGACAGAAATGGTTTTGAGGGGATTTCATGGGGTTATACTATTCTCCATGACATGATACTTACCAAGATCATCCAAAATGTTATATGTGACATGCTAGAATTTTCTTGGAATTTTGGAGAATATTGTTTTGTAAATATTTCAAAAGCTTGAAATATCCGAGAAAGGGTTTTGAGGGTTTGGCCAATATTTTGAACATGACCATGTGTTGAAACTCTTATATATGGATAATATATGTCCAATGAGTTTCCCTAAATTTTCAAAAATATTTTTAAAGCAATAAAATAATTTTTCCCTATTAAAGACCATTTATGGCCTTAAGAAAAAGCTTTTAAATAAAATAGGAAAATAACTTTTAAAATTATATTTTTGTTGTTTCTGGGTATCCTATATCTAGTAGGAGTAAAATATATTTTTGGAAAGATTTTTGCTGCCCTTAATTAAGTACTTGCAGTGCAAACCTCAATTCAGGGGGTTTTGGAAAACTAATTTTTAAAAATACTATTTGGCCAAATTATTTTTGTAAGAAATTATGTTTATGTCCTATACACATGGCATGATCATTGGTTCAAGAGTTTGGAGCAAAGAGATGAAGTATAGGAGTTGGAGGATTTATTTGATTTTTAGAGCACTTGCAAACAACAGACAAAAACCAATCAAGGCAAGGTCCAAAACACTCAAAAGTTTTTGTCAAACCACATTTTATCATGATTTATCATCTTAAGTGTTGTGGCATGAAAATCAGGGTATGACAGACCTACCCCCCTTACAAGAATCTCGTCCCCGAGATTCCCAAACTAGGCGCGGAAAGGGATACAGAAACTTGGATCTTGGGTAGTCTTCAAGTCCTCATGTTGCTTCTGCTTCGTGTAGTGCTCCATTGAGCTTGAAGTACTTGATGATGTGGCTTCGTGTATGACGCTCTTCTTGATCCAGGTTGCTAATGGGTAGCTCACGGTAGGTTAGATCGGGCTAGGGGTCGATGGCTTGGTGGTTAATGCCCTCGTAGAGATCGGGCAAGTTAGGAAGTTGGAAACACTTCCGAGGTTGTGATGCATGGAAAGGATTGTGCACATCAGGTAACCCAGGTGGCAACTCCAGCGGGTAACTGTCTTCTCTTCGTCTCGTAGTGATCTCAAAGGGGGTTGTTAAATTTTTGGAGTGATCTCGAAGGGGGCCGATGAATCTTGGTGTTGGTCTCCTTGTCATGGAATTGCTTGGTTCCTTAGAGAGAAGTGGCTTGCAGACACACCTGGTCTTCGATGCTGATGTTTACTTCTTGATGATGGTGGTAGGTGTAGTTCTTCCTCCTTGGCATGGTGGTCTTCAAATGTTCCTTGACTAGCTGAACGACTCTTCTTCCGTCTTCGGGTAGACAAGCATATCACCAAATAACGATGACAACCAGCTTGTCCAAGTACTCTAGGAGGACTTGCTCACGGGGTACATAAAATAGGCTATGGTACTAGTGGTGGTCACGGTTGAGTGTTGGCCATGGTCTTCTTGATCTAGAGCCAAAGCCTGTGGTCATGATCTGACCATGTTATGGCTTGGTAGGGCGTAAGGGTTTCAAGGATTCTAGTGTGCGAGTGAATGTTTATCATCCCATCCTCGAGCACAGTTTATGAGATGCCAATACTTCTACCTAGTCTTCACCTCATATTACCAAAAGAATCATCTCGTATAGGTCAACTCCAATCATCACTCATGTGATTCATATCCTCATGGCTCCCAATAGGAGGTCTAACAAAATCATATATGTCCACAATCCCCAAACTCATATGTGTGTCTACCCCTAAAAATCCATGGGTAGAACATATAAGCTGCTAAGCTTGAACGTGATAATCCATGTGCTCAGCCTATTCTTCCAAGGTCTAAGATAAAGCACCTCTATCCTAAGGAAACACATCGTATGCCACTCCAAGATCTAGTTTCCTTTCCTATGAATCAACTCCAAAAGCCCATTAGCTACATAATTCATTAATTCTACAAATCCAATGTCTATGGTGTCCCACATGATCTTCTAAGGCCCTATAATCCCAAATACTTGAAAGGGCTACCTTGCTATAGTCAGTCCACCAATTTCCATTATTATGGTCATGTAAACTCCAAGGTCAAGCATATATAGATCCCTAAATAAACTCTGACAATTAATCCAATCTCCTAGTTTATGGTCCACCGAGAAACATGGTATCATGATCAAGATCATCAGTCTAAATCCAATTTACTCCGAACCATGTAAAATTACTCTGCATCCATACTCCACTAGGGTAACCTATTTAATCCAAATCTCATGTCCCGCGAGAATTTCTACTCTTTTCCCTCAAGTCATTATCGTAATATCAACTATCACCTATCAATATCCCCTGCCTAAGACAAATCCAAATACTTCCAAGAATTTCATCTTGCGATCATAATTGTCCTATTAAATCCAATTTACTCAGGGGTAATGAAAGCTATGCTACTCTATAATCATGATCCCACCATGTTCATCTACCAACATGGAAGCTTTATAATCCACCAAAGAGTCTCAGATAATTCCTCAAGGTCACTGATATAAACTCACCAAGTCATTTGTCCTCTGTTCCTATATCCTTAAATTGGTCTTCCCTATGGCATCGTCAGTTTTGGTGCTATCTTAGGATGATAATGTGCTCGTTCACTATGTCCACTAGTCCCATAATGAACCCATTGTTGTGCAAGGTTACGGAGGCTTTAACTGGTTATCTTGCAATTCTGTGGGTTAAGCACATGGTTAAGGATTTGAGCTGGGGTATCTTATGAAGTCTCGAAGGGTCTAGGAATGGGTTTCTAATCTTGAGGGGTAACCATAACTCTAAGGGTCTGCACTTGGTCGAGGAGGTTGTAGCAAAAGTCTTCAGTGCTGGTTGGTTGCCAAAGTAGAATCCTTGGTGTATCTTGTCTTGCTAGCCTTCAGTTGAGGAGAGAGATGAGAGGGAGAGGTAGCATAGAGGAGGGGAATGCCTAAAGGGGGTTCTATAGTGCTAGTGCAAACAAACAGGTGCAAAGAGGGCCAAACGAAAGAAACAAGGTGAGGAAGGTGATATAGTCGCATACTTGTCGCCTAGGGCAAAAGAGCGACCTATATCAAAACACAAACAAATAAAAACAAGCAACACACAATCATGGTTCTATTCGAACTATCATACGGACTCGACTGCGCATAGGGGGTACATGACTCATCCTACCCTAGGGGTCCTCGGACTCGGTAGTCGTGCCTTGTGCCTCATGCAGTATTCTGAGTTTTCCTTAGGTGTTGCTACGTCTCTTGTAGTTGTTCGATGAAACAATCCGGGTTGAGCCTGAAGATTCTTCAACAACTTCTCGCATATTGAAGTGATGGGGTGAAGGTGGCTCCTCATAACTGGCATTGACTTGGTCTTCTATTGTCTTCTTAATCACGATGATCCCTTTTTGTCTTCTAAGCCGTCGATGGTACCAGGTAGGTAATCCTTTATGCAATGACATTATCAAGGCGTAATAGAGGTCCATCATGTCGGTTACGTTGATGACAACATCGACACCAAGAGCGGGGGATGAGGAGAACCGTTTTCCTGCTCACTATAGTGAGGCGGACCAAATGGCGAGGTTCTCATCCACCGGTGGTTGCCGATAGAACAACGGTAAGGACACAATTGCTCTATTAGTGATGTATATCATGATCTTGCATATCCTATGCCCTGATCATCGTAGGCTTAGGTTGCATCCTCTTGGGGCAGTGTCAAGGGTGTCACCATCTCCTGGGTCTTCAGGTCCTCATTCCACGAGGATGTATCTTCTGTTGGTATCGTCTTGTTGTGATGTCGCCAATCTTGTGTTCAGGAGATGTGGGTGAATGTCCGGCAAGGCATATTCCTTCTAGATTATCCACGAGGATTACAAGGAATCCAGTGGTCAAGGGCATAAGGGTTCTAGCGACCAAAGGTTTTGAAGGGGAAGAGATAAATAAGGAAAATATACCTTAATTTTTGAAAAACTGAGAAGGGAAGAGAAGTACTGATAGTTTTGAAAACTAGTAGTAGTTTTGGAAATAGTTTTACCCTAACTAACGACCATGCTAACTAAGGCTTCCTACAGTCAGGATGGCTCTGATACCAGCTCTATGGGGACCCTGACTCATAAGTCGAGATCACCGAATGCACGTGTACAGTGATCCCAGAGATCAATGCTCACTAAACACACAGAAGCTGAATAACAAGAGTCTTACATCCATACATACTGTTTTACACAAGTAGGACCATTATGGCCAAGTCTTGAGTATAACATTGCAGCGGAAATCTTCATCGATAACTTGGACCCATGTCATCTGCCTTAACCCTACAGCATTACGTGGAAGCGCCCTAGCTCGCATGTTCACATCCAAGTATTCCTCATCATATCCTGTTCTTTCATGCCCGCCAATAAAATAACCAAGCCAAGCCAATGAGTACTTTGAATGTACTCGCAAGCAACCCATGTTTTGGTTCAAGATACAACAATGCATGATATAGGTAATTTTTGCGAAAGCTAGTTTTGAGTGCAATGACATGTTCAACAACTTGTAAGACATGCATCAAAGAATTCAAGTAACCATGAGGACAGAGTTACTGATATCAACATAAATAGAGTGGGCACCAACCCAACTCAATCATGTCAAGTCCCTTGACTTGACCCAAGTCATTTTATCAACACACACACACGGTTTGTAAACAAGTGGACGTAGCCCAAGAGCGGTTACCCAACTGTCCTTGACCGTGGACACGGCTATTCGAATAGTTTTACACTCTGCAGAGGTTGCACACTTTACCCATAAGATCCGGGGAACTTCCGTGTCATCCACGACCCGCGATACCTCAAGTACCCGGGGTAAGCACCCGATCACTACCTTTCCCTAGACGACACTAACATGGAGTCCACTCGATTGGTAGTAACCCCCGTGCCTAACATTTCACATCATAAAGTTGTGGAGCCTTGCTCCCATATTCATCACATACCACAAGCACGGGGTACCAACGGTGTGTCCGGTGCCCTATGAAAATAGTCATGGCCTGTCACATCCCTAGAATTTGTTTGCATATAGTTGCATAAGCATCCATGCCTCATGATTAAATTTATTTGAAAATTGAAATGGGGATTGGTCAAAGCCTAGAACCAAATGAAACTCAAATAGGTTCAAGTAAAATATTTTTCAATGAATCCAAAATGCTCTTGGAAAAGTTCATGATTTTTGTTAAAGGTGAAAACCTCTGGCAAAAATGATGCTCATATTTCTAGGCCATTTCTGGACTCATGAATTAAATCGTTATGTATTTGAGTTTGGGCATTTAATTGCTATAGCAATTATAAATGCTCAAATAATTCTGGAACTAAATGTGGGTTGTTGGAAATAATTCAACAGGTCCTCAAAATTTATTTCAGGATTTTTAGATGAGGTTTAGTATTTTTACTAAATCCAGAAACAAGTTTAGAAAATAGAAAATAGAAACTAAAAATAGGAAAACCAGAGAGAGAGAGAACAGCACCTGGGCCTCTTACCTGGCACCCACCAAAGCCCACCTGGCTGGCCCAGCTGGCCAGCACAGCCCACTAGCCTCCCCTCGTCGCCTTCCTCATGACAGAAGGGCGCCAGCGTGTGCCCGTCTTGTGCTGCCACGCGCCTGCCACCTCTCCGCCGCTGCCCCTCGACACCTGGACGCCTCTGGGAGACGCCATGCACCCCCTGGACCTTTCTCACTCTCCCCCGTGCTTTTCCCCTCCTCTGTGTCGTTCTCCGCCTACGTACCGAAGGCCGCCATCGCCACCGCGCCGCTCGGCTGTAGCTGCAGCCACCGCCTCCCCTCGCTTCTCGACGCCAGAGGCTCCGCCGACCCCTCTTTCTTCCACCCGAGCCACGCCACTGAGAGCCCCACATCGCCGCCGGCGCCACTGTCTCCGTCCTCGGTGCGGAGATCCCCGCCGACGTTCCGCCGACCCGTGTCTCCCCGCCTCTCCAAAGACACGGAAGAACCGCGGTGAGGCTCTGCACCGTTTCCCCATACCCCGTCGCCTAATTCATCCTACGGCCGTCGTTTCCACCGAAGCCGTGAGCTCCTCGCCGCCGGCGATGGTGCAGACGAGGCCATGGGCACTGCAGCCCGTATCCGAGCACACCAGCGTGCTCGTGCGCCTCGAGGAACCTGCAGCCACCAGTAGCTCCCCCTCCCATGCCCTCTAGCACCATACTCGATCGCTCCCGAACGCCGGCCGCAGCCACAAGCTCGACTCCGGCGAGCTTGTTCGACCCCAGCCCCTCCCACTTGGCTCTCTGGATGCACAAGAGCAAGGGCTATGCCCTGGAGCTCTCAGCGTGCTAAACCGACGCTTCTAGTGCAAGTCCGGCGTGCCCCCGCCGTGTTCTGTGGTCGCCGCTGGCTCGTCTCCGACGTGCTGACGTGGCGCCATCATCAGGGGCTAATGACCCTGCTAATTAAGCCCTCTCTCACTGACATATGGGCCCCATGCCCTTAATTAATCTTAGTTTATTTTCTTTTAAGTTTAACTAACTTCATGGGCCCCACCCGTTAGCTTTGACCGCGCTGACATGGCTGTTGACTGGCCCCACATGTCATATTGACTTTGCTGACGTGGCCGTTGACCGGTCCCACTTGTCATCCACCTAAACCAGCTCGAGACAACGACGATGGGTCCCATCGGTCGTTTGACTGAGGCTGGCGTGTTGACCTGCTGATGTCACACTGATGTCATGCCGACGCAATAAGCTATTTTCTGGATTTATTTTAATACAGGAAATTCCAGAAAATGTCCTAAACTTCAAAAAATCATATAAAATCAACCGTAACTCCAAATGAGATAAATTATATAGGAAAAATGATCAGAAAAATCCAATCTATCTATCTGTACCATTTTCATGCATGTTAGAACAACTTAAAGCTGCTGTATACAACAACTTGAATTAATGGCATTTGAAATGTCATATATGGAGTTTGAATTTGAATCTTGGATTCAAGCCAACTCCATTTAATCTGCTGCTAGTTGCATTAGCTCAAATCACAGCATTTTGACATGTTCATGATCATGCATCATACTGTGCATTGCATTGATTGTGTTTCTTCTTTGTTTGTCGGTGCTTGTCCCCTCTCAGTAGACGTGTACCGACGATGTGATCGATGACACCGATGAAGAACTATATTATCTTCAGAAGTGCCAGGCAAGAAAAACCCCCTTGTTCATTCCGATACAATCCCACTCTCTCGCTCCTGCTCTCTTTTACTGCATTAGGACAACAACGATTCATCTGTTACTTGCTGCGGTAGCTGAACCCTTTATCCTTTGCATGACCTGTCATTCCACAGTAAATAGATGGAACCCACTAGCATGAGTAGGAGTTGTTTGAGCCCTGATGTGCCTACTCGTTCATGCTTGTTTGTCATGCCTGCTATTGCTTAGAGTTGTGTCAGGTCTGATTCATCCGGGATGAATCAGAGGTGTGTGAACATGTCCTAATGTGTGTGAGCTAAGTGTGTGAACATGATTTGGTAAAGGTATCGGTGAGAGGCCATGTAGGAGAACATGGTGGGTTGTCTCAGTGAAGCCGTGCTCAGGAACTGAGTTCTGTGTTTGTGATACATGATTCAGCTACTACCATGCATTGGGCCCTGAAATGTGACCCCGCTCGACTTCTTATTCACCCTCGTCCTCTGTCCAGGAGTTGCAAGTAGTTTCTGGTGTTTGTAGTATGCTGGAGGCCGTGCACAGCGCTGACCAAAGGGGTGGGCTGTGATGCGGTAGGCACGTGGCCGGGTATACCGGGCGCCCGTTTGGTGTCACGGAACCCTGTTTACATCGTTCGGGGCCGTATGTGGAAACCTCGGCCGGACTCCCTGCGGATGGAACCTGAATAGGCGATAAACCTGGACTAGAGACTTGAGTGTTTAGGTAGGTCATGGTCTACACCCACGTCGGTTTTCGCTTGAAGTCTGCCGAGCACATGTCGTGTGCAGACGCTAAGTGGTGGAAACATGCATGAAGAAGTACACCCCTGCAGGGTTATAAATAATATATTCGAATAGCCGTGTCCGCGGTAAAGGACTTCTGGGTTGCCTATAACAGTTCATAGACAATTGGAAGTGGATACTCTAAAATGTGCAAGATAAGCGTGAGTGCTATGGATGGCGTTCTCGTAGGGAGACGGGAGCGGATCCATAGTGGTGTATTGATATGGTGAATATGTGGACTCATGTGCGCCACCTCAAAAGAGTTACTTGCAGTCATAGTTTAGGATAGCCACTGAGTCAAAGCTGGCTTGCTGTAGTTAAACCCCACCATCCCCTTTGCTGATAATGATGCTTATGTAGTTAGTTCTGATGTAAGTCTTGCTGGGTACATTTGTACTCACGTTTGCCTATTTTATGTTTTTGCAGAGAGACGTCAGTCTCGTTAGTAGTTCCGCGTGGACTTTGACGTTTAGCTTGTTACCTCAGCTATGATCTTGTGCCCTCGGCAGGATCTGGTGGTTAGTCAGGCTTCTAAGCATTTTTCATTTGTAGATGTCTGTACTCAGACATGCTAAGCTTCCGCTTGTGCTTGACTTGTGTGCTCTGAATGTTGGGTCGTGAGACCCATGTTTGTAATATCTCGCTCCTCGGAGCCTATTGAATAAAATACTTGAGTTGTAGAGTCATGTTGTGATGCCATGTTGTATTTGCACATATCGAGCATATTGTGTGTATGTTATTGAAATGCTTGGTATGTGTGGGATCTGACTATCTAGTTGTTTATCCTTAGTAGCCTCTCTTACCGGAAATGTCTCCTAGTGCTTCCATCGAGCCATGGTAGCTTGCCATCGCTCCGAACACATAGGCTGGCCGACATGTGTCCTTCTTCGCTCGTGTTCTGTATCTTCGGGAAATGTCACGCTATGAATACCGGAGTCCGTTATCCCGCTATAGCCCGGTTCACCGAGTCCTGCTAGCCCAGTGCTACAGACTGGATTCACTCGCGATGACCGACACGCTCGATGTCGGCTCATGGAGGCTGTCCCTATAAGTTTGTGCCACTTTGGGTTTACGACTAGCCATGTCACCGGGCTCCTTATCATATGGATGCTAGCGACTTTGTCATATACGTGTGCCAAAAGGCATAAACGGTCCCGCAAAGGTAAGGCGACACCTGTGGGAATACAGTGCGTGAGGCCGCAAAGTGATGTGAGGTGTTACATGCTAGATCGATGTGGCATTGAGTCGGGGTCCTGACATGGCCGCCCTACCTGGCACGACCCCGTCCCGAGAGAGCGCACCAACAACTCTCCCGTCACTAGTAATGCGGGCTCCAAGCTAGTATCGGTCTAGGTAATCAATAATGCCCTTTCCCATATAAGGGTAGAGTGGTTGCGCATGTAAGGTTGGAATAACGGTTGCAACTTAAACCAATCCGTTTTGAAAACAACACACACTTGCCTCGGTACACCACTTCGCCATCAAGTGGCTACCAACTCATCATCTCCCGGGCATAAGTGGCACCCATGAGGTTTTCGAAAAGTCTTTTGAAAATACTTTGCCTCCTTCACCATGCATATTCCCGTCCCTTTTTGCGTAGCACTACCTTAGCATCCTATCTACTCCCACCGGCATAACCCTCATAAGAAGGTAGGGTCATGCACAATGCAAGTATCAACAAGGACGTATGGTGGCAAACCATCAACGTGGTTACAACCTCATCATGATTCTGTTTCAACAACATTATGGTGCTATATGACATGCGTAAAAAGGGGTTTCATAGACAGGGTCAAAGGTCTGCTTGCCTGGTTCATCAGAGTGTTGAGATCTTCTGGTCCTTCTCCAAGTACTCCATCTACTTTGTCAACTAACGTCGAAACAATCACAATAAGCAACACAACAAGGTAGAAAATAAAAGTGCTCTAAAAATGTGACTTGGAATTTTCTAGGATACCTCTGGTCATATGAGGAATGACCAAAGTGATTTCAATCGAATTGGATAAGTGAATATTTCTAAACATTTTGATATGATGGAATCAAGGGGTTTATGGATTTGCAAGAAGTGTACAGGAATATATTTTTTGAAAAATGAGCAAAGACACCCATTTAACAAATAGTGATCTTAGAAACATCTAGGAGTTGGTTTCCCTGGATTTGGAGTTCAAATGAATATCCTATGATTTTGCAAAGTTGGCTATACATGAAGAAATAGACCATTATTTGAGGTGATACAGAAAGTATTAGTAAAAATGTTCAAAAACTAAGTTTTGAACTGATAGACATCTAGGAGTTTGAACCATGGAATTTGGATCAAAAATGGGCTCTCTGTGATTTTCTAAAGTTTAGTACAGAAATGGAAAAACAAGATTTGATAAATGTTTGTGTAGAAAAAGTCTCTGGAAAAATGTGCATGTTGCACCAACTGGTATATCATGATTTATGGAGTTACTGGAAATTTGAATCATCAAATTTGGAGTTAATTTGAATATTCTATGGATTTTACCAGTCCACAGAAAAAGAAAAAGAAAAGGGATTTACCTAAATGGGCCAAATCCAGCGGCCAAATCCAGCGGCCCATTGGCTCAACCGCACGCGCGCAGGGTCCACGTCGGAGGCGTATTTGCCCAGTACGTCTCCACTTAAACGGTGGGGCCCGTCTGCTGGGTCGCTGACGTGCGGGCCCCAGTGGCAGGTCGTCTTCCACCTCCCGCGCACGCTCTGGCCGCGGGGAGGAGCGGCTCCCGCCGGTGATTGCCGGGGCTACAGGGAGTCTCCGGCGATGCCCCGCCCACCAGCATGCTCAGGAGACCACGACGCACCCATCCATGTGCTGCACGCATGCCGTGGGAGGCTGCAGCGGCGACAGCTTGGGTGGCCGCGGAGGAGGCAGTCGGTGAGATTTGGCACCGCGCGGCAGGCGCGGGGGAGGAGGTAATAGGTTGCGGGGCGGGTCGGTGGTGGTAGTGAGGGGGCACTGGAGGGGCTAGGGAGAGAGGAGAGGCTCGGGACAGCCGGAATTTAGGCGGAGCCCGTCGGCGGCACTCCGGCCATGGAGGGAGCAGGAGGGCACGAGGGAGGTGTGGGTTGGTCCAAGGGGTGCAAGGTAGGGAGAGAGAGCCAAAGGAGTGGAGAAGAGGCTCGGGGGTGACCTTAAATATAAGGGGGCGAGGTGCACCGCGGGACCGTGCGCCGGTGAGGCCGTAGTCGTCGCTGGAGGCCACGGGAGGGCTTGGCTTCAAGTCGGGGGTCTTCCTGGGCGTGGTCTATGACAAGGGAAGGAGAGAGGGAGAGAGGAGCGAGCTCCGGGTGGAGCCACGAGATCGCACGCGCATTGGCGGGCTCGGGCGATTCTGGGCACGCGCGACATGGGCAAGACAGAGGGGGAAAGGAGGGGGGCCAGCGCGGCCGTCGTGTTGCGGACGTCGAGGACCTCGACTGGCATGAGGGGGAGGCTCGAGGTGGTCGGGGGACGCGGTGTCAACAGTCAGGAGCACGCTGACATGCTCCAAAGCGCGCAAATGGCCGGCATCCGCGGCTTTTCCGCGCGTCCTCACGCGCCCACTTGTGTCTAGTGGCTGCAGGGGGAGTAAACAATGTGACAATGGCATTGGATGCCCTGGAGATCCACTAGAGTGAGGAGGGAGGTTGAGAGAGAGAGAGAAATGGTGCTGTACAGAGAGGGGAAAAGAGGTTTTCACCCCCCATAATCATGGCTCCTCGGGCAGGGAAAGATGAAGGGGTTAGAGGAGGACCATATGATGCTGTGGGAGAAATCTTAGCTCATGGAGATTAGTGGAAATGGCCAAAACATGCATTTTAAATTTCTGCCAGAAGGTGTTTGATAGTGGTTTGGGAAAGCAAATGGATTCCAAATGATGTGAAGATTAACAGGATCAAGTGTCATATAGAAATGGGGTTGATCACCAAGTTGGAGCTCATTTGGAGGAAGTTGACAATGCAACTTTGGTAAGCCCTAGAAATTAGCAGAAATGGCTTTACCAAGACTTAGTCATGCAAATAAATTCTCCTTGATGCACCACTTGGTGTAGTGTCATCATTTGAGGTTATGAACATGCCCACAAAAGTCGAGATCAAAAGGAGAAAGTTGCCAATGTAGAGTTGTTCAAATTTGGTTCTGGACGGGAATGGTTTTGGGGCACTTTGATCAAGTTAACTTGTTCTCCAACTTGTGACATTTGGTCTGGATGAATTATTAGACCATTTGAGAATGTTCACAAGATTTGAGAGCATTTGGATATGTTTGGCAATGTAAAGTTGCTCAAACTTCAAAATGGACAGAAATGGTTTTGAGGGGATTTCATGGGGTTATACTATTCTCCATGACATGATACTTACCAAGATCATCCAAAATGTCATATGTGACATGCTAGAATTTTCTTGGAATTTTTGTAGAATATTGCCTTTGTAAATATTTCAAAAGCTTGAAATATCCAGGAAGGGTTTTTGAGAGGTTTGACCAATATTTTGAACATGACCATGTGTTGAAACTCTTATATATGGATAATATATGTCCACTGAGTTTCCCTAAATTTTCAAAAATATTTTTAAAGCAATAAAATAATTTTTCCCTATTAAAGACCATTTATGGCCTTAAGAAAAAGCTTTTAAATAAAATAGGAAAATAACTTTTAAAATTATATTTTTGTGGTTTCTGGGTTTCCTATATCTAGTAGGAGTCAAATATATTTTTGGAAAGATTTTTGGTGCCCTCAATTGAGTACTTGCAGTGCAAACCTCAATTCAGGGGTTTTTGGAAAACTAATTTTTAAAAATACTATTTGGCCAAATTATTTTTGTAAGAAATTATTTTTATGTCCTATAGACATGGCATGATCATTGGTTCAAGAGTTTGGAGCAAAGAGATGAAGTATAGGAGTTGGAGGATTTATTTGATTTTTAGAGCACTTGCAAACAAGAGACAAAAACCAATCAAGGCAAGGTCCAAAACACTCAAAAGTTTTTGTCGAACCACATTTTATCATGATTTATCATCTTAAGTGTTGTGGCATGAAAATCAGGGTATGACACTAGTTCGCCAACATTGTAAGTTTTAGCCCATACTTCTCTGCTTTGATATCTTCGAGCCTACTGTTGATAGAATGCGGAGCGGGCCTTTGCCACATCACCTTCCTCCTCCAATGCGTCCAAGCTGTCCTGCCGATCCAGCTCGGCTTCTCTTTCTTCGTACATGCGCACTCAAGGTGAGTCATGAATTATGTCGCAGGCAAAACCGCTCTCACCAGATAGCATAAAGAATGGTGTAAACCGTAGTACGGTTCGGCGTGGTCCGCAGCCCCGTGAGTACGGAGTCGAGCTCCTACCCAAAGGTGTGTTAGATTCCATAAGGGACCGCACTAGTCCGGGTTTGATGCCGCCATTATTAGACCATTTGCTCGCTCAACTTGACCGCTGGTTTGAGGTGGTAGATCAAGCGAGCCGAGCTTAATGCCCATATTTTTGCACCGAGTTTAACCTCGTCGGCCGTGAAGTTCGTGCCGTTATCGGTGATTATGCTTTGTGGGGACACCGTAATGTGTACTACCCCGGATATGAAGTCTATCACAGTCCGATTCGCTGTTTTAACCGGCTTGGCCTCTATCCATTTGGTGAATTTGTCCACCATGACCAGAGGTATTTTTGCTTGTGGGTTCCCTTTAAGGGGTCCAACCATGTCAAGCCCCTGCACCGTGAATGGCCGGTGATGGGTATAGTTTTGAGGCGCTGGGTGTCATGTGGCTCGATTAGCAAAGAGCCGACAACCGATGCAACGTTGACTAAGTCCCGAGATCCGCCTCGGCCGTCGGCCAATAAAATCCTGTACGGAAGGCCTTACCTACAAGGGCCCGAGCTGCAGCATGGTGTCCGCCTAGTCTGTCGTGAATTTCAGCCAGAAGATTTCGCCCTTCCTCTTCGGAGATACACCTTTGAAGGACTCCGGTTGTGCTTTTCTTATAAAGTTCCCCCTCATGGACCTTGTAGGCTTTAGATCGCCGAACTATGCAGCGGGCCTCATTTTGGTCTTCGGGAAGTTCCGACCTAATTAAGTAGGCTAGGAATGGTTCCGTCCATGGGGCAATGACTGCCATTATTTCGTGGGCGGAAGGTGTTATGTCATTGGTTGAGCCACCGGTTGTGTCAGAATGTTCGGCGTTGGGCGGTGCGGTTGGTTCCGGATTGTTGTTTCCGGACTCCTCTTCCCATACAACGGATGGCTTAAAGAGCCGCTCCAGGAAGATGTTTGGAGGGACGGCGTCGCTCTTTGCGCCGATGCGTGCCAACACGTCGGCCGCCTGGTTATTATCTCGGACTACATGGTGGAATTCGAGTCCTTCGAACCGAGCTGACAGTTTTTAGACAGCGTTACGGTAGGCTGCCATTTTCGAATCTTTGGCATCAAAGTCTCCGTTTACTTGTGATATTGCGAGGTTTGAATCCCCGCATACCTCGAGGCATTGAATGCCCATGGAGATTGCCATCCGGAGACCGTGTAGAAGGGCCTCGTATTCGGCTGCGTTGTTGGAGTCTGTGTACATTATTTGAAGTACGTATTGGACTGTGTCTCCGGTTGGGGACGTCAAAA
This sequence comes from Aegilops speltoides, assembly GCA_021437245.1. Classification (NCBI taxonomy): domain Eukaryota; kingdom Viridiplantae; phylum Streptophyta; class Magnoliopsida; order Poales; family Poaceae; genus Aegilops; species Aegilops speltoides. The sequence goes on from CM038142.1 coordinate 230,759,535, forward strand.
CGACGTCAACCCCCAAGCCGGCCAACGTTTTAGAGCCGTCGAAATGCATGATCCAATTGGAGTATGCGCCATACTCTTTAGGGAGTTCGACTTCAGTCCATTCAGCGACGAAGTCAGCTAGGACTTGCGACTTTATAGATCACCGTGGTTTGTAGGTTATATCAAATGGTAAGAGCTCAATGGCCCATTTTGCAATCCTGCCCGTTGCGTCGCGGTTGTTTATGATGTCATTGAGGGGTACTTCGGAGGCCATTGTTATCGAACACTCTTGAAAGTAGTGTCGCAGCTTTCGGGATGCCATGAACACCGCGTATGCTATCTTTTGATAATGCGGGTACCGGGACATGCAAGGAGTTAAGACAGTGGATACGTAGTACACTGGTTTTTGAAGAGGGAAGTTATGCCCTTCTGTTTCTCGTTCGACGACGAGTACCACGCTTACAACTTGATGTGTTGCCACGATGTATAACAACATTGGTTCACCCAAGTTAGGCGCGACCAGGACCGGATTTGTTGCCAATACGGCCTTTATTTCTTCGAGTCCGGCAGTGGCAGCATCCGTCCATTCGAAGTGTTCGTGCATACCGAGGAGGCAATAGAGGGCAATGCCTTTTCTCCCAAACGGGAGATGAAGCGGCTTAGAGCCGCCACACATCCAGTTAATTTTTGTATTTGTTTGAGGTATTTTGGAATATCCAGCCAGACAGGCTCGGATCTTGGCTGGGTTTGCTTCAATTCCTCTACGGATACAATGAAGCCCAGAGCTTTCCGGCTGGTACCCAAAACGCATTTTTCCGGTTCACTTAATGTCATATGCTCGGAGGTTGTCGAATGTGAGCCTCAAATCGCCTACTAGAGTTTCGACGTGTTTGGTTTTGACGACCACGTTGTTCACGATGCCTCTACTTTTTGCCGATCTGGGTAGCCGACATGTCTCGAATCATGCTTATATGTTGCGCCGGCGCCTTTGAGTCCGAAGGGCATCGTGTTGAAGCGTAATGGTCCGTATGGAGTAATGAATGCCGTTGCGGCTTGGTCCGCCACGCCATCTTGATTTGATGGTAGCGGAGTATGCGCCAAGGAAGCACAATGAATCGTGCCTCGCAGAGCATCGATTATTTGGTCGATGCGGGAAGGGGAAAGGATTCTTTGGGCAGGCCTTGTTGAGGTCTTTAAAATCGACACATAGGCGCCGGATTTGTCCTTCTTGGTACCATTACCGGGTTTGCTAGCCATCCGGATGTTTGATGTCTCGATGAATCCGCTTGCAATAGTTTGGCTAGCTCCTCTCCCATTGCCTCGTCTTTTGGGTTCGAAAATCGCCAAGTGCTGTTTGATCGGCTTGAATCCTTTTAGGATGTTTAGGCTGTGTTCGCTAATCTGCGTGGGATTCCCGGCATATCCTGAAGGGTGCCTGCAAAGATGTCCCAATTTTCTCAAGGAATTTTGTAGTCTTGCGCGCCTACATCGGGTTCGCCAGCCCCAATGGAGGCCGCTTTGTTGGGTCCGTTGGATGGACCTGGAATTTGACTATTTCGTCCACTGGTTTAAAAGAGGTGGACTTGGATCTCTTATCGAGTATCACATCATCCCTGTTCACTGTAGAGTGCAGTGTAGTGAGTTCTTCCGCCGCTAGGGCTTCGGATAGTGCCTCTAGGGCTAATGCGGCTGTCTTGTTTTCGGCGCGGAGTGCTGTGTCCGGATCACTGACGAGGGTGAATATTCCACTGGGCCCGGGCATCTTAAGCTTCATGTACCCGTAATGGGGTATGGCTTGAAAAATTGTGAATGCCTCGCGCCCTAATATAGCGTGATATCCGCTGCTGAACGGGCCACTTGGAACGTGACCTCTTCGACCTGAATTGTCCCATGAAATAACACCACATCAAGTGTGATTTTTCTGTGCAGCGGCTTCCGGCTAGGGATTATTCCTCTAAAGGTTGTGCTGCTTCGCCAATGCGGCTCCATCTATGTCCATTTTTGAAGGGTTTCTCAGATGAGGTTTAATCCGCTCGCCATCCATGAGTACCTTGGTAAGACGTAAAGCCGCCCACTATTGGACCGAGGACCAGCGGCCGGTGCTCGGGCTGTTCGAATTTAGGTTCGTCGTTGGCATTGAAGGTGATGGCCGTGTCGCCCATGGATTTGTTGTTGCTACTTGGTAGACTTGGCGAGGTCATGGATTGTTCGCTTCACAGATATTTGATGCGAAAGTCTCAAGATCGTCGACACCGTGATCGGTACTGTTGGAGTAGTTCTCTAGGGCTAGAAGCTCTTCGCCACTTTTGGCCACTCGCCGCAAAGATCCAACATGCTCAAGGCTATGTGTTGGAGTGGCTACTGTGTTTGTGGATTTTACTGTGGTCCGCCGAGCCATCCCTCTAGTACGGTTCCGTACCCTTTATGGGGTTTTTGTTTTTTGGTTTTGGTACCGGGTGTCTGAGCATGATACACCCTTTTGTTTTGGACTGAGGTTGTATTCGGAGCCGGGTTGTCCCAAAACTTAGTTTCGGTTTTTCGGAAACTCTCTATCGCACAGTACTTTCGTACTATGGACACCAGGTCGGCGAAGCATGTAATTTCACGACGACTTACGGCGTTCAAGATTCCCTTGTCCGTGCAATTATTGCAGAAGATTGAAATTGCGTCTTCCTCACGGCAGTCTTTTCTGCTCTACGTCCTCGGGTCCCGGCCCTCGAGCGAGTCTCAGCCGTCGCTGGTATGCCAGGTCGCGATGCCGTGGTCAAGGCCAGAGGGTGAGGGCTGGAGAGCCAGTAGGAGCCCTGAGTCGCGATGCTCAGGTACCCCTCCTTTAACGTGCAAGTGGTTTGCACGGACGAGAGTGAAGAAGGCACCGTGAGGGCCTCGCCTGATGCTGCTCCTTGAAGAGATCCTGCAGGCTCATCACAGAAAGAACAAGAGTTCGCCGTGACAATCGACAGTCAGCCGTTGGTTGCTCTGGAGAGGTGGGAGGCACTGAGGGCTTGACGAGGTAGCGCTATGCGGGGCTGCCGCGGCCAGAGCTCAGCCATTCAGGTTTGTTGATGTTGCAGGGACGGACCCATGCGCAAGCGTCGTGCCGTTTGGGAGTAGCTCCATCAGTTGGTGTCAGTTGAGCGGGCAACTAGGTCAAGCATGTTAATCGCGGAGAAGTGAATTCATTCAAATAGACGCTGGAAAGGCGGACATCGCTGGGTCTGGCCCGAGCGACTTGGGGATAATGCAGCCCTGAGGGCGCTCCCATCTGGAAATGAAACTTGAAAGATGTCACCTGATAGTGTTGACGACGAAGGGGTGTTGGTGTAGTAGACTTGGTGGGCTGCGGGAGCTGATCCTCACGAGCCCCTAGGCCCTGGGGCCTCGGGAGGCTCCGAAGGCGCTGGTGGCTCCTCGGGGACCATCTCCATCTCCGCCAGGGCTGTGGAACGCCTGACCTCTTGAGCCTCCAGGATGCCCCTTAGGAGGCGCCGGTACGTGGCAGCCGCGTTCGGCAAGCCGTAAGGCATGCGAACGTAGCTGTGGGGTGGACCTTCGCAGCGCCCCACTTGCGAGGGCCAGAGGCGCTCCTGAGATGCGGCTCGGTTGAGCCCTGGTATGTCGATGCAGACGCGCAGCCCACCATCCTCGCCTGGATGGGGGGCCACAGCGGGTAAGCGGCGGCTGCCTCTCATGACTCTTGACTCCTGTAGCTCCTGAATGGCCTTGCTGATGAACTCCTGAGGGTTTGGCCCTCCTTGCCTTGCTCCTTCTTGAAGGAAACATGCTTGGAAACACGCCTCCAAGTGGTGCCCAAGCGCCTCCCTCGTGACCTTGGCGAGGTGGGCGGCCCTCCAGGGGAGAGCCCCCGAGCCCTGCCTGAGGAGGGCGCCAGGCGCGCTTCCCTATGCGATGGAAGGAGGTTCCCCGAGCGCGCTGGCCCCGAGGGGCCTGCCTCCGAGGGGCCGAGCCAATGATGTCTTCTTCTTCTTGGGGCGGCCTCGAAGCCTCCCGCTTCGCGATCCGGTCTTCTAGTGATGCGCCCGAAGGCTCGTTCGTGGAGCACACCGTCTTTCTCTTCGCAGGGCACCGTGATGACTCCGCCACTTCCTGGCATCTTAAGGACGTTGTAGCCGTGGTGGGTTACGGCCATGAACTTGGCCAGCGCTGGGTACCCGAGGATGGCATTGTATGGCAGGCGAATGTGGGCGACATCGAAGTCGATGAGCTCGGTGCGGTAGTTGTCACGTGCCCCAAAGGTGACTGGGAGGCGGACCTGCCCAATCGGGACCATGGAGCCATCAGTGACTCCGGAGAAAGGCTTGGTTGGCTGAAGCTGATTGTAGGGCACTTGTAGATTGTTGAATGTTTCCACGGACAGGACGTTGAGCCCTGCCTCGCCATCGATGAGGGTCCTCGTGACTAGCACGGTGCTGATGATTGGGGAACAAAGCATTGGGAGAACTCCGGTGTGGCCACGCACTTGAGCTGATCCGCTGTTGAACGTGATGGTGCACGCCGACCACCGAGAGGCGCGTGGCCTCGAGCTTGGGGAGGACTGCATTTACTTCGCGGGCGAACTACTTGAAGATGCGTTGAGAGGCTGGGGCTTGAGCTCCGCCCAGGATGCAGGCGATCGCACGTGGCTCCTGGAAGCCCCCAGCCCCCTCGTCCTTATGACGGTCCTCATTTCTCCTTGGCTATGGCGGCAGCAAAGGGAGGCCTGCGTTACCTTGCGGGCGATTCTCGCGAGGCTGATCCCTCCAGGCTCCCTCGCGAGGCGGGTCCTGCCAGCGATCCTCGCGAGGTTGGTCGCGCCACCCTTGGCGAGGGCCGCGGTCTTCCCAGCGTCCTGTGTTCCTTCCTCCTCCTCGGTCATAGCCCCAGTCACTGCGGTCGGGACGTCGGCCGACCCTTCCTTCACGCACGGCTCGGAGCTCTTGGCATTCATTGGTGTTGTGGGTGTGGAGGTCGTGGTACACGCAGTACCAACTGCCCTTGGAAGATTCGGGCTGATCTGTGCCCCGCTTGGTGTCCGGTTCTGCCGCGAGCACGACAACCCCCTTGCGCTTCACGTCCTTGGCCTTGGGTTTCTTCTCTTCTGGGTCTGCGGCAGGCAGCTCGAGGAGGGAGAGACGCCCTTCCTTAGCCCTGGCACACTTGGTCGCCAAGTTGAACAGCTCCAAGGAAGTGCATAGGTCTTCATGCATCGCCAGCTCCTCCTTCATCTTGATGTCGCGCACACTGTCGGAGAAGGCTGAGATGATGGCCTCCTTGGTCACCTTGGGAATCTTGAGGCGCGCGTTGTTGAAGCTGGATGATGTACTTCGCAGGTTTCCCGTTGCTGCTTGATACGGCGATGTCGCCACGGCGGTGGCGGTCATGAGTACCTCGAAGTTGGCGATGAAGCGGGTGCGCATCTCGCCCCAGAGGAGATCGTGCTCGAACCTGGTTCAGGAGCCAGTGCGGGCCCCGCCCTGAGCACCATGGGAAACCACCGCCATGACCTTCTCGTCTCGCTGGCATCCTCGATGCCCAGCTCATAGAACTGGAAGAACTCGCAGGTCACCGCACTCGTCGAAGCGAGGAGGCAGGTCCGCTTGAACTTGCTGGCCACGCGACGCTGCGCAGCTCGGCGGTGAAGGCACGGCAGCCCGCTGTGGCCACGGGAGGCCTTGGGTGACGAAGAGCTTGGTCCTGCGGGTCCCCATGCGCTGCAGCTGGGAGCAGCGCGGGGTCTTGACGTGCTGGAGCAGGAGCATGTTTGCGACGAGCCAGAGCAGGGAGCGCTCGGGCAGCTTCTCAAGGGCGAGGGACTTCTTGGTAGCTCTGTTCTTGCCGTGCTGGCGCCTGACGGAGCGGGTTTCGCCTAGGGGCCACGCGCCTTGGGGCCAGGGCGCCTTCTTGAGGGGGAGGCGGCTTAGGCGCCCCCGGAGCTTCATTGCCCGCGCAGGGCGGGGCACGGTGCAGCGGGAAGGACGACGCGGGGGAGCCCCCAGCGGCGCGGACGAGCTCGGTGACTCGGTCGAGCCACTCTTCATAGACGTCGTCGACTGGGCGGTAGCACAGGAGCTCGTTTGCCGAGATGAGCGCAGCTCAAGCCTCCATGGCTGCGCGGGGCGCGCGGGACGAAGAACCAGGTGGGGTGAGCGAGGGTGTAGCAGTGCGGCCGTCTCGCCTCATGGATGGATGCTGGGACGATGCTTGCTGCTTGTTCCCCGCCGGGCCGGTGGCGGCGTTGACGGCAGGCGACGGGGAACGGCGGGGGTGGCCGCCGACGGGGGCCGTCTGGGCGACGCGGGAAGCGAGAGCAGCTCAAGGCCAGCAAGGGCCCGACGAACAGCGCCGACATGGATGCGACGGTCGGAGAAGAACAGGGCGACGGAAGATTTAATTATGGCGCACCCTACCGCACGCCAAATGTCGATTTGGGTTCCGCACCTTGAGGTTCGAACATCGGGTGCGCGCGAGATTTCGCCTCTACCTACTGCTCTCGCCGCCCGCTAGGATCTAAACTACAAAAGGAACAACACAAGAGACACAGAGTTTATATGGTTCGTGCCACCATTGTGGTGTAATACCCTACCCAAAGTGTGTGGTGTGGTGGATTGCCTCTTGGGTTGATGATGAACAATACAAGGAAGAACAGCCTCGCGAGGGTCTGTTCTTGGCTGGGACGACGAACTGCTAGGAGGAGTTCAGCCGCCCTTCTATTTCTCTCTCTCTCTCTCTCGATTCAGGTTCAGATGCCTCTCTAGATGCCTCTACCTTGGGGGTGGCTAGTCCTATTGAAAGCACATTTGCTCCCTGGGTGGTTTTGGTAATTAATGACAACATACTTTGTGGTTGGACTAATGCTTTTATCAAGTATGTTTCAGGAAAGTCAATCACTTTGGCATGGCAAAAGGACTGAAGAGGTGAACCCCTAGGATGCTAAGAAAAGATTGGCAAAAGCTCAAGACTCCATTTTTGGTTTAGTGATCCAAGATCACATTGAGTCCATAGGAAAGCCAATACTATTAAAAGGGGATGAGGTTATGATGATGATCCGTTGCTCAAAGTGCTTAGTGATTTATCTCTCAAACTATCAGCAATCTTTCATTCCAACATATACTCATAAGTAATCTCGGTCCCACCGATTCCATAAACTCACCACACCGAGATGAACCACCTCACCATATAGCCAAACCCTAGTAATTTCGGATTTTCCGATTCCAAACTCGGTCTTACCGAAATTGGTGTTGCCAAGCTTCTGTAACCTTCTGTACTCAAATCGGTGTCACCGAGATGAGAAAGTCGGTCCCACCGAGATTGGCAAACCCTAGACTTTGGAAGAATCGGACTAACCGAGATTGTATTTTCGGTCCCACCGAAAATCCCAACGTTCACAAGAATTGAACTTTCGGTCTCACCGAGTTGTCAACTTCGGTCTGACCGAGATTGGTCAAATGTGTGTAACGGTTGGATTTTGTGTGGAGGCTATAAATACCCTCCACCTCCTCTTCATTCGTGGAGAAAGCCATCGAAAGAACTACCACTCCTACCTTACATTTTCGAGAAGAAAACTACCTACCCTTGTGTTGAGATCAAGTTGCTCCGCCTCACCATATGAAACTTGATTTCTAGCCTTCCCAAGTTGCTTTCCACTCAATCCCTTCCTCCACCACAGCCAAATCAGTGAGGAGAGTTGAGTGTTGGGGAGATTATCATTTGAAGCACAAGAGCAAGGAGTTCATCATCACCAACACCATCTATTACCTTTTGGAGGGTGGTGCCTCCTAGATTGGTTAGGTGTCGCTGGGAGCCTCCGTCAAGATGTGGAGTTGAACCAAGAAGTTTGTAAGGGCAAGGAGATCGCCTACTTCGTGAAGATCTACCCGAGTAAGGCTAGTCCTCCGTGGACGAGGCCATGATGGCATAGACAAGGTTGCTTCTTCGTGGACCCTTCGTGGGTGGAGCCTCCGTGGACTCTCGCAGCCGCTACCCTCCGTGGGTTGAAGTCTCCATCAACGTGGATTGACGATAGCACCACCTATCGGAACCACGAGAAAAATCTTCGTGTCTCCAAATTGCGTTTGCTCTTCTCCACCTCTCCTTTACTATATGTGCAATTTACTTTCCGCTGCTCATACTCTAGAATTGCATGTGTAGCTTGTTGCTCGACTTGAATGCATGATGCTTGTCTTGATCTTCATTGTGAACTTGCTAAAAACTTGTTCAAATCAAAAGGCATAATTTTTATCTTGTCGAGTAGTCTAATCACCCCCCCTCTAGACACTCTTGCCTTCAACGATCCTACAATTGGTATCAGAGCCTTGGTCTCCATTGCTTTGGTTTGCACACCATTGGAGGAAGATGGACGGTTCACGCTTGGGAGTGTTAGTCAAAGAGTGCCTATTCTTGATGGAGTGTCCTATAACTCGTGGAGGATTGAAATGCTTGCTATCTTTAAGATGTACAACTTATGCAAATATGTTGAAACCCCATATGTACCACCATTTGACCCTTGCACCCTACTATGGATGAAGAGCTTGATTTGCTTCAGAACCTTAGAACTGTCAATCTTATCATTAGAGGTTTGCCCGATAACTTGCTTGAGCTTGTCACAAACTTTGAGTGCGCTTATGCTATGTGGAAGTTCTTGGAAGAACTTTATCGGACTACTCTTTGAGAGGTCTTGATGAAATTCTATACAAGACTATTGAATTTGATATGATGCGCCTCTAATGATCCCAACTTTGATAAATGCTTCTTTGAGCTTCGTGATCTTATGAAAAGAAGGGTGATCCCGGTTTTATCAATGTTCAATTAGAAATGCTCTTGTATTGCATTCCGATGATTATTGTCACTCGACAAAACTAATGCAAGTCATTGTCAAATTGACCTAGGAATTGATGATGAATTGTCTATGGGTCAATATGATGATGAGCATGAGCGGGATGACGATTACTCGATTCGGACACCGAGCTAGACAAGATCATGAAGAGTCTCAATCTTATGGCAAATGAGAGACTACATATCCGTGGAAAAGAGTGGATTCTTGATAGTGGATGCACCGATCACATGACCGGAGATGAAGACATGTTTCGAGAGCTTGCAAAGAACGATGGTCCATGCAAGTATGTGACTTTTGGAGACAACTCCAAGGGTAAGGTACTTGGCCTTGGTAAGGTGGCCATATCTCATGATAGCTCCATTAAGAATGTCATGCTTGTTGAATCACTTGGATATAATTTACTTTCCGTGTCTAGATTAGCTGACTTTGGATTCAATGTGCTATTCACCGAAGTAGATTGCCAAGTTTTTCATCGTGACAATCATAACATGGTATTTACCGGTATTCGTAGAGGTGACCTATATGTCGTTGATTTCACTAAGAAAGCCCAACCTAGAACTTGCTTCATAGCTAAATCTGCTAAAGGTTGGTTATGGCATAGAAGGCTTGGACATGTTGGTATGCGTAATCTAGATAAGCTAATCAAAGGTGATCACATTCTTGGTGTTAAAGATGTTTTCTTTGATAAAGATAGACTCTGTAGTGCATGTCAAGCAGGAAAACAAGTAGGTGGAAGTCATCCCGTGAAGAACATCATGACCACAAGGAGACCGCTTGAGCTTCTTCATATGGATCTCTTCGGTCCCAATGCTTACAAAAGCCTTGGTGGTAACTCCTTTGGTCTAGTTATTGTTGATGATTTTCCAGATTTACGTGGGTATTTTTCCTTGATGACAAATCGCAGTGCAGAAAATCTTCAAAACCTTTGCTAGAAAGGCCCAAAATCAATTCGAGGTGAAGATCAAGAAAGTTCGAGCGACAATGGAACGGAGTTCAAGAACGCCCATGTGGACTCTTTTCTCGATGAGGAAGGGATTCTACATGAGTTCTCGGCTACATACACACCTCAACAAAATGGAGTTGTTGAGAGGAAGAACCGAACGCTCATTGAGATGGCGAGAACGATGCTTGATGAATACAATACACCGAAACACTTCTGGGGTGAAGCCGTCGAGACAGCTTGTCATGCTATCAACAGGCTTTATCTTCACAAGCTCCTCGGCAAGACTTCATACGAGCTCCTTACCGGTAACAAACCCCAAGTGGGATATTTTCGTGTTTTGGTTCAAAATGCTATATCCTTGATAAGCATCGTCGGTCTAAATTTGCTCCTAAAACTCATGAAGGCTTTTTCCTCGGTTATGGATCAAACTCTCACACCTACCGCGTCTACAATAATTTCACCCGAAAGGTTGAAGAGACGGTAGATGTGAAGTTTGATGAATCTAATGGCTCGCAAGTAGAGCAAATGCCTATTGATGTAGGAGACAAGGACCCATCGGAAGCCATTCAAGATTTATCCATTGGAAAGATTCGTCCCATGGAAGTGAAGGAGAGTACCTCATCTACATATGTGGAGCCCCCTACCTCACGGAGAGATGAACCTCAAGGCAACATGGAGGCCTCCACAAGTGGAACTCACCAAGATGAGGAAGCGCGACAAGAAGATCCACCACAACCTCCTTCTCCACCACCTCAAGACAACACCAACAAGAATGATGAAGAAGAAGATGAGGATGATGAGGAAGCTCAGCCACGATCACGACAAAAGCTATCCCGAGTTCGAGCAAGAGTCAAGAAGGACCATCCCGTGGAACAAATGATGAATGACATCGACTCCGGGAGAATCACTCGCTCTAAAACTCGTTTAGCTAACTTTTGTGAGCACTACTCATTTATTTCCAGTCTTGAACCTATGAAGGTAGAAGAAGCGCTTGAAGACCCGGATTGGGTGAACGCTATGCACGAAGAGCTACACAACTTCGAGAGGAACAACGTTTGGACTTTGGTAGAGAAGCCCAATGATGACCAAAACGTCATTGGAACCAAATGGGTGTTTCGGAACAAGCAAGATGAAGATGGACAAGTCATCCGCAACAAGGCTCGTCTCGTAGCTCAAGGTTACACACAAGTCAAAGGTATGGACTATGGTGAGACCTATGCCCCCGTTGCTAGACTTGAGTCCATTCGCATTCTTCTTGCTTATGCCAACCACCATGACATTACTCTCTATCAAATGGACATTAAAAGTGCTTTCCTAAATGGTGAAATTGAGGAGGAAGTATTTGTGAAACAACCTCCGGATTTGTGAATCCTAAAAAACCTAATCATGTTTACAAATTGCACAAAGCTCTTTATGGTCTTAAACAAGCTCCTAGAGCTTGGTACAAATGCTTGACTAGCTTTCTTCTTGAGAAAGGATTTGAGATTGGTAAAATAGACTCAACGCTATTCACTTAAAAGGGTTGACGGTGAACTATTTGTGTGCCAAATATATGTTGATGATATTATCTTTGGTTCAACTAACCCTCATTTTAGTGAGAAGTTTGGAAAGCTTATGTCGGAGAAGTATGAGATGTCCATGATGAGTGAACTCAAGTTCTTCCTTGGGTTGCAAATCAAGCAATCTAAGGAGGGTACTTTTGTCTCACAAACAAAGTACACAAAGGATCTCTTCAAGAAGTTCAACATGCAAGAGAGCAAAGGTATGAAAACCCCCATGCCTACTAGTGGACATAATGACTTGACTAAAGATGGAGAACCTGTTGATCAAAAGGTTTATCGATCCATGATTGGTTCTCTACTATATCTCCGTGCTTCTCGTCCCGACATAATGTTGAGTGTATGCATGTGTGCTCGATATCAAGCAGCCCCTAAAGAATGTCATCTTAAAGCTGTTAAAAGAATTGTGAGATATTTGATACACACACCTTTTGGCATTTGGTATCCTAAGAGGGCCTCTTTCGATCTTGTTGGCTATTCCGACTCGGACTATGCTGGAGACAAGGTTGACAGAAAGTCAACTTCGGGTACATGTCAATTTCTCGGTCGATCCCTTGTATCTTGGTCATCCAAGAAACAAAATTCGGTATCATTATCTACTGCCGAAGCAGAGTATATTGCTGCTGGTTCGTGTTGTGCTCAGTTGCTATGGATGACACAAACGCTTAAGGATTATGGGATACATGCAAGACATGTTCCTTTGCTTTGTGACAATGAGAGTGCGATTAAGATTGGACACAATCCCGTGCAACACTCTCGCACGAAACACATTGAAGTTCGTCACCATTTTATTCAATATCACATTGCTAAGGGTGACATTGATCTTAAGCATGTTCGTACTGACAAACAGCTTGCAGATATCTTCACAAAACCACTTGATGAGAAAGTGTTTTGTCGCTTAAGGAGTGAGTTGAACATCATTGATGCTTCAAACTTGGAGTGAAAACTTCATTGATGCATGCAAGGCATGAGCCTAATTGACTAATCCTTGATATTTCTCTTATGATGATGATCATATGTCTTGGACACATTTGCCCCCTTGTATTGCATCTAACTCCTTGCAGGTACTTGGATGGTCTACATTATACAAGATTACCACACACTCGAATCATAAGAAATCTTGTCATTGACCAAGTATCTAGCTCTTTGGGATGTTGAGTTCAAGGAACAAAATTCCACATATCCTTTTTGACATCATATACTTCTAGTACTTCACTCATGTCATCTTGGATATTCTTGAGTATTTCCTTGCTTGCCTAACCCATGTAGGAAGATGGACTATACAATTGGAAATGGTGCTCCAACTTCACATTATATGAGTATCAACATCAAGATCACCTACATGAGAACAAGCAACAACAAGCCCAAGGTATGTTTTTCACATCTTGAAGGAGCTTTGCTCAAAGACATGAGTACAAGCAGCTTCATAAGATGTGATCACATCAAATGCTTAATCGAAAAATGGCAACCCCATTTTGAGCTTAAACGATGAGTATGACCTATGATCAAATGTTCTCATTTGACTCCTAAGTCAATATACTCAAACATAGGTGACCTAGTCGCCGACCCCTGTCTAGATGAAGTACATATGTTTTGGAGTTTCTCTGCTTTTCTCATTGAGTTTTCTTGCTTATTTTTTTTTTTTAAAAAACTTCATCTAGCAATCTTTTTCACTTCTATTTCTTATGTTCTTGTGTATATCTTTTTTGGCTCTGATCAATTCCCTGAAAATCATTTACAAATTCATTGCAAAACTTTTGAATCATTCCTTGCAAAGTGAGCTGAATTATTTCTATATTTCCTTGAATTAAACTCAAGGCCATCGATTCCATCACTTGTCTCGACGAAAAAGGATCTGCCCTAAGTCTCGACTTTCGGACTCACCGATCCATATCAATTCGTGTCACCGATTTACATTCACCAGATATCATCTTCTCGCAGCTCAACTAAATGATTTATTCTTAATTTGCTCAGTTGTGATTCTTAAGGATCCCACTTCTTTCCTTCCATCTTTCCTGTCCTTCCTGGTTTCCTGTCCTTTTCGGCACTTGATGTCAAAGGGGGAGAAGATTTAGGGGGAGCTTAGGGGGAGATTGGAAGATAAAGGGAGAAGAAGAACAATCTTACCTTAAGGGGGAGAGGATCACATCAAAGCTTTGCTATATTTCACTGTGATAATACATTTGGCATTATTCTTTTAATTTTGCTTCTCTTGCTCTCACAATTGGTATCTTCTGAAAAGCACAATTGGTATCTTATGAGAAGCAAAATCTATCAGAGCTCATTGAAAATCTTTTAGTCTTGGGAGACATGTTTGCTGATTCAAGCTAGTGCTCAACATGAGACACTCTTTATACATGTCATCCCTGGCTTGGTACTCTTGATGTTCTTGCTGTTGGATGAAGAAATACTCTTGTGTTATCTAACCTTGTTTTCTCAAGCTTATTTCTTCAGGTACAATTCCAAGGAACTTCAAGGTAAGTATATGCATCCTGCAGAATGTGCATGATGGTGACTTGCTTGTGAATACCTGTTTGCAAGAAATCACCATGCACATATGCATTATCATTCACTTATCCTCATCTGCTCTGATGCATATAGCCAAGCTGCATGTAGCACATCTTGCTTTTCTCTCATGTGTGCTTGTGGTAGTCCAAAACCAAAATCTAAAATCTTGCACACTTGTAGGGGGAGCCTGTGTACTACATGTTCATCAAAGCTTTAATGATAATCCTGCCCTTCTTTTAGTAAGCTTTGATATCTTATTTTGTGCGTTGCCATCAATTACCAAAAAGGGGGAGATTGAAAGCACATTTGCTCCCTGGGTGGTTTTGGTAATTAATGACAACATACTTTGTGGTTGGACTAATGCTTTTATCAAGTATGTTTCAGGAAAGTCAATCACTTTGGCATGGCAAAAGGACTGAAGAGGTGAACCCCTAGGATGCTAAGAAAAGATTGGCAAAAGCTCAAGACTCCATTTTGGTTTAGTGATCCAAGATCACATTGAGTCCATAGGAAAGCCAATACTATTAAAAGGGGATGAGGTTATGATGATGATCTGGTTGCTCAAAGTGCTTAGTGATTTATCTCTCAAACTATCAGCAATCTTTCATTCCAACATATACTCATAAGTAATCTCGGTCCCACCGATTCCATAAACTCACCACACCGAGATGAACCACCTCACCATATAGCCAAACCCTAGTAATTTCGGATTTTCCGATTCCAAACTCGGTCTTACGAAATTGGTGTTGCCAAGCTTCAGAACCTTCAGACTCAAATCGGTGTCACCGAGATGAGAAAGTCGGTCCCACCGAGATTGGCAAACCCTAGACTTTGGAAGAATCGGACTAACCGAGATTGTATTTTCGGTCCCAAGAAAATCCCAACGCTCACAAGAATTGAACTTTCGGTCTCACCGAGTTGTCAACTTCGGTCCGACCGAGATTGGTCAAATGTGTGTAACGGTTGGATTTTGTGTGGAGGCTATAAATACCCTCCACCTCCTCTTCATTCGTGGAGAAAGCCATCGAAAGAACTACCACTCCTACCTTACATTTTCGAGAAGAAAACTACCTACCCTTGTGTTGAGATCAAGTTGCTCCACTCTCACCATATGAAACTTGATTTCTAGCCTTCCCAAGTTGCTTTCCACTCAATCCTTCCTCCACCACAGCCAAATCAGTGAGGAGAGTTGAGTGTTGGGGAGATTATCATTTGAAGCACAAGAGCAAGGAGTTCATCATCACCAACACCATCTATTACCTTTTGGAGGGTGGTGCCTCCTAGATTGGTTAGGTGTCGCTTGGGAGCCTCCGTCAAGATGTGGAGTTGAACCAAGAAGTTTGTAAGGGCAAGGAGATCGCCTACTTCGTGAAGATCTACCCGAGTAAGGCTAGTCCTCCGTGGACGAGGCCATGATGGCATAGACAAGGTTGCTTCTTCGTGGACCCTTCGTGGGTGGAGCCCTCCGTGGACTCTCGCAGCTGCTACCCTCCGTGGGTTGAAGTCTCCATCAACGTGGATTGACGATAGCACCACCTATCGGAACCACGAGAAAAATCTTCGTGTTCCAAATTGCGCTTGCTCTTCTCCACCTCTCCTTTACTATATGTGCAATTTACTTTCCGCTGCTCATACTCTAGAATTGCATGTGTAGCTTGTTGCTCGACTTGAATGCATGATGCTTGTCTTGATCTTCATTGTGAACTTGCTAAAAACTTGTTCAAATCAAAAGGCATAATTTTTATCTTGTCGAGTAGTCTAATCACCCCCCCTCTAGACACTCTTGCCTTCAACGATCCTACAATTGGTATCAGAGCCTTGGTCTCCATTGCTTTGGTTTGCACACCATTGGAGGAAGATGGACGGTTCACGCTTGGGAGTGTTAGTCAAAGAGTGCCTATTCTTGATGGAGTGTCCTATAACTCGTGGAGGATTGAAATGCTTGCTATCTTTAAGATGTACAACTTATGCAAATATGTTGAAACCCCATATGTACCACCATTTGACCCCTTGCACCCTACTATGGATGAAGAGCTTGATTTGCTTCAGTAACCTTAGAACTGTCAATCTTATCATTAGAGGTTTGCCCGATAACTTGCTTGAGCTTGTCACAAACTTTGAGTGCGCCTTATGCTATGTGGAAGTTCTTGGAAGAACTTTATCCGGACTACTCTTTGAGAGGTCTTGATGAAATTCTATACAAGACTATTGAATTTGATATGATGCGCCCTAATGATCCCAACTTTGATAAATGCTTCTTTGAGCTTCGTGATCTTATGAAAAGAAGGGTGATCCCGGTTTTATCAATGTTGAATTAGAAATGCTCTTGTATTGCATTCCGATGATTATTGTCACTCGACAAAACTAATGCAAGTCATTGTCAAATTGACCTAGGAATTGATGATGAATTGTCTATGGGTCAATATGATGATGAGCATGAGCAGGATGACGACATACTCGATTCGGACACCGAGCTAGACAAGATCATGAAGAGTCTCAATCTTATGGCAAATCTGAGAGACTACATATCCGGTGGAAAAGAGTGGATTCTTGATAGTGGATGCACCGATCACATGACCGGAGATGAAGACATGTTTCGAGAGCTTGCAAAGAACGATGGTCCACGCAAGTATGTGACTTTTGGAGACAACTCCAAGGGTAAGATACTTGGCCTTGGTAAGGTGGCCATATCTCATGATAGCTCCATTAAGAATGTCATGCTTGTTGAATCACTTGGATATAATTTACTTTCCGTGTCTAGATTAGCTGACTTTGGATTCAATGTGCTATTCACCGAAGTAGATTGCCAAGTTTTTCATCGTGACAATCATAACATGGTATTTACCGGTATTCGTAGAGGTGACCTATATGTCGTTGATTTCACTAAGAAAGCCCGACCTAGAACTTGCTTCATAGCTAAATCTGCTAAAGGTTGGTTATGGCATAGAAGGCTTGGACATGTTGGTATGCGTAATCTAGATAAGCTAATCAAAGGTGATCACATTCTTGGTGTTAAAGATGTTTTCTTTGATAAAGATAGACTCAGAGTGCATGTCAAGCAGGAAAACAAGTAGGTGGAAGTCATCCGTGAAGAACATCATGACCACAAGGAGACCGCTTGAGCTTCTTCATATGGATCTCTTGGTCCCAATGCTTACAAAAGCCTTGGTGGTAACTCCTTTGGTCTAGTTATTGTTGATGATTTTCCAGATTTACGTGGGTATTTTTCCTTGATGACAAATCGCAGGTGCAGAAAATCTTCAAAACCTTTGCTAGAAAGGCCCAAAATCAATTCGAGGTGAAGATCAAGAAAGTTCGGAGCGACAATGGAACGGAGTTCAAGAACGCCCATGTGGACTCTTTTCTCGATGAGGAAGGGATTCTACATGAGTTCTCGGCTACATACACACCTCAACAAAATGGAGTTGTTGAGAGGAAGAACCGAACGCTCATTGAGATGGCGAGAACGATGCTTGATGAATACAAGACACCGAAACACTTCTGGGGTGAAGCCGTCGAGACAGCTTGTCATGCTATCAACAGGCTTTATCTTCACAAGCTCCTCGGCAAGACTTCATACGAGCTCCTTACCGGTAACAAACCCCAAGTGGGATATTTTCGTGTTTTTGGTTCAAAATGCTATATCCTTGATAAGCATCGTCGGTCTAAATTTGCTCCTAAAACTCATGAAGGCTTTTTCCTCGGTTATGGATCAAACTCTCACACCTACCGCGTCTACAATAATTTCACCCGAAAGGTTGAAGAGACGGTAGATGTGAAGTTTGATGAATCTAATGGCTCGCAAGTAGAGCAAATGCCTATTGATGTAGGAGACAAGGACCCATCGGAAGCCATTCAAGATTTATCCATTGGAAAGATTCGTCCCATGGAAGTGAAGGAGAGTACCTCATCTACATATGTGGAGCCCCCTACCTCACGGAGAGATGAACCTCAAGGCAACATGGAGGCCTCCACAAGTGGAACTCACCAAGATGAGGAAGCGCGACAAGAAGATCCACCACAACCTCCTTCTCCACCACCTCAAGACAACACCAACAAGAATGATGAAGAAGAAGATGAGGATGATGAGGAAGCTCAGCCACGATCACGACAAAAGCTATCCCGAGTTCGAGCAAGAGTCAAGAAGGACCATCCCGTGGAACAAATGATGAATGACATCGACTCGGAGAATCACTCGCCTAAAACTCGCTTAGCTAACTTTTGTGAGCACTACTCATTTATTTCAGTCTTGAACCTATGAAGGTAGAAGAAGCGCTTGAAGACCCGGATTGGGTGAACGCTATGCACGAAGAGCTACACAACTTCGAGAGGAACAACGTTTGGACTTTGGTAGAGAAGCCCAATGATGACCAAAACGTCATTGGAACCAAATGGGTGTTTCGGAACAAGCAAGATGAAGATGGACAAGTCATCCGCAACAAGGCTCGTCTCGTAGCTCAAGGTTACACACAAGTCAAAGGTATGGACTATGGTGAGACCTATGCCCCCGTTGCTAGACTTGAGTCCATTCGCATTCTTCTTGCTTATGCCAACCACCATGACATTACTCTCTATCAAATGGACATTAAAAGTGCTTTCCTAAATGGTGAAATTGAGGAGGAAGTATTTGTGAAACAACCTCCGGATTTGTGAATCCTAAAAACCTAATCATGTTTACAAATTGCACAAAGCTCTTTATGGTCTTAAACAAGCTCCTAGAGCTTGGTACAAATCTTGACTAGCTTTCTTCTTGAGAAAGGATTTGAGATTGGTAAAATAGACTCAACGCTATTCACTTAAAAGGGTTGACGGTGAACTATTTGTGTGCCAAATATATGTTGATGATATTATCTTTGGTTCAACTAACCCTCATTTTAGTGAGAAGTTTGGAAAGCTTATGTCGGAGAAGTATGAGATGTCCATGATGAGTGAACTCAAGTTCTTCCTTGGGTTGCAAATCAAGCAATCTAAGGAGGGTACTTTTGTCTCACAAACAAAGTACACAAAGGATCTCTTCAAGAAGTTCAACATGCAAGAGAGCAAAGGTATGAAAACCCCCATGCCTACTAGTGGACATAATGACTTGACTAAAGATGGAGAACCTGTTGATCAAAAGGTTTATCGATCCATGATTGGTTCTCTACTATATCTCTGTGCTTCTCGTCCAGACATAATGTTGAGTGTATGCATGTGTGCTCGATATCAAGCAGCCCCTAAAGAATGTCATCTTAAAGCTGTTAAAAGAATTGTGAGATATTTGATACACACACCTAACTTTGGCATTTGGTATCCTAATAGGGCCTCTTTCGATCTTGTTGGCTATTCCGACTCGGACTATGCTGGAGACAAGGTTGACAGAAAGTCAACTTCGGGTACATGTCAATTTCTCGGTCGATCCCTTGTATCTTGGTCATCCAAGAAACAAAATTCGGTATCATTATCTACTGCCGAAGCAGAGTATATTGCTGCTGGTTCGTGTTGTGCTCAGTTGCTATGGATGACACAAACGCTTAAGGATTATGGGATACATGCAAGACATGTTCCTTTGCTTTGTGACAATGAGAGTGCGATTAAGATTGGACACAATCCCGTGCAACACTCTCGCACGAAACACATTGAAGTTCGTCACCATTTTATTCAATATCACATTGCTAAGGGTGACATTGATCTTAAGCATGTTCGTACTGACAAACAGCTTGCAGATATCTTCACAAAACCACTTGATGAGAAAGTGTTTTGTCGCTTAAGGAGTGAGTTGAACATCATTGATGCTTCAAACTTGGAGTGAAAACTTCATTGATGCATGCAAGGCATGAGCCTAATTGACTAATCCTTGATATTTCTCTTATGATGATGATCATATGTCTTGGACACATTTGCCCCCTTGTATTGCATCTAACTCCTTGCAGGTACTTGGATGGTCTACATTATACAAGATTACCACACACTCGAATCATAAGAAATCTTGTCATTGACCAAGTATCTAGCTCTTTGGGATGTTGAGTTCAAGGAACAAAATTCCACATATCCTTTTTGACATCATATACTTCTAGTACTTCACTCATGTCATCTTGGATATTCTTGAGTATTTCCTTGCTTGCCTAACCCATGTAGGAAGATGGACTATACAATTGGAAATGGTGCTCCAACTTCACATTATATGAGTATCAACATCAAGATCACCTACATGAGAACAAGCAACAACAAGCCCAAGGTATGTTTTTCACATCTTGAAGGAGCTTTGCTCAAAGACATGAGTACAAGCAGCTTCATAAGATGTGATCACATCAAATGCTTAATTGAAAAATGGCAACCCCATTTTGAGCTTAAACGATGAGTATGACCTATGATCAAATGTTCTCATTTGACTCCTAAGTCAATATACTCAAACATAGGTGACCTAGTCGCCAACCCCTATCTAGATGAAGTACATATGTTTTGGAGTTTCTCTGCTTTTCTCATTGAGTTTTCTTGCTTATTTTTTTTTTTAAAAACTTCATCTAGCAATCTTTTTCACTTCTATTTCTTATGTTCTTGTGTATATCTTTTTGGCTCTGATCAATTCCCTGAAAATCATTTACAAATTCATTGCAAAACTTTTGAATCATTCCTTGCAAAGTGAGCTGAATTATTTCTATATTTCCTTGAATTAAACTCAAGCGTCATCGATTCCATCACTTGATGCGACCGAAAAGGATCTGCCCTAAGTCTCGACTTTCGGACTCACCGATCCATATCAATTCGGTGTCACCGATTTACATTCACCAGGATATCATCTTCTGCAGCTCAACTAAATGATTTATTCTTAATTTGCTCAGTTGTGATTCTTAAGGATCCCACTTCTTTCCTTCCATCTTTCCTGTCCTTCCTGGTTTCCTGTCCTTTTCGGCACTTGATGTCAAAGGGGGAGAAGATTTAGGGGGAGCTTAGGGGGAGATTGGAAGATAAAGGGAGAAGAAGAACAATCTTACCTTAAGGGGGAGAGGATCACATCAAAGCTTTGCTATATTTCACTGTGATAATACATTTGGCATTATTCTTTTAATTTTGCTTCTCTTGCTCTCACAATTGGTATCTTCTGAAAAGCACAATTGGTATCTTATGAGAAGCAAAATCTATCGAGCTCATTGAAAATCTTTTAGTCTTGGGAGACATGTTTGTTGATTCAAGCTAGTGCTCAACATGAGACACTCTTTATACATGTCATCCCCGGCTTGGTACTCTTGATGTTCTTGCTGTTGGATGAAGAAATACTCTTGTGTTATCTAACCTTGTTTTCTCAAGCTTATTTCTTGGTACAATGCCAAGGAACTTCAAGGTAAGTATATGCATCCTGCAGAATGTGCATGATGGTGACTTGCTTGTGAATACTGTTTGCAAGAAATCACCATGCACATATGCATTATCATTCACTTATCCTCATCTCGCTCGATGCATATAGCTAAGCTGCATGTAGCACATCTTGCTTTTCTCTCATGTGTGCTTGTGGTAGTCCAAAACCAAAATCTAAAATCTTGCACACTTGTAGGGGGAGCCTGTGTACTACATGTTCATCAAAGCTTTAATGATAATCCTGCCCTTCTTTTAGTAAGCTTTGATATCTTATTTTGTGCATTGCCATCAATTACCAAAAAGGGGGAGATTGAAAGCACATTTGCTCCCTGGGTGGTTTTGGTAATTAATGACAACATACTTTGTGGTTGGACTAATGCTTTTATCAAGTATGTTTCAGGAAAGTCAATCACTTTGGCATGGCAAAAGGACTGAAGAGGTGAACCCCTAGGATGCTAAGAAAAGATTGGCAAAAGCTCAAGACTCCATTTTTGGTTTAGTGATCCAAGATCACATTGAGTCCATAGGAAAGCCAATACTATTAAAAGGGGATGAGGTTATGATGATGATCTGGTTGCTCAAAGTGCTTAGTGATTTATCTCTCAAACTATCAGCAATCTTTCATTCCAACATATACTCATAAGTAATCTCGGTCCCACCGATTCCATAAACTCACCACACCGAGATGAACCACCTCACCATATAGCCAAACCCTAGTAATTTCGGATTTTCCGATTCCAAACTCGGTCTTACGAAATTGGTGTTGCCAAGCTTCAGAACCTTCGTACTCAAATCGGTGTCACCGAGATGAGAAAGTCGGTCCCACCGAGATTGGCAAACCCTAGACTTTGGAAGAATCGGACTAACCGAGATTGTATTTTCGGTCCCACCGAAAATCCCAACGTTCACAAGAATTGAACTTTCGGTCTCACCGAGTTGTCAACTTCGGTCTGACCGAGATTGGTCAAATGTGTGTAACGGTTGGATTTTGTGTGGAGGCTATAAATACCCCTCCACCTCCTCTTCATTCGTGGAGAAAGCCATCAGAAAGAACTACCACTCCTACCTTACATTTCTGAGAAGAAAACTACCTACCCTTGTGTTGAGATCAAGTTGCTCCACTCTCACCATATGAAACTTGATTTCTAGCCTTCCCAAGTTGCTTTCCACTCAATCCCTTCCTCCACCACAGCCAAATCAGTGAGGAGAGTTGAGTGTTGGGGAGATTATCATTTGAAGCACAAGAGCAAGGAGTTCATCATCACCAACACCATCTATTACCTTTTGGAGGGTGGTGCCTCCTAGATTGGTTAGGTGTCGCTTGGGAGCCTCCATCAAGATGTGGAGTTGAACCAAGAAGTTTGTAAGGGCAAGGAGATCGCCTACTTCGTGAAGATCTACCCGAGTAAGGCTAGTCCTCCGTGGACGTAGGCCATGATGGCATAGACAAGGTTGCTTCTTCGTGGACCCTTCGTGGGTGGAGCCCTCCGTGGACTCTCGCAGCCGTTACCCTCCGTGGGTTGAAGTCTCCATCAACGTGGATTGACGATAGCACCACCTATCGGAACCACGAGAAAAATCTTCGTGTCTCCAAATTGCGTTTGCTCTTCTCCACCTCTCCTTTACTATATGTGCAATTTACTTTCCGCTGCTCATACTCTAGAATTGCATGTGTAGCTTGTTGCTCGACTTGAATGCATGATGCTTGTCTTGATCTTCATTGTGAACTTGCTAAAAACTTGTTCAAATCAAAAGGCATAATTTTTATCTTGTCGAGTAGTCTAATCACCCCCCCTCTAGACACTCTTGCCTTCAACGATCCTACACCTATTTATAGGCAAAGGCCCTGGGCCTCTTCCCAAATATTGAGCGGGAAGGGCGCCAACAATTGGCCATTTTGAAGGGGAACAGCGGGTACACTTATCCTGACTAAAGTTGGTCCTCGCCTGTCAAAGGCTCTGGTGGTGATGCCTGTTTGGGCTCCACAATGACTTCCTCCCTGCCGTTGGGCTGGTCTTGGTCTTGTTGCACCGAAATGGATGCCTTTTCTTGATGCTCTCGCCTGCGCTTGCTCCCTTTGCACCAAAGAGGAAAGGAGGACACTGCGCGGGCTGGCGCCCGACTGGCGCCCTTGGTCGTCATGGCTTGCCTCATGGGCACCTCGTGAGGTACCCCGCCTTAATCTCTCCGCCTCCTCATGAGCCAGCCTGATGAGGCCGTGCCTGAGGAAGCTCCTGGTCGTCCGCTCCGTGAGGCTTGGCCCCTCGTGAGGGTCTTGAGCTTGTGTTGATGAAGATGGGCCATGCTGGGCCACCTTTGAGCCACGCCGCAGGCCGCAGGCAGGCAAGTCTGGAGACCCCGGTTACCAGAACACCGATGGGGACCGGCTGTGCTCGCAGCCGAAACTGAGATGAAGCGCGGCTGCGATCACCCTGAGTCATCCAAGGGTAGCTGACCGTACTGCGTCTTCCACAATCTGCACAGCCAGAACACCAGCGACTGCCAAGAGCTCAGGGCCCTCCGTGACGGGAGCCTTGGTCGTCGCCCTGAGCACAATGATCAAGGCTACGGCCGAGGTGGAGGACACTAGGATGGACGCGACCATCGCCAGGAGTGGCGCGACCAGCCTCGGGACGACCGCTGGCAAGGCCAGCCTCACAAGGGTGCCTAGAGGGATCAGCCTCGCGAGTATCGGCCTCAGGGCAACGCTGGTCATTCTCCACTGCTTCTGCCGCCAAGAAGGAATGATGACCATCACCAGGACGAGGGGGCTGGGGGCTTCCAAGAGCCTCGCGCCATCGCCTGCATCTTGGGAAGCTCCCAGGTCCCGACGTCTCATCACGCCTTCAAGAAGTTCGTGCGCGAGGTGAACACAGTCCTCCCCAAGCCTGAGGCGACACGTCCACTCAGGTGGTCCAAGTACGCCATCACATTCAACTCCTCTGACCAGCTCAAGTGTGCGGCCATGGCTGGGGGCTCCCAATGCTTTGCTCACCCATCATCAGCAATATGCTTGTCACCAAGACTATCATTGATGGCGGAGCGGGGCTCAACGCTCTCTCTGTCCAGACATTCAACAGGCTCCAAGTGCCATACTACCAGCTCCAGCCTAGCAAGCCCTTCTCAGGAGTGACCGACGGCTCCACGCATCCAATCGGGCAAGTCTGTCTCCCTGTCACCTTCGGCAAGCGCGACATCTACCACACCGAGCTCATCGACTTCGACGTCGCTGACATCCGCCTGTCGTACAACGCCATCCTCGGGTAACCAGCCCTAGCCAAGTTCATGGCAGCGACACACCATGGCTACAACATCCTCAAGATGTCAGGGAGGGGTGGCATCATCACCGTCGCGTGCGAGGAAAAGGTCGCGGTGTGCTCTCTCGAGCGTGCCTACCAAGCTGCAGCTATCGAGAACCCTGCTAAAGAGGGTGTCGTCCTCCCTTCTGATGTCGCCCCCAAGACAAAGAAGCCGCAGCTAGGTCAAGGATCTCAGGATGAGGCATCGCCTAACAATGCTGCATTGAGCCTCGTGTCTGTGGATGGGGCGTCTTCACCTATCGCATAGGAAGGCGCGCCCGGTGCCCCCCTTGGGTTGGGATCGGGGGCTCTCCTCTGGAGGGCCTCTGCCTGGACAGCGTCAAGAGGGAAGCGCTCGGGCACCATGTGGAGGCACGCTTCAATGCATGCTTCCAAGGAGAAAGCACAGGGCGCGAGACACCAGGCGCTCAGGAGTTCATCAGCAAGGCAATCAAGGAAATCCAGGAGGCCAGAGCTTTGCAGGGCGATCACTGCTAGTCACTGGGCACGGCTCCTTGCCCTAGCGAGGGCGAGGAGTTTCGCATCTGCATCGATATCCCAGGGCTCAACAGGGCCGCGTCTCAGGAGCTCTTCTGGCCGCCCCATATCAGCCGATGCGAGGGTCCCCCTCAAAGCTACGTTCACATGCCCTTTGGCTTGCCGAGCACGACTGTTGCATTTCAGCGCCACATGCGGGACATCCTAGCGGCTCGGGAGGCTAAGCACCAGACGATCTTGTCTGAGATGGAGATGGATCCTCACGAGCCCACTAGACCCCTAGAGCCTCCTGAGGCTCCGGGCCAGGGTGGTTCATGAGGAATGACTTCAGCAACACGCGCCTCCTACTACCTCGACATTTCTTCAGCAACTGTGGCAGGTGACATCTTTTAGTTCGTTCAGTTTGGGGGCGCCCCTCGGGCTGCACTATCCCCAAGCCACATGGGTCCATCCCTGTGGCATGTATCCTTTTTGCATTTATCAGAACTAATTTACCATTCTTTATGAGTTGTCTTAAGATTATCAATTGCCTGTCCGGTGCTTCGTTGCCATGACCATCTCACTCCCTTGCAAGCCCACCCACGACCGGCTCATGATTAAGGACTGGCACGGCGTTTGTGCTCGGGTCCGTCCCTGCAGCGTCGTTAAACCCAAGAGGCTAAGCTCTGGCTCGCAGGCCAGCTCTCGCGTACGTCACCTCCCATGGCCCTTGGTGCCTTGTTCTCGCATGAGCTAATCGCGGGCAGACGAGTGAGGGCACGCGACCTGGTGCCTTGTCACTATGGGAGCCGCACGACAGTTGTTTTTCTTCAGGACCTTTGCATGACAAGACTGGGAACGCGTCTGTGCTCGGGTCCATCCCTGCAACATCGATAAACCCAACGGCTGAGCTCTGTCTGGCAGGTCGGCCCCGTTCACATCACCTCCTAGGGTCGTTGGTGTCTGGCCTTCTCATGCAATAACCTCAGGAGATTCACTCGGTGCAGGTTGCCTAACCATCTTGCAGGACTAACACAAGTGTTCCCAATCAAATTTAGGCGCAACCCGCCTTGAGGTAGGGCCTCGTCGGTCCTGCGCTGGCTCACGAGTGCCCATACACACCGCCTCTAGCCCTGTCGTGCAGGCCACGTGTCAGGGCAGGGATGTACATGCCCCGGGGGCTCTCCTCAGAGCGAGCCCCCTCACACGCACTAGTGGGAGCACCATGCTCCGTACTGGCAGTCAACACTGCCGAGGAGCGGCTATGCACGTGCAAGAGCAGAAGCGCCATGCTCCGCGCTGGTGATAAACAACTGAGGGTGGCCTCGCGGCTTCAGTAACCTCAGGGAGCCTCCGGGCTCAGTGCTTAGCCTCACCACGCTGCTCTCCCTCGAGAGGGTAGCACGAGGGGGCTAGGCACGGGGGCTAGGCTCAGGTAACGCCTGGCGTACGCCACCCTGCCAGGTCCCTGATACGTCTCCAACGTATCTATAATTTTGATTGTTCCATGCTATTATATTACCCGTTTAGTTTACGGGCTTTACTTTACACTTTTATATCATTTTTGGGACTAACCTACTAACCGAAGGCCCAGTCCAAATTGTTGTTTTCTTGCCTATTTCAGTGTTTTGAAGAAAAGGAATATCAAAGGGAGTCCAAACGGAATGAAACCTTCGGGAGAGTTATTTTTGGAACGGAAGCAATCTAGGAGACTTGGAGTAGACGTCAGGGAAGCTTCAAGGTGGCCACGAGGGTCAGGGGCATGCCCTACCACCCTGGGCGCGCCCCCACCCTCGTGGGCCCTCGTGGCTCCCCTGACCGACTTCTTTCTCCTATATATGTCCATATACACTAAAAACATCGGGGAGCACCATAGATCGGGAGTTCCGCCGCAGCAAGCCTCTGTAGCCACCAAAAACCAATCAGGACCCTGTTCCGGCACCCTGCCAGAGGGGGATCCCTCACTGGTGGCCATCTTCATCATCCCGGCGCTCTCCATGATGAGGAGGGAGTAGTTCACCCTCGGGGCTGAGGGTATGTACCAGTAGCTATGTGTTTTATCTCTCTCTCTCTCTCTCGTGTTCTTGAGGTGATACGATCTTGATGTATCGTGAGCTTTGCTATTATAGTTGGATCTTATGATGTTTCTCCCCCCTACTCTGTTGTGATGAATTGAGTTTTCCCCTTGAAGTTGTCTTGTTACATTGAGTCTTTAAGGATTTGAGAACACTTGATGTATGTCTTGCCGTGCTTATCTGTGGTGACAATGGGATATTCACGTGATCTACTTGATGTATGTTTTGGTGATGAACTTGCAGGTTCAATGAACTTATGCATAGGGGTTGGCACACATTTTCGTCTTGACTCTCCGGTAGAAACTTTGGGGCACTCTTTGAAGTACTTTGTGTTGATTGAATAGATGAATCAGAGATTGTGTGATGCATATTGTATAATCATACCCACGGATACTTGAGGTGACATTGGAGTATCTAGGTGACATTAGGGTTTTGGTTAATTTGTGTCTTAAGGTGTTATTCCAGTACAAACTCTATGATATATCAAACGGAAAGAATATCTTCGTGTTATTTTACTATGGACTCTTGAATAGATCGATCAGAAAGGATAACTTTGAGGTGGTTTCATACCCTACAATAATCTCTTCGTTTGTTCTCTGCTATTAGTGATTGGAATGACTCTTTGTTGCATGTTGAGGGATAGTTATATGATCCAGTTATGTTATTATTGTTGAGAGAACTTTCACTAGTGAAAGTATGAACCCTAGGCCTTGTTTCCTAGCATTGCAATACCGTTTACGCTCACTTTTATCACTTGTTACCTTGCTGTTTTTATAATTTCAGATTACGAAACCTATATCTACCATCCATACTGCACTTGTTTCACCATCTCTTCGCCGAACTAGTGCACCTATACAATTGACCATTGCATTGGGTGTGTTGGGGACACAAGGGACTCTTTGTTATTTGGTTGCAGGGTTGCTTGAGAGAGACCATCTTCATCCTACGCCTCCCACAGATTTATAAACCTTAGGTCATCCACTTGAGGGAAATTTGCTACTGTCCTACAAACCTCTGCACTTGGAGGCCCAACATCGTCTACAAGACGAAGGTTGTGTAGTAGACATCAAGCTCTTTACTGGTGCCGTTGCCAGGGGTTGAGTGCTTGAAGGTATATCTTTAGATCTTGCAATCAAATCTTTTAGTTCTTTTTTTATCACTAGTTTAATTTATAAAAGAAAAATACAATAAATGGAATTGAGTTTGCCTCATACGCTTCATCTTTTTAATGTCTTTCATGAGAATGATGGAAAGGAAAATTGTCCTCAAGTGCTAGAAGAAGAATGCATTAGAATGTTTCTCAGTAAATCTTTGTATGATGAGCATGATTGCAATGTTGTTAGTATGAATTCTTTGAATACCCACGATGCTAATGTGTGCAAAGCCACAAGCTTGGGGAAGTTATGTTTGATGAAAATGAAATTTTTTGCCCCCAAGTTTTTATGAGCAAATTTAGTATGATGAAAGCATGCCTCCTATTTATGATGATTATTGTGATGATACGTATGCCATAAAGAATAAACTTGCTTATGTGGAGAGTAGTAAAATTTCTATGCTAGTAGATCATGAAAAGAATGCTTTATGTGCTTGTTATATTTTGAATTCATTATGAGCATGATATCATGAGGGAGGAACATATGCTTGTAGGAATTGCAATAATATCAAGTTTCCTCTCTATGTGCTTAAAGTTTTAAAGTTATGCTTGTTTTGCCTTCCTATGCTAGTTGATTATTGTTCCTATAAGTTGTTTGCTCACAAAATCCCTATGCATAGGAAGTGGGTTATACTTAAATGTGCTAGTCATATTCTTCATGATGCTCCCGTTATGTCTCAATTCTTATCTTTATGTGAGCATCATTGTCATCATCATGCCTAGCTAGAAAGGCATTAAAGAAAAGCGCTTGTTGGGAGACAACCCAATATTTACCTTTACTGTTTTTGTGTGTCCACATGATTATCCTACTGTAGTAATCATGTTTTATAGATTTTTGTTTCAATAAAGTGCCAAGTAAGACCTTTAGGACAGCTTACGGTGATAGTTGTGTTGATCCTGTTGAAAATCAGAAACTTTTGCACCCAGTAAATTAGTTTTGATAATTCACAGAGACGTTCTTCCGATCTGATTCGTGTTGATCTGGATTGGTACACAAATATCTCACGCTTTCCTAATTTGGTGGGATTTTGGTGTTACAGAAGTATACGTTTGACACAGATTACAACAGATTGTTCTGTTTTTGACAGATTCTGTTTTCTATGTGTTGTTTGCCTATTCTGATTAATCTATGAGTAGTATCGGAGGGTATGAACCATAGAGAAGTTGGAATACAGTAGATATTACACCAATATGAATTTAGAATGAGTTAACAACAGTACATAAGTGGTGCTTTCTTTTCTTATACTAATGGAGCTTACGATTTTTCTGTTGAGTTTTGTGTTGTGAAGTTTTCAAGTTTTGGGTAAAGATTCGATGAACTATGGAATAAGGAGTGGCAAGAGCCTAAGCTTTGGGATGCCCAAGGCACCCCAAGGTAATATTGAAGGACAACCAAGAGCCTAAGCTTCGGGATGCCCCGGATGGCATCCCCTCTTTCGCCTTCATTCATCGGTAACTTTACTTGGAGCTATATTTTTATTCACCACATGATATGTGTTTTGCGTGGAGCGTCCTGTATGATATTAGTCTTTGTTTGTTTGTTTGCCACAATCATCCTTGCTGTACACACCTTTTGGGAGAGACACACATGATTCAGAATTTATAAGAATACTCAATGTGCTTCACTTATATCTTTTGAATTAGACAATTTCGCTCTAGTGCTTCACTTCTATCTTTTTAGAGCACGGCGGTGGTTTTATTTTGTAGAAATTATTGATCTCTCATGCTTCACTTATATTATTTTGATAGTCTTTTATAACAGCATGGTATTTTCTATGGTTATAAATTGGTCCTAAAATGATGGGCATCCAAGTTGGGTATAATAAAAACTATTATAGAAAGTGAATTGGATGCTATGATCATTTTGATGCTTGATAATTGTTTTGAGATGTAAAGGTGGTAATGTTAGAGTCATGCTAGTTGGGTAGTTGTGAATTTAAGTAATACTTGTGTTAAAGTTTGTGATTCCCGTAGCATGCACGTATGGTGAACCGTTATGTGATGAAGTTGAAGCATGATTTATTTAATTGATTGTCTTCCTTATGTGTGGAGGTCGGGATCGTGCGATGGTTAACTCCTACCAACCCTTCCCCTAGGAGCATGCGTGTAGTACTTTGTTTTGATTACTTGTAGATTTTTGCAATAAGTATATGACTTTTTATGACTAATGTTCAGTCCATGGATTATATGCACTCTCATCCTTCCACCATTGCTAGCCTCTCTTGTGCCGCGCAACTTTCGCCGGTACCATACACCCACCATATACATATTATGACATTTCCATAGCCATTCCGAGATATATTGCCATGCAACTTTCCACTGTTCCTTTTATTATGACACGCTCCATCATTGTCATATTGTTTTTGCATGATCATGTAGTTGACATCGTATTTGTGGCAAAGCCACCTTCATAATTGTTTCATACATGTCACTCTTGATTCATGGCATATCCCGGTAAACCGCCGGAGGCATCCACATAGAGTCATATTTTGTTCTAAGTATTGAGTTGTAATTCTTGAGTTTGAAGTAAATAAAAGTGTGATGATCTTCATTATTAAAGCATTGTCCCAAGTGAGGAAAGGATGATGGAGACTATGATTCCCCCACAAGTCGGGATGACACTCCGGACTTAAAAAGAGAGAGGAGAAAGGCCATAAAAAAGAGAAATGCCATAAAAAGGCCATAAAAATAGAAAGGCCCAAAAGTGAGAGAAAAAGAGAGAAGGGACAATGTTACTATCCTTTTACCACACTTGTGCTTCAAAGTAGCACCTTGATCTTCATCATAGAGAGTCTCCTATGTTGTCACTTTCATATACTAGTGGGAATTTTACATTATAGAACTTAGCTTGTATATTCCAATGATGGGCTTCCTCAAAATGCCCTAGGTCTTCGTGAGCAAGCAACTTGGATGCACACCCACTTAGTTTCTTTTGTTGAGCTTTCATACACTTATAGCTCTAGTGCATCCGTTGCATGGCAATCCCTACTCACTCACATTGATATCTATTAATGGGCATCTCCATAGCCCGTTGATACGCCTAGTTGATGTGAGACTATCTTCTCCTGTTTGTCTTCTCCAGAACCACCATTCTATTCCACATATAGTGCTATGTCCACGGCTCACACTCATGTATTGCGTGAAGATTGAATAGGTTTGAAAATACTAAAGTATGAAACAATTGCTTGGCTAAAACAGGGGTTGTGCATGATTTAAATATTTTGTGCGATGAAGATAGAGCATATCCACACTATATGATTTTGTAGGGATAGCTTTCTTTGGCCATTTTATTTCGAGAAGACATGATTACTTTGTTAGTATGATTGAAGTATTATTACTCTTATGTCAATATGAACTTTTATCTTGAATCATTTTGATCTGAACATTCATTCCACAATAAATAAAATTACATTGAGAATTATGCTAGGTAGCATTCCACATCAAAAATTCTGTTTTTATCATTTACCTACTCGAGGACGAGCAGGAATTAAGCTTGGGGATGCTTGATACGTCTCCAACGTATCTATAATTTTTGATTGTTCCATACTATTATATTACCCGTTTTGGATGTTTATGGGCTTTACTTTACACTTTTATATCATTTTTGGGACTAACCTACTAACTAGAGGCCCAGCCCAAATTGCTATTTTCTTGCCTATTTCAGTGTTTCAAAGAAAAGGAATATCAAACGGAGTTCAAATGGAATGAAACCTTCAGGAAAGTTATTTTTGGAACGGAAGCAATCTAGGAGACTTGGAGTAGACGTAAGGGAAGCTTCGAGGTGGCCACGAGGGTCAGGGGCGCACCCTACCCCCCTGGGCGCGCCCCCACCCTCGTGGGCCCCTCGTGGCTCCCCTGACCGACTTCTTTCACCTATATATGTCCATATACCCTAAAAACATCGGGGAGCACTATAGATTGGGAGTTCCGCTGCCGCAAGCCTCTGTAGCCACCAAAAACCAATCGGGACCCTGTTTCGGCACCCTGCCGGAGGGGGGGGGGGTGTCGGATTTAGGGTTCCAGAAAAACCCTTGAGGTTCGAACACTAGGGTGCACATGAAGATTCCCCCCTACCGAATCTCGCCCTCAGCCTCGCGCGATCTCTAAGCGTAGCACAATGAACTCACAACACAAGAGACACGAGATTTATACTAGTTCGGGCCACCGTTGTGGTGTAATACCCTACTCCAGTGTGGTGGTGGATTGCCTCTTGGGCTGATGATGAACAGTACAAAGGAAGAACGGCCTCCTGAGGAGAGGTGTTCTTGTGCTTGGAGGATGCGAGGATGAACTGAGTTCGTTCCCTCCCCATCTACTGTGGTAGCTAGTCCTATTTATAGAGGCCCTGGTCCTCTCCCCAAATATTGAGCGGAAAGGGATTCAACAACGGCCAATTTGAAAGTGGATAGCTAGTACAACCTATCCTGACTAAAGGCGCTCTTCGCCTGTCAAAGGCGCTGGTGGTGATGCCGTCTTGGGCTCCACGATGACCTCCGTCCTGCCGTCCTGCTGGTCTTGGTCATGTTGCACCGATATGGAAACATTTGCCTGATGCCTCGGTGCTCCGCGTCTCTGCTTGCCCCCTTAGCACCAAAGGGGAAACAAGGACACTGCACGCGTTGGCACCCGCCTAGTGCCCGCCTGGCCTTGGTCGTCATGGCTTGCATCACGGGAACCTCAAGAGGTATCCCTAGCCTTGATCTCTGCGCCCCCTCGCGAGCCCGCCTGGTGAGGCCGCTCCTGAGGAGGCCTTGTGCCATCCGCCTCATGAGTCTTGGCCCCTCGCAATGGTCTTGAGTCTTGATTGACGAAGGCGGGCCATACTGGGCCACTGGTGGAGCCACGTCGTGGGCCGCAGGCAGGCAAGTCTGGGGACCCCCGTTCCCAGAATGCCGACAGTAGCCCCCGGGCCCAAGGCGCGCTCGGACTTGGCTTAGCGGCGAAGCCAAAGGGCATGTGTGGAGCGCTACGGGCCCCAACAGCCTGCGGTCTTGGTTGACGCGTGGAGACCGAGTGGACGTGGGCGTCTCCGCTTCCCCACGCTGCTTCGGCAACCGCCCGACTTGACGAGTCCTTGCTGCATGCAAAGAGGGTTATCATTACTTGCGATCGTGGAGGTCAACGATTGGCCTTCCTTGGGCTATAAATGAGGAGGGGTAAGATCCCCATCACCCATCTCTTCCCATTCCGCTCGCTTCTCCTCCCTCGCTCCGTTGCTTGTAGCATCCCCCATGGTGCATGCGAAGAGGTTTTCGATCGCGGAGAAGGGGAAGGATCGCCGGGAAGGGCCTGGCTCTCCTCCACCCAAGCATGGATGCGGTTGCCCTTGCAAGCACTTCGCGACCGCCGCCGTGGCTCCCCGCGGCCGCGGCGGTGGCTCTTCACGTGGCGGGGGCCACCCATGTCGAGGCAGCCCGGTTGGTGGAGCAAGGCATGCTGTGGCCACGCGGCCTCCCTGGTCGCGCTTCCACTCGGCGGAGGTGCTGCCGGAATTCGTCGTGTGGTCGGAAAACCCGGCCGACAACTGGCTTTAGCTCCTGCACTCCTTCGTCGGCAAGCTGCCGACCCCCGGCCCAGGCGGGCTCTAGTTGCAGGCGGGCGGCTCTTGTAGCAGGGCCTCCTAGGTCGCGCTGGAGGACTCCGTCACCGGCAACGCAGCCTTGGCCCGAGGCTGGCCGATGTTTGCCCGCGCTCACGGTCTGGGCAGGCGGTGCACCCTCCACTTCAGGTACAATGGTGACGCGACCCTCTACGTGAGGGTGTTCGGAGAGGATGCCCGCCGTGTTGGGTGCTGCCCTGAAGACAACAACAGTGATGAGGTGCTCGGTCTTAGCAACGGTCGTGATGAGGGTGAAGGCGAACTTGTTCCCGGCGGCGACCATGACTCGTCAAGCTACGGCGGCTCTTCCTCCGGCGACAGCTCCTCCAGCGGCCGCTACGATCAACCGCCATGTCGCCTTGCCCGCCTCAAGGGCGGCAGAGGGTCATCCCGTCGCCGCGCTTCGGCGAAGCACGAGGTGGGGTCTGGCTGAGCTCAGGAGGTCGCCGCAGATCCCACCTCGCGAACTGCTGCAAGGTGCGTGCTTCTTTTGTTTTGTTTTCCTTCCTTCTTGGATTGAGAGAGACAAGTATGGAGCCCCGTGGGGGCCTGCAACAAACTATGATTTCCTAGTTAACATGCTGCATTTATTGTTCCTGTGCTATACCATGGTGTCGTTGTTGTACATCGGCGTGTAGGGACAACTTAGCTTGGCGCGTTTGAAGTAGTTTCCGCCTCGCGAGGTGCCCACTTCAGGCCCTGCCGGGCGACTTAGGAGCTGCAAAAAAACTCGTTGAGAGACTATCATTTACGAACCCTGGTCGCAAGGGCTACCGGTCGTGGCCCGACGCTTCATGTTGCTGTACCCGAGGGGCACGGATTGAGAGGGGTGTCTCCCGCTGCGAATTCGAACGAGAGTGCCTCGCGAAAATCAGAAGAAAAAGGCTCACGAGGGCGCCCTTACAGCCCCCTCGTGGGGTATGGGAGAGAGAGCAAGTCAGAAAAATAGCTGAAGACAGAAAACGGAGGAAGAAGACGATGAAACAGAACCGGCAAAGAACAGCAGAAGGAACTTTAATCAAGGTTCAATCAAGGAAGAGCGAGCCAACTACAGAAAGCAAATGAAAAGCCGCGTCCGGCACCTAGTCTAGTCTTCAAGTCTTCTCACCAGCGCGGAGCTAAGTGCTACCACTAGGCGTGGGAGGGAGCCCAAGAGGCCCAAGGGCGGCACTCCTGAGACTCCAGGGCGTTTACAGCCCAACTCATTATTACGTGAGAGTGTCACGGGCGGCGATCTTCACCGGCACTGGGCCTTTCTTCAGGGGTAGAACTTCCGGAGGTGCTGGATGTTCCAGGCGTTCGGGATGGGTATCCCGTCCTGGGTCTCTAGGCACGCGGCGCCAGGCCTGGAGACGTGGACGACCTTGAATGGGCCCTCCCACATGGGTGAGAGCTTATGCAGCCCTTCCCTAGAGAGCACCCGCCTCAGGACGAGGTCACCCACTTGGAGCGTCCTGGGGCGAACACTGCGACAGTGATACCGCCGCAGCGCCTGCTGGTATCTTGCCGCTAGTAGCGTGGCTTCACGGTGGCGTTCCTCCCCCAACACGAGGTCCATCCCCTTCATGGCATCCCGCTGCACCTCATCAAGCGCTAGGACCCACGCGGAGCGACGCCTGACCTCGTGAGGGAGAACCGCTTCTGCTCCGTAGACGAGGAAGAACGGGGTCTTGCCCGTTGGCTTGGTGGTGGTGGTGCGGATGGACCACAGCACGGACTAGAGCTCGTCATGCTAGCCCCTGCTGCAGGCCTCCAGCTTCTTCTTGAAGGTCCTGGTCTTGAGGCCCCTCAGGACCTCCGCGTCGGCGCGCTTGGCCTGGCCGTTGCTCCGGGGATGCGCCACCGAAGCATAGCACATCTATGTTCCAAGGTTAGCACAATATGTCTTGAAGAGATTGCTAGTGAACTGCGAACCGTTGTCGGTGATGATGTGGTTAGGGACCCCAAACTGGCTCACGAGGCCTTTGATGAACTTGACCGTGGAGCCGGATGGGATGGTGCAGACGGCTTCCACCTCTGCCCACTTGGTAAACTTGTCGATGGCGACGTAGAGGTAGTGGTAGCCCCCAGGCGCTCGAGGGAATGGGCCCAAGATATCCAGCCCCCAGACTGCGAATGGCCATGAGAGCGGGATGGTCTGTAGGCCCTGAGCTGGCTGATGGATTTGCTTGGCATGGAATTGGCAGGCCTCGCAGGACTTCACCAGCTTGGTCGCGTCGTTGATTGTCGTAGGCCAATAGAATCCGCTGCGAAATGCCTTGCCGACGAGGGTCCGTGACGACGAGTGGTGCCCGCATTCTCCACCATGTATGTCGGCCAGCAGCTCCTTCCCTTGTTCCCTGGAGATGCAACATAAGGAAACGTCATTCGGCCGCTTCTGGTATAGCTCACCGTCTTGGATGCAATAGGCCGTGGCCTGCCTGGCCACAGGCTCTGCGTCCTCCTCTTTCTCCAGCAGCATCCCTTGCGTCAAGTATTCCTTGAATTCCTTCATCTAGCATCCCTCCCGAGGCTCCAACGCCAAGAGTAGGTGCGCTCCCGAGGTCGGGCCACAGGGCGAGGCTCCTGTGGCAGGTGGTTGAGGGAGCTCTTCCCGAGGCTGTGCCATTCTTGAAACTGGTGGTGCCGCCGACGGCTTGAAGAGTCGTTCCTCGAAAACGCCAGGCTCCTGGGGCAGCAATTTGGACGCCCTCCTAGTGATGTCATCAGCCTCTTGGTTGGTGTCGCGGGGCACATGTTGCAACTCCAGCCCCCAGAACCGCTTCTCCATCTTGCCTACTTCCGCGAGGTACGCTTCCATGTGCTCGTCCTTCGGCTCGTACACCTTGTTGGAGAAGTTGACGAGGAGTTGTGAGTCGCCCTTGATGACGAGGCGCTTCACTCCCAGTACTGTTGCAGCTTTTAGGCCTGCTATGAGGCCCTCGTATTCTTCTATGTTGTTGGAGACCTTCTCGCCCTGCTGGAAACAGAGCTGTACGACATGGTAGAGCTTGTCCTGAGTGGGTGATCTAAGCACTGCACCAGCCCCCGCGCCCTGCCGCGAGAAGGAACCATCAAAATACATGACCCAACCATCTAGTGCCTCACTTCCTGGGGAGAGAGACCGATCCTCGCCCACCTTGAGCTCTAGCGCGTCCGTCCACTCGGCCACGAAATCAGCAAGTGCGGCTCCCTTGATGACCCTGGTTGTGCTGAACTCCAACTGAAACGCCTGCAGCTCGATGTTCCATTTGGCGACTCTGCCAACGGAGTTGGGGCTCCTGATTACCCTTTCCAACGGGTAGGCCGTGACGACCTTGATGGGGTGACCTTGAAAGTAGTCCCGCAGCTTGCGCGAGGCCACCAAGAGCGCGAGTAAGAGCTTCTGAGGAATGCGGTACCGTGCTCTTGCATCCCGCAACACCGTGCAGATGAAGTACACTAGATGCTCGACAGGGTGGGGCACTGATGTCGCCCACATCTTCTGGAGGTCGAGGCGCCTCCTGAGATAATGGATCCCCAAGCGCGTGGTCGCCCGGTGGGGCCTCCTCGCCCTGGGGGCATCTTCCTGCTAAACTTGGTCCCCTGCTGCCATTGTCGTGGTCCTCGCGAGGCTTTCCTGGTGTTGTGTTTTCCCGCCTGAGGCCGTAGCTGGGCGGGATGCGGCCTTAGCCTAGCGTTCTTCCCGAACCGCCACCAGGGCTGTGCTGGCGGAGTAGGGAGTGGCGGCAAGGTAGAGCACTAGGGGCTCGAGAGGGCGCGGTGCCACCATCACGGGGGGGGGGGGGGGTGCTGGTCAGGTATTTCTTGAGGTCTTGAAACGCTTGGTCGGCCTCCTGAGTCCACTCAAACGGGCCCTTTTTATTCATCAGCGTGGAGATTAAGCATCCTAACGCGGTCACGCGAGCGGCGAGCTTTTGCATTTCTCTGAGGGTTTGCGGTAGACTCATGTCTTCGATCGCCTTGACGTTCTCCGGTTTGGCCTCGATCCTCCTGTGGGACACGAGGAAGCCCAACAGCTTGCTAGAAGGGACGCCGAACATGCACTTCTCTGGGTTGAGTCGCAGGTCCACCTGGCGGAGGCTTGTGAAGGTCTCCTCCAAGTCCTGGATCAAGGTCCTTGCCTCCCGAGATTTCACCACAATATCGTCGACGTAAGCCTCGGTGTTTCTCCCAAGCTGCCGGCCCAAGGCAATGTGCATCAGCCGTTGGAAGGCCGCGCCCGCGTTGCGCAACCCGAACGGCATGCAAGTGTAGCAGTATACCCAACATGGGGTCAGGAAGGCTGTCTTCTCCACGTCTTCCACTGCCATCTTGATCTGGTGATAACCTGAAAACGCATCCAGGAAACACAGCAGGTCGCACTCGGCAGTGGAGTCGATGATATGGTTGTTGCGGGGAAGTGGGAACAGATCCTGGGGCCAGGCCTTGTTGAGGTTGGTGAAGTCGATGCACATGCGCTCCTTTCCCCCTTTTTTGGGCACGACAACGGGGTTCGCTAGCCATTCGGGGTAGCGAACCTCGCGAATAACACCTGCTGCCTCTAGCTTGCCGGTTTCTTGGACGATGAAGGCCTGCTTCTCCGTGGACTGCCGCCTCGCCTTCTGCTGCACATGGCGTACATTGGGGCACACATTCAGGTGATGCTCAATCACCTCCCTTGGGACCCCCACTAGCTGCTTGGGTTCCCATGCGAACACCTCCTTGTTCGAGCGCAAGAATTTCACCAATGCCTTCTCTTGGTCGGGGTCGAGGTCGGCAGCTAGGGTGAAGGTGGCTTCCGAGGACCTGTCTTCCTCAACTGGGACCTACTTGGTCTCTGCCTTATCCTGAGTGAACAACTGATTCTTTTGGTTGGTGCAGCTTCCTTGGACTTGGAGGCGTCCATGTCGGCGGGCTGCACCGCCGCGGTAGCCTTGAGGGCAAGCTTGAGCGCCATAAGAGCCTCCTTGGTATCTCCAGCTATGGTGAGGACGCCCTTGCTTTCGAGCATCTTCCTGAGGTTGTAGGCCGGATGGGTTGCTGCCATGAACTGAGCCAAGGCAGGGTATCCGAGGATGGCGTTGTACGGGAGGCCAATGTGAGCAATGTCGAAGACGACCAGCTCCGTGCGGTAGTTGTCGTGGGTGCCGAAGGTCACGAGAAGGCGGATCTACCTCAGACTACTGGAAGAACCGCCTCCGACGCCTGAGAAAGTCTTGCTGGGACGGAGCTGCTCTAGCGGTACATGGAGGAGGCTGAAGGACTCCACCAAGAGCACGTTGAGGCCGGCACCACCATCGATGAGGGTTTTGGTGACGAACACGTGGCAGATGGTGGGCGTGCAGAGCATCAGGGGCGCACCCAAGTAGGCGGTGGTGACGGGGTGATCTTCTAAGTCGAAGGTCAGGTCGGCCTTGGGCGCCACCCAACCCGTGGGAGCTCCTTGCCGCGGGAGGACGGTGCTGATCCGGCGAAAGAACGGCTTGGCGTGGTGGGCTGAGGGTGGCGCTTGTGCACCGCCGAGGAGGGCCGTGACCGCGTGGGGCACCGGAGCCGCGAAGCGCGCAGCAAAGAGACTGCACAGCTCCTCCCAAAATGCCACCATGGACCCGGGAAGGTTGAGAAGCCAGGCGCACGGGACGCTAGTAAGGGCCATGGGGAGTGTCGGTGTCAAAACCGGCGGATCTCGGGTAGGGGGTCCCGAACTATGCGCCTAGGCGGATGGTAACAGGACACAAGGGACACGATGTTTTTACCTGTGTTGGGCCCTCTCGATGGAGGTAAACCCTACTCTGCTTGATTGATATTTATGATATGGGTAGTACAAGAGTGGATCTACCACGAGATCAAGGAGGATAAACCCTAGAAGCTAGCCTATGGTATGATTGTTGTTTTCCACGGACTAAAACCCTCCGGTTTATATAGACACCGGAGAGGGCTTGGGTTACACAGAGTCGGTTACAATGGTAGGAGATCTACATATCCGTATCGCCAAGCTTGCCTTCCACGCCAAGGAAAGTCCCATCCAGACACGGGACAAAGTCTTCAATCTTGTATCTTCATAGTCTTGGAGTCCGGCCGATGATGATAGTTTGGCTATCCGGACACCCCTAGTCGGGACTCCTCGGTAGCCCTGAACCGGGCTTCAATGACGCAGCGAGTCCCGGCATATTGTCTTGACATTGCAAAGGCGGGTTCCTCCTCGAATAATTCATAGAAGATTGTGAACACCGGGATAGTGTAAACCTTTGTAAAATAAATTCCACATACCACCGTAGAGAATAATATTTGCACAAGTTCAATCTCTTGGCGTATTTTGTGGCGTGATGTCACACCACAACCAAGCCTTTACTCGAATCATTTTTATTATACCACCTCAGCGCGTTTAGCGAAGTGGTTTCCTTGGCACGTCTTGTCGAAGCAGAGATCGTGTTCCCCTTATTCCGGGATTCTCATCAATACAGACGTGGTTAACCCAACCGCGCCCGTTGCCACGCCCCCTCCATCGAAGGCGAGTTACAAACGGTCACGGGGACGGCTCTTGGTATTCTCCCTCTTTATAATGAGACCAAGGCCCGTTCCTTTTCTTCAATCCTCAATCGAATCCGCCCCTCGCCCTGAGTTCCAACACCCAGAGCTCCAGATTCGGGCACTTCGGACCTTCGACAATGTCCGGCTCCAACCTACAGGGCCGGTGGATGCCCTCCTCCGTCATGGAAGAGGACGTGCTAAAGCTGAGAGACGCCAGGTACTTAACCTATGAGATTTCGCATAGGTTACCTGCCCAAGGGCAAGTCATTCCTACTCCCAAGCCTGGCGAGAGTGTCGTGTTCGTGTCTCACCTCCTTTGGGGTTTAGGCTTCCCGATGGATCCCTTCGTGAGGGGGATCATGTTTTACTATGGGCTGGAATTCCATGACTTGGCTCCGGAGTCCATCCTCCATATCTCATCATTTATTGTCGTCTGTGAAGCCTTCCTCCGCACTACCCCTCACTTTGGTTTGTGGCTCAAAACCTTCAATGTGGAGCCGAAGATGATTGAGGGGCATCAGGCAGAGTGCGGCGGTGCGGTTATAAGCAAGAGGGCCGACGCTCCATGGCCCGAGGGCTCTTTTCAAGAGGAGCTCGGCTTGTGGCAAGAGGAGTGGTTCTATATCACCGCTCCCAGGGGCAGCAGGCAGGTGCCGCTGCCGGCCTTTCGCTCGGGCACTCCACGACGGCTGACGTCATGGGTCGACAAAGGGCTTGGTCGGGGGGCCGTCAGGGCGTACCAATATTGCGGGGCGGATTCGAGAACTCCAAGAGAGGGAGATCAATCTGGTCGTAGTAGCGCAGAGTTATCTTGATTCAGCGTCTTACGCCTGGCGTCGCCCCCTCCGCTGTGGGAATTCAATCCGGAGGGGCCACGAGCTCTCCAACACTTCATGGGTACGACACCCGTGGAGATGTACAAACTATTCTTCGGATCACAAGAGGTGTGTCCGGAATTGACCGAGGACGCTGGCTTAAGCTGCAATCGCCCGGATAATCAAGTAAGTAGCCCTGTGTCGGACATATCGTCCATTTATTTATCATGGATTTGGCCTTTAGCCAGCTATCCCTTGGACAGGAGTGGATAGCGCAAGCAAAAGCGATCGGTGTCGGCCCCCTCCACGAGACCACGCCGGATCTGGTGTTAGTCAAGATGCTGGAGGTTGCGCCTTCAGATGAGGACGAAGGGGAAAACAGGAAAACGAGTGTCTCTGCTAAGGAGGCTCTCAAAGAAGGGGGGATCGAGAACCCCTCCCTCCAGGGGGAGAAGAGGACCGCTTCCGAAGATCCGGAGGCCAAGGCCTCAAAGCGGGGGAAGAAATCTTCATCGGAGGGTCTTGGGCTAGGAGAAGCCCCAGCCGCACTATTTCCCCAAGGGAATCAGCCCTCCAGCGAGCCGTAAGTAGAAAAGGGAGCTTTGTAATAAGGGACATCCCTGTTTTTATTTCTGAGGATAACCGGAGTTCTTACCTTGTAGTTCGGATCTCAGCCCTTCTCATGAGCTCATCTTCGGGATCTTAAATGCGGAGATGATGGAAAAAACGCCTCCATCTGCCGCTTGACCGTCGGTAGGCGGAACAACCCCGAGTGTCGTCGCGGAGGTCTCCCGAGTCGGCGGGGCGGAGATTCGGCACCAAGCGGTGTACGGTGGGGGTGAAGGATCTGCTTTCGAGGGCGTCTATCTCGAAGATCACCGTGCTTTAATGAGTACGGTGATTGAAAGGATTTCATCTGCTGAGAGCGGGTTGCATGAGGCCGTCGAAGTTCTTGGCGGGTTTGAGGTACATAAAATGACATACCTTTTGACGGTTTTGCACATAGAGTGCGCCTGTATAGATAGTAGCCCACGAGACTCGATGCGTTGTCTGGCGGCGGCATGCGAGGATCATAATCTCGATGTTAAGATGTCGCCGTTCCTATTCAGGGGCGGGCGTTGATGTGGCGGATGATAGAGTTGGCGAGGCGGCAAATAGGCGTTGCGGATGCGGACATCGCACTTGTCCATAAGCGACTTGATGAGTCACAAGGTGGGTGGTTTCTCAGCGGTCACCTGGTAAGGGAGCTGATGCTTACGCTTTACAACATGTATGCTGATGCAGATGGCGCCGCTGCTATTGAGGGCCTTCGGGCAGAGCTTGCTCGAGCCAAGGACCAGAAGGAGTGATGCGGCTGCCTTGAAGGCAGCCGAAGAGCTAAAATCCGAAAAGGCTGCTCACTGCCG
The DNA here is from genome assembly GCA_021437245.1 of Aegilops speltoides. Lineage (NCBI taxonomy): Eukaryota > Viridiplantae > Streptophyta > Magnoliopsida > Poales > Poaceae > Aegilops > Aegilops speltoides. Next base: position 230,802,005 of record CM038142.1, read on the forward strand.
AAGCAGGGAGGAGATGGCCGGAATGGCCGTGAAGCTGAAAGATGCTACCGACCGCTATGAGGTTCTTGAAAGAGAACGCCGAGCGGGGCAAGAGGACCTGAAGAAGGCCATCGCTGAAGCCAAGGATGCCCGTTCTGCAATGAGGGCTATAAAGGAGGAGCTGCGTCAGGCCGGAGACATTGCGGCTGGAAAGCCCTTTCTGCTGTGTAGGAAGTTCACGGATCAGAAGTATGCTCAGTTGGGCCAGCTGTGGAGTGCGGAGGATCCTTATCTGGATTTGGCGGCGAGTGCGGCGGACGCAGTCGTGCACTTCCGAAGCCAAAAGGATCACGAGATGGAAGAGCTTGTTTGGTCTCGATTCCATAGTCTGGAGTGTCCCCTTCCGTTAACCGATCGGTTGGCTGAGTGGGCTGAGCTGAATAGGCTGTCCGGACTTGCCATGAAGGACGTCGTGGCTCATCTGTGGCTGGAAAGGCCCAAGCCAAAGAGTTATTTTGGTTTATTGCAGCAATTCCATGATGCGGTGCCGCATATCAAGGCGATGAAGCGGTCGGCATGCATAGAGGTGCGGATGGCTCTCGCCGTGTCAAAACATCTTTGGCGAGATGGATGCCACCAACGTTGCATCCGGGATTCGGATAAAGCCGATTACCCGCCGAGCACTATTTTGAGGAAGTCTGCGGGCGCTCGTTTAGTAAAGTCGCGATTGCTCGAAAAATGTTATGTTCAAATGACATGTATGATTTGTAAAACCATATTTATAATATAAGGGCTTTTTATACTTGTGCGTTCAAGTATTGAAATTCCTCATGTCGACGTTAATGTATATGTATATATAACTTTGAAAGATGGCAGTCTTGACATGGCCCCCACGCACATAGTGCGGGGTGTTTGCAAAAAGCGCATTTTCACACTTAATCCAACGTCTTGGTCCTTTGAAGGAGGTGATAGCATAGCAAACTAAGCAACCGGACTATAATGCTTTATCACTTTCACTTAGCCATAGGAGCTTGATGGTGGGGCTACTATATAGCCCTAGAGGCACAGCGCTCTCCGAACTCGAAGTGCGTGTGTGCTGACCGAAAGTGGTCCTTCGTCAAAGCAGAGAATTCTAAACATTCACGTAGTCGATCGAGTGGTTGACGGTCTCTCGCTATATCATGATGATCGGTTTTGGCTTTCTCTCTTGAGGTGCTCGCCCGCCAAACCGGGCACAATCGCGATAGTTCTCCACAGTGCCGCGTTAGCCGATGATATGGAGCGTAAGGCAGCAAAACACGGAGCCAGGCAAACCCAACATTTGACCAAAGACATGATTCGAGCTGATGCATATAAGGCCTAACTTTCGAGGCGCGAACACTCCACGAGGTATTGGTCTTTATGATAGCAGGCGAGAACAATGCCCTAAGCCCGTGTGTGCGGTACGCGAAATCTTCCGACGGCCGATGCCAAAGCGTTAGCCTCCTCCTTTGTTATGGTAAGAAACCGGGGATGTATAGCAACAAGAGGCGATAAAAAGGTTTACGCAGGTCTTAATCTAAAAAGAATCCTTATAACGGGTCCTGCTTTGCGTCGTACTGTGTCTCTGTTGTCTTTGTATCTGGGCGGGTGTATACGTTGTTCATCTGTAAAGAGAAGAACTTAGTTTGAAAAAGATCGTGCGAAAAATGCATGTAAAAAGAGTATGATTTTAAAAAATGAATAAAATTGAGCTTTATTGGCTCTCATTCTTCGTTTGTGCAGCCCCTTGTAAAGGGGTATGCGGCTGGGAAGCCCCTTGTTTGTTTATGCCGGACTCGCCTAGCCGTGTCCGGGGTCTAAATGACCTGTATTAGGGGCTTCGATCAGCCATGCCGGATTAGTTTGTGGCTGTCAAGGCAGTCTCACGTTTTTCTGTGGTCGAGGAACACTCTAAGTTACCCTTTAATGAGATGATGCCGCGTGGACCGGGCATTTTAAGTGTAAGAGACGCGTAATGCGGTATTGCGTTAAAGCGGGCGAAAGCTTCGCGTCCCAATAGTGCTTGATGGCTACTTTTAAATAGGGCGATATGGAAGATTAGCTTTTCGCGACGGAAGTTGTCGGATGAACCAAACACAACTTCTAGTAGTAAGGAGCCCGTACTGTTGGCACAAGGGCCTGGCGTCGCTCCTTTAAAGGAAGTGCCGCTATGGCGAATTTTGGTAAGGAGCCCGTAAATTGTAGTCCGTCGATTATAGGATCCAATATCAAAGCAGTCCATCCTGCGTTTGAGTATACGGAGTAATCTCGATGGTGAAAGTAATTGGTTTTGACATCAATTTGGGACTCATTTGGGGTGGACCGTCGGTGGCGTGCTTTAGTAGGTGCCGCACTATTTTCCTTGTTATCACATGAAGTGAGTTCACTGTTTTGACTTCTAGTGGGAAAGTCTTACATTTTCGGCGTCTGCTTGTGGGGTTCGTCATCGTCTTCGCTTGGTGTGTCGAGCCCTTGTGTTCAGCGTTAAGTCGGCGGACTGCTTGAAGACCCAACAATCTCTGTGGAGTACGGTTTGCGGGCTTCCGAAGTCTTGTGGATTTGACATATCCTATCCAAGATTTTGTTTAGGTTGGATAGTTCGTCACCATTGTCCTTAAGAGGAAGTGTTTTGTTATTCAGCCGAGAGCTTTTGAACCCGGCGTTGACCGCCGTGCTATTTGGGCATTTTCCTTATTCCGGTGATCTTTTCTGCGTCGTGGTTTCCATTCCATCCTGACCTTGGATGTACTCGGTCGCTGGTCTGCATCTTGCCCGACCATTTGTCTTCCCAGCATAGCGGGTCATGAGGCTTGTTAGCGGCATTGTTCTTGTTTTTTCTGGCGAGGTGTCGGCGAGCTATTCATCTCGGACATTATGTTTAAAGGCTGCTAAGGCTTTGGCGTCAGACGATCGACTATTTGGTTCTTTTGGTGAGAACCTGTTCCGAATTTGCGTCTTGACTCTCCGGCTGTTGAGTTATCTGACTTAAATCGTCTGCATCCGGAGGGCGGACATAAGTTCCCTGAAAATTTGCTCGAAACGCATCCTCGAGCTCTTCCCAACTTTTGATGGTATATTCTGGGAGGCTTTTGAGCCAATGCCGAGCTGGCCCTTTGAGCTTGAGGGGTAGGTATTTTATGGCGTGGAGATCTGTGACGCCCGGATAATCATGCTACAGTAATCTCACGTTCATGGTGCCACGTCACCTTTGTCACTGTAATTAATCTCGGGTTAATTCAAAACCGTTTCAAAATTCAAATTCAAATTAATGCCAACAAATAAAGTTTTCAAATATATAAAACAAAATGTTCGGGTTGTGCCAAAAATGGCATAGGTATTTATAGTGCAGCAAACTCATTTTTAGAAATGGCCTAAATGATTTAAAATGAAATAAAACAGAATAGAAAATGAATAAAAGAAAGAAAATACAAAAAAAAGAAAAAGAACCCAGCAGGCCACCGGCCCAACTGGGCAGGCCCAAACCGGCCCAGCCGGCCACTCCCCCCCACTCCCCTTATCCACCCCCAGGGCCCGAACCACCACCGACACTCCCCACTCCTCCCCAAAAATATCTCCTTCCCCCTCTCCCCCGATTTGGATCGGGATCGAGGAGGAGGCCATCGACGCCTGTCGCCCGTCGCCCGCTTGGACCTCGTTGGCGCCTCTTCCTCGTCGGCTGCTTCCTCCTCCTGCCCGGCTGCTCCCACGCCGCTGTCGTCCCGTCGCCCCTCAACCCCTGCTGCCACAGACCTGCGAACCCGGTGAGGCCGGGCTCTCGCCCCTCTCCTCGCACTCTCTCGCCCTTGACCGTCGCCGCGCCTTGCGTGCTCGGCCCAGCGCTCACATGGGCGGGCGCGCCTGGACCTGTGGCACCAGCCGCCGAACCCCCCCCTTCCTCACTGCGCCCGCAGCGCTCGCCCAGCGCCGTGGTGACCCTGTTCTACCTCACCGTGCGCCCTCCACTCCGTGGCTCTCGCTCCCGCGCGAGCTTCGTGACCGCTGCCGCCGCCCGCACTTATTCTTGCCCCGAGGCCGTGGCCTCCTCGTGCCGGCTTTGGGCGCACCCCGCTCATGCCCCTGGTGCGTGCTCGGCACCACCGACCGCGCACAGCCTTGCCTTCCTCCTTTTTGCGCTGCTCACCGGCGGCCCTCGAGCGACACCGCAAGACGGTCTTGGGCGCGCCCTCTCTGCCGCCTCGCTCGCGCCATGGCCAGCCCCTTCTGTCTGCCTTGCTCTGGCAGCCGCCGTGCCACCCCTGCGCCCGTCTCTGCTCTGCGCGGCCAATGAGCCCTAGTGGCCACGGCCTCGTCCGCATCTGGCGAGGCGGCGCTAATGCGAGGGCCATCGCGCGCCGGGTTCTTGGCGTGTAACCGGCGCCGTTATGCCACTGGCCCTATGAGAAGTGGGGCCATCCCCCAAAACGGTTTTATAAAAAAAAAGGAATTAAATAAAATAAATAAAAATAATATAATCAATTAACTTAATTAATCCTGGTAGTTAATCTAATTAAGCCTAATTAATTAACCTAATCACTTTAGTTTAATTGACTAATCCTGTTTAGTTAGTTCAGTCAATGACACGTGGGTCCCACTGGACCCACAGGCCAGATTGACTCGATCGGCCGCCTTTGTTGGTGATGATCTCAACATTGCGTCATCTTGACATCATCGAGACACTATTACGGATAATGTTAGAATTAAATAATTAAATAAATTCTAAAAATGATTTAAAACTTTAGAAAATCATATAAAATAAACCGTAGCTCAGATGAAAATACTTTCTACATGAAAGTTGCTCAGAACGACGATATGAATTCGGAAACGTAGCCCGTTCGTCCGCCACACATCCCTTGCATAGCGAACACGCAACTTTTCCCCTCTGTTTCACCGGTCCGAAAACGCGAAACACCAGGAATGCTTTCCCGGATGTTTTCCCCCTCCGCCGGTAGCACCTATTACTACGTTAGGTCACCCCTAGCACAACGTATTGCCGCATCTTGCTTTTTGTTACATTTGATTGCTCTGTTATTTATTGTGATCCCCCTCCGTTACTCCTTTCCGGTAGGCTCCGAGACCGTTGCTGATACCCCTGTGATCTACTACATCGACGACGACCCCTCCTTCTTGCCAGAGCAACCAGGCAAGCCCCCCCCCCTTGATCACCAGATATCGCCTATTCTTCTCTATACTGCTTGCATTAGAGTAGTGTAGCATATTCTTGCTTTTCGTTGATCCTATTACGATGCATAGCGACATTGTTGCTACATCTGTTGATACCTTACGCAATCCTAAATGCTTAGTATAGGATGCTAGTTTATCATCATTGGCCCTACATTCTTGTCGATGCGCCTTGCTATACTATCGGGCCGTGATCACTTGGGAGGTGATCACGGTATATACTATACATACATACATACATACTATCTGAGATGGTGACTAAAGTCGGGTGACTCATTGAGTACCGCAAGTGATTCCGATGTGGGGATGAAAGGACGGTGGCTCCATCCGGTAGAGGTGGGCACAGGTTCCCACGGCCCCGATTGTACTTTTTGGCGGAGGCGGCAGGCAGGTTGAGACCACCTAGGAGGCAGGTGGGCTGGCCTGTTCGGCGTTCAGCGGATACTTAACACGCTTAACGAGATCCGGGTATTTGATGCAGGTGCGGCCATTTGGTCTATCGCACTAACCATCTACGTGGGAGTAGTTATGGGTATCCGGCGTCGTGGTATCGGCGAAGCCTTCTTGGCGTCGGCGGCGAGTGGCGCGCGCCGGATTGGGCGTAAGCTTTGCACTTGTATTAAGGGGCTAGTTACGCTTCCGGCAGCGTCGCATAACGTCTTGGTGTGCTTTCAGGCGATGGGCCCTGACCCTGGCGCTTCGAGTTTAGACCGGCGTCTTGACCTCTCTGTTGTGCCTAGGTGGGGCTGCGGCGTGTTGATCTTCGAGGCGGGCATGACCCGGGAAAGTGTGTCGGCCAAATGGGATCGGCGTGTTGGGTTATGTGGTGCACCCTGCGGAAGTTAATCTATTGAATAGCCGTGTCCCTCGGTAAAGGGCGACCGGAGTTGTACCTTGACCTTATGACAACTAGAACCGGATACTTAATAAAACACACCCTTCCAAGTTCCACGAGACAACCCGGTGATCGCTCTCTAACAGGCGGCGAGGAGAGGATCGCCGGGTAGGATTATGCTATCGATGCTCTTGGAGATGCTACTTGGAGAGGTTACTTGGAAATGCTACTTGGAGGACTTCAATCTACTCTCTTCTACATCTTTGCAAGGCGGAGGCTGCGAGCGTAGTCTTGACGAGGATTAGCTACCCCCTCGTATTACGGCATTCTGCGATTCGGTCCACCGATATGCCCTTTACACATATACCCATGCATATGTAGTGTAGCTCCTTGCTTGCGAGTACTTTGGATGAGTACTCACGGTTGCTTTCTCCCCTTTTCCCCTTTCCTTTCTTTACGGTTGTCGCAACCAGATCTTTGGAATCGAGGCGAGACGCCACCGTCGATGGCGACTACTACTTTGGAGGTGTCTACTACTACGTGCGAGCTCTTGGCGGCGACCATGAGTAGTTAGGAGGATCCCGAGCAGGAGGCTGCGCCTCTTCGATCTGTATCGGTTTGTGCTAGCCATCTTATGGCAACTTGTATAACTTATATACGTACTCAGATATTGTTGCTTCCGTGACTCGTCTATGATCGAGCACTTGTATTCGAGCCCTCGAGGCCCTGGCTTGTATTATGATGCTTGTATGACTTATTTATGTTTTTAGAGTTGTGTTGTGATATCTTCCGTGAGTCCACGATCTTGATCGTACACGCGTTTGCGTGCATGATTAGTGTCTGATTGAATCGAAGGCGTCTGAGTTAATATCGAGCCATTGCTGTAAAATTCCCTTCCACACTCCTTGGCGAAGTCGAGTCTAGTCACTACAAAACTTTTACTAACATGGCTGTGTGTCTTACGGGCTGCGTTGCCATTGGGTGGTATTAGGATCTTTTACTCCTCGACCTTTACTCGGGACTCGATCTCTCTTCTATTCGGGTTAAATGAATTTTGCTAAATCTAACATTAGGATCTCGTTATCACTTTCACCCGGAGAGCCCCTTATTACTAAGGATCGTCAGCTGCACATGAAGACCCTGAAGATACTCACCGCGGTTAACCCGAGAACTTGTCTTCATCGCGTTTGCAATTCCCCTTCCACCGTCAACCCTTATGGATAACTACTTGCAGTTGTTATTCTTACATTCATCCCCAGTTAGTCTTGTTATTACAAGATACCCCGAAATACTCGTCATTGTTTCGATAATCCTTTGAGCTTATTGCCTTGCTGTTATTTGTCATCTGAATACCCCTACGGATAATTCTCGCACTTATCGAGTATCCGCTTATCCCCAGTTGTTCATATGCTTTTCAAATTACTTGGAAATACTACCCGATCTTCCGAGTATCCTCTTCAAACTATTGCTCGGCAAATACTTGTCTGCTTGCAATATGGATGCTTTCCATATGTGTAGCAATATTCATTAGTATCCTTTGACATGATCATTTTGATCCTATCGATTCAACATGTGTGTGAAAGCACGCAATCATCAATTGATCCTTTTAAATTATCTTTCTGGCTCAGACATCATTTTTGAACATGAGCTGGTTCTCGACCAAACTATTTGTCGTCAATTGCGCCTCTGGTCTATCCAACTTATCCATCCTTGATCAGAGCGTCTGCTTCTAATCCCTTGTTTTGGAAATCATAATTCCTTTGTTATCTAAGCATGGAATTGTTCAGATGTTCTATAATATGATGCCCGTGCATTCTTCTTCCTCTTGTTGAGTATCGATGCTCACATCAGATCCCTTATGGACCATCGGTTCCTTTGTTGGATTCTATCCGACAGTGTCCTTCATATTGAATAACCTTGAGAACCTTTCCATGGGTATATAATGCCTTTGGTAAATTGTATCATCTGCTTTTGAACTTGCTCTACTATCGAGTTTGTGTTAATTACTCCTAAAGTTTGTGGTATATGTTCTAACAAACCCCGATGGCTTGAACCTATGCCTTCCTTAATATCTGTGAACTCAAAAGTTTTCACAAGCCATACTCTTCTGATGTTTCGCCGGATAAAATTTCAACACTGCAACTTCATCGAACGCGAGAAGTGAATGAAAGGTTATGCATTGGAAAAGTGGGAGTCGACCTTGAACTTTGTGTTCATGCCCATGGACACGATGTAGATCCTATCATGGAAGCTTCTTGTAACTATTTCCTTGATATATTATCCTTTTGGTATCGGTGGATTGATCTTTTGCAATCGTGGTTCGAACCATGTTCTCCTTTAAATACCATTTCTCGTGCAAGTTTAAGCACTTGTCTTACGAGAGCAATACCCAGTCCAACCTCTACTTTGATCGGCGTCGAGTATTACCCCCGGTATCTCGAGATTATAATGGAACCGCATAACTTCTTATGAGTTCTTCATCAAGTGCTACATTCTCACTTATTCCAATTTTCACGGGCTCGAGCTATTAAACACTCAAAGACACGATAAGCGAACCGAGTCCGCACTACGGTTCAACAACTTTTAGTAATCTTCTTTACTTACGAGTTTGTACCCGATCACGCCATTCCTAGCCTGTTCGGCTACATCATTACCGTGCAGATTTTCATTGTGCTACTGGGCCCTTCTTCCCGGAGCACAAATTTCGACGATGAGCTAAGCTTATGTTGACTTTCCTCGTCATATCATTTTGCCTTGAACAACAAGCTGGATTCTGTGATGTACCCGTGGTTCCAATAACCTTTTGCTTCATCATTCCTTTGACTTGATGTCATCGCCGATCGATTACACCTTCATGAAATATCTTCGACAATAGTGTCGTGATCATCATCAACATTCCGAGCTCTTCCAGGATATCAATTGAATTCATGATGGGAAATACCATCCTTGCCCCTTGATGATTTGTGTTATCATCGACAACATCCTTGATTTCCCTCTCAACACAAACTTGTTCGTGTTTTGTGTTATACCTTGAGATCCTTGCTACCCAGCATTTGTTCTTCTTTATCTTGGAAGTATTACCATCTTTTATGTCAAGAATGTTGTGAGAATTGCTCCACCTCTTAAGAATTCTTGATATAGTAACACTTCTTCCAATCACCATTCTTTCTTGGTCCTCGTGTTGATTCCAACGAGGTACCAACAAGTGGCGGTGTTGTTTGGATTCCGCCCTTCTAGCAACCCTATTGCTTTGAAGTTAATGGTCGGCCGTTCATTCTTAGACTATTGATTATTGAATCACCATTCCAATGTTAGCCGTGCAACCCAGCCCATATTTCGGGCGCACCTTTCAACCATTGTTAAATTGTGTATGTTTTCCTCAAGCATACATCAATATATCATTTTGATCTGAGAAATGTTATCTCCTTGTTCATGTAATGGTGGAAATCCATCTTTTGTTAATCTCGATGAATTGCCGTTGAATTCCATCAGCCACCTCCTCATCCTCTCGTTGGTTTACCGATGAACTCTTGTTTCGGAACTGGATTCCATGGTTCATCTCCCGAGAATCTTCGATGTCATCTCGTCAATTTGTACCGCACCTTTTCTCCTCAAGCATCGTGGGTTTGAGGTATCCTAACACCGATCAGATCTGAATCTCGGTCAGATATGATGGTTGGAACATTTTTCCAAGAGTTATAACACTGGTCTTTTATGACCCGGTAAGGTGGTATCATTCCTGGCACACCTGGCCGAAGGACCTAGTGTTATAGTTTCCTTTTTAACAAGGTTAACCCTTTTTACATGAGGGAATTGAATTCCTTGTTTAATAAGTTTATCCTGATGGATCGTTTGTGTATCCAAAGTCTGACCTTTGCTTGAAGACCTTGCCAACGCTACCTCGAAGAATGTCTGTAGTACTCCGATTTTCAATAAGAACATTTGAAGCACAATGCTAAATATTCTTTGTCCATTATCCAAACACCGTTGTATGGATAATGTCATGAAAATTTCTCTCCCCTTTCCTAAAGGGTTTTCTAAATTATATCCTGTCATTGATATCATGCTCTGCTTGTCCTTGGGAAGGATATACCCCTGAAATATGTGTTTAAACGCATTTTCCTTTCCATTGTTTTGTTTAGCCTTTCTTGTAATCTACTTAACTAAGCAGTGATAATTCCCTGCTTATGTAAACACCTCGTGTACAACTTTGTCGATAAGACCTGTTGCTTTTGTTGATGGCATCCGGTAACCACTTATGGACAAGAACTTTGCCTTTTGGTCCGCCTCGTTCAATAAGGGAAAATTTCTCTCTTCGTTCCCCGTCCTTGGTACCGACATTGTTGCGGCATAGGCGACAAGCTATTCACTCACATGCCTCCCTGTCGCGGCTATGCAAGATGTCACCGCCCTTCCTACTTTAACCCACATGGTGGGCCCATAACCCACAGTTCCACAGGATCGAAACCTGACTCTCCTATACACCCTGTTGTCAAAGTTATTCCTCGCGTTTGACTTTGTATGTAATTCATGGGCCACCAGCCTGTTGATCTATCCAGGTATCAGATGCAATGCTTAATTACATTACTCTAAACCCCTTCAACAGTTCGTTTCAGACATGGAACGATTTCATGCCCGCTCGAAACTTTCCATGATACCTCCTTACCTTACTCTCGATATTTTCTTAAGATTCAATTCGAGAGTTACTTTCTGCCACCTTCCCCGATGATATCGACCGATAGTCAACCTTGTAGAGGTTCGTTCTCCCGGAATACCCCCTTATTATTTCGTAAGTATGATGGAACCCCCGAAGAAAAGATACCGACTTTATCTTGATGACTTGAAGCAGAGAAATGAAGACATCAATGTATTGGACCGGCCTCTTCGAGAAGAGCAAGCCAGCATGAGAAGACCCGCTAGATTCTTTACCAAACCTTCCCCCTTTCACTACCTCTTAAATCTCGGGACGAGATTTCTTGTAGTGGAGGAGAATTGTGGCCTTGGGATAATCATGCTATAGTAATCTCACGTTAATGGTGCCACGTCACCTTTGTCACTGTAATTAATCTCGGGTTAATTCAAAACCGTTTCAAAATTCAAATTCAAATTAATGTCAACAAATAAAGTTTTCAAATATATAAAACAAAATGTTCGGGTTGTGCCAAAAATGGCATAGGTATTTATAGTGCAGCAAACTCATTTTTAGAAATGGCCTAAATGATTTAAAATGAAATAAAACAGAATAGAAAATGAATAAAAGAAAGAAAATACAAAAAAAAAGAAAAAGAACCCAGCAGGCCACCGGCCCAACTGGGCAGGCCCAAACCGGCCCAGCCGGCCACTCCCCCCCACTCCCCTTATCCACCCCCAGGGCCCGAACCGCCACCGACACTCCCCACTCCTCCCCAAAAATATCTCCTTCCCCCTCTCCCCCGATTTGGATCGGGATCGAGGAGGAGGCCATCGACGCCGTCGCCCGTCGCCGCCTGGACCTCGCTGGCGCCTCTTCCTCGTCGGCCTGCTTCCTCCTCCCCGCCGGCCTGCTCCCACGACGCCTGTCGTCCCCGTCGCCCCCCTCAACCCCTGCTGCCACAGACCCTGCGAACCCCGGTGAGGCCCCGGGCTCTCGCCCCCTCTCCTCGCACTCTCTCGCCCCGCGACCGTCGCCACGCCTCGCGTGCTCCGGCCCAGCGCTCACAGCAGGCGGGCAGCGCGCCCTGGACCTGTGGCACCAACCGCCGAACCGCCCCTTCCTCACTGCGCCCGCAGACGCTTCGCCATCGCTGCCGTGGCTGACCCTGTTCTACCTCACCGTGGCGCCCTCCACGTGGCTCTCCGCTCCTGGCGCGGAGCTTCGTGACCGCATGCCGCCGCCCGCACTTATTCTTGCCCGAGGCCGTGGCCTCCCGTCTGCGGCTGGGCGTGCACCCGCTCATGCCCCGGTCGTGCTCGGCACCACCGACCGCGCACAGCCTTGCCTTTCCTTTTTGCGCTACTCACCGGCGGCCCTCTCGGCAACACCAAGACGGTGCCGGCGCGCCCTCTCTGCCGCCTCGCTCGCGCCATGGCCACCCCTTTCTTTGCCTTGCTCTGGCCGACGCACGTGCCACCCCTGCGTCCGTCTCCGCTTTGCCAGCGGCGGCCGAGCCCCTACTGTGGCCACGGCCTCGTCCGCATCTCAAGGGGCGGCGCCTAGCTGCGAGGGCTATCGCCGCCGGGTTGCGCTTGTAACCGGCGCCCGTTATGCCCACAGCCCTATGACAAGTGGGGCCATCCCCGTAACGGTTTTATAAAAAGGAATTAAATAAAATAAATAAAAATAATATAATTAATTAACTTAATTAATCACGGTAGTTAATCTAATTAAGCCTAATTAATTAACCTAATCACTTTAGTTTAATTGACTAATCCTGTTTAGTTAGTTCAGTCAATGACACGTGGGTCCCACTGGACCCACAGGCGATTTGACTCGATCAACCGCCTTTGTTGGTGATGATCTCAGCATTGCGTCATGCTGACATCATCAGACACTATTCTGGATAATGTTAGAATTAAATAATTAAATAAATTCTAAAAATGATTTAAAACTTTAGAAAATCATATAAAATAAACCGTAGCTCAGATGAAAATACTTTCTACATGAAAGTTGCTCAGAACGACGATACGAATTCGGAAACGCAGCCTGTTCGTCCGCCACACATCCCTAGCATAGCGAACACGCAACTTTTCCCCTCTGTTTCACCGGTCCGAAAACGCGAAACACCAGGAATGCTTTCCCGGATGTTTTCCCCCTCCGCCGGTAGCACCTATTACTACGTTAGGTCACCCCTAGCACAACGTATTGCCGCGTCTTGCTTTTTGTTACATTTGATTGCTCTATTATTTGTTGTGATCCCCCTCCGTTACTCCTTTCCGGAGGCTCCGAGACCGTTGCTGATACCCCTGTGATCTACTACATCGACGACGACCCCTCCTTCCTGCCAGAGCAACCAGGCAAGCCCCCCCTTGATCACCAGATATCGCCTATTCTCCTCTATACTGCTTGCATTAGAGTAGTGTAGCATATTCTTGCTTTTCGTTGATCCTATTACGATGCATAGCGACATTGTTGCTACATCTGTTGATACCTTACCGCAATCCTAAATGCTTAGTATAGGATGCTAGTTTATCATCATTGGCCCTACATTCTTGTCGACCGCCTTGCTATACTATCGGGCCGTGATCACTTGGGAGGTGATCACGGGTATATACTATACATACATACATACATACTATCTGAGATGGTGACTAAAGTCGGGTCACTCATTGAGTACCGCAAGTGATTCGATGTGGGGATGAAAGGACAGGTGGCTCCATCCGGTAGAGGTGGGCTGGGTTCCCGCGGCCCCGATTGTTACTTTCTTGCGGCGGGCGGCAGGGCAGGTTGAGACCACCTAGGAGGCAGGTGGGCTGGCCTGTTCGGCGTTCGCGGATACTTAACACGCTTAACGAGATCTGGGTATTTGATCCGAGTCGGCCATTTGGTCTATCGCACTAACCATCTCGTGGGAGTAGTTATGGGTATCCCGGCGCCGAGGTATCGGCGAAGCCTTCTTGGCGTCGGCGGCGAGTGCGCGCTACCGGATTGGAGCGTAAGCCTGCACTTGTATTAAGGGGCTAGTTACGCTTCCGGCAGCGTCGCAACGCGTCTTGAGGTGTGCTCAGGCGATGGGCCCGGACCCTGCGGCGCTCGAGTTTAGACCGGCGTCTTGACCTCTGTTGTGCCTAGGTGGGGCTGCGGCGTGTTGATCTTCCGAGGCGGGCATGACCCAGAAAGTGTGTCCGGCCAAATGGGATCGGCGTGTTGGGTTATGTGGTGCACCCTGCAGTGAAGTTAATCTATTGAATAGCCGTGTCCCTCGGTAAAGGGCGACCGGAGTTGTACCTTGACCTTATGACAACTAGAATCGGATACTTAATAAAACACACCCTTCCAAGTTCCACAGACAACCCGGTGATCGCTCTCTAACAGGCAGGACGGCGAGAGGATCGCTGGGTAGGATTATGCTATGCGATGCTCTTTGGAGATGCTACTTGGAGAGGTTACTTGGAGATGCTACTTGGAGGACTTCAATCTACTCTCTTCTACATCTTTGCAAGGCGGAGGCTGCGAGCGTAGTCTTCGACGAGGATTAGCTATCCCCTCTTATTACGGCATTCTGCGATTCAGTCCACTAATATGCCCCTTACACATATACCCATGCATATGTAGTGTAGCTCCTTGCTTGCAGTACTTTGGATGAGTACTCACGGTTGCTTTCTCCCCCTTTTCCCCTTTCCTTTCTTTACGGTTGTCGCAACCAGATCTTTGGAATCGAGGCGAGACGCCACCGTCGATGGCGACTACTACACCGGAGGTGTCTACTACTACGTGCGAGCTCTGCGGACGACGACCGGAGTACTTAGGAGGATCGAGGCGGGAGGCTGCGCCTCTTTCAATCTGTATCCCGGTTTGTGCTAGCCATCTTATGGCAACTTGTATAACTTATATGCGTACTCAGATATTGTTGCTTCCACTGACTTCGTCTATGATCGAGCACTTGTATTCGATCCTCGAGGCCCCTGGCTTGTATTATGATGCTTGTATGACTTATTTATGTTTTTAGAGTTGTGTTGTGATATCTTCCCGTGAGTCCCTGATCTTGATCGTACACATTTGCGTGCATGATTAGTGTACGATTGAATCGGGGGCGTCACAAGATCGTCTCCTCTAGCCATATGTATGTGTAGGATATAATCCTCAATCCAGACTCCGTGGTCTGTTGTTCCGTCATATGCCTCTATGTTTACGGGTTTGAATCCCGCTGGAAATTCATGATCCAGTACCTCATCGGTGAAACATAGTGGGTGTGCGGTGCCCCTGTATTTAGGTGTGCCATTATCTTCAAACACTCGGCGTGTTGTGTTTCTTCCTGGAGCCTTCTTTTTTGGCCCATAGATGGACCTGACCGGGCCATCCTTTTTGCGAGGATCCTTATGTGGATCGTGTGCGGCGCTGCTTGCCGCTCTTAGCCTGTCCTCTGGTCGTCTATCCGGCCAGGCGGCCTCTTTGTTTTTTGACTGTGGGGGCTCTACGGCCTCCTCGTCAAATTCGGGCAACAGCTTGCGCTTCGGGTAGCTCTTTGCTTGGTGACTATCGCCGTATTTATCTGCAGTCTTGAGTACTTTGCTCCATCTCATTCTGAGTACGTCTTCCGCTGTTTTGAGCTTCCGATTCTGCTTCTTCAAACTTCTTGCAGTGGAGACGAGCCTTTTGTGAAGGTTCTTATGCTCCGGTGATGTGTCCGACGTGAGATCGTCTGGACTGTTGTTTTCGTCGGGGATGGGTTGCTCGTCCAATTCATCCTGTTCGGATGGTTGCTTGGTGGCATGTTAAATGCGTCCTTGGTTCGCCTGCTCTACTGGTGGGTCGAGTATGGGTCTTGTTGTTATCGAGGCGGGACTTCGGGCGGCGCTTGCGTCGCCGTTTTGGTTGTTTTTTGGGGGAATTATCCTTCACCGCGTCCCGTTGTTCCTCGTTATCGCTTCCTTTTGGTGTATCCACCATGTATACGTCGTGAGTTGAGGTGGCTTTCCAGTGCCCAGTAGGCGCTGGTTCTTGGTCATATCTGGCATCGTCGTCCATACCGTCGATGTCTTCGGAGTTGAAGTGCAGCACGTCGGTTAGGTCGTCGACAGTGGCTGCGAAGTGGGTGGTGGGTGGGTTTTGAATTTCTTCGTCGTCCGCATCCCAATCGTCCTGACCGTGATCCAGCCAGGGCTCTCCTGATAATGAGAGATACTTTAGCGAATTTAGGACGTCGCCAAAAGGTGAGTGCTGAAAGATGTCCGTAGCGGTGAACTCCATGATCGGCGCCCAACCGGATTCGATTGGTAGGGGCGCGAGGGGTTCAGAGTTCGGCGAGGAGTTCGGAACCTCGGAGTCACGAGCTTCACAAGGGACAAGGTCAGTATTCGGCTCCATCGCCGTAGTGGTTGCAGCCCCCGAGGCGGTGTCTAGCCACCCGTCCTCGGTCTGCGCAGCCAGCTCCGAATTGAGGGTCAGAGCGGACTCGTGTGCGGCCTCCAGGGCACTGTCCGGCAGCAGAGCTAAGTCATGCCCATCGTGATAGTGTGGCGCGCTCGGCTGTGGCTCGAATCCATCGAAGATCAAGTCTCCGCGGATGTCAGCCGTGAAGTTCAGACTTCCAAATCTGACCTGACGGCCAGGGGCATGGCTTTCGATCTGCTCCAGATGGCCAAGTGAATTGGCCCGCAGTGCAAAGTCGCCGAATATGAAGATCTGTCCGGGGAGAAAAGTCTCACCCTGGACTACGTCGTTGTTGATGATGATCGAAGGAGCCATCGAGCCTATCGGTGACGACACAGAGGAACTCTCAATGAAAGCACCAATGTCGGTGTCAAAACCGGCGGATCTCGGGTAGGGGGTCCCAAACTGTGCGTCTAGGCGGATGGTAACAGAAGACAAGGGACACGATGTTTTTACACAGGTTCGGGCCCTCTCGATGGAGGTAAAACCCTACTCCTGCTTGATTGATATTGATGATATGGGTAGTACAAGAGTGGATCTACCACGAGATCAAGGAGGCTAAACCCTAGAAGCTAGCCTATGGTATGATTGTTGTTTTCTACGGACTAAAACCCTCCGGTTTATATAGACACCGGAGAGGGATAGTGTCGGTGTCAAAACCGGCGGATCTCGGGTAGGGGGTCCCGAACTGTGCGTCTAGGCGGATGGTAACAGGAGGCGGGGACACGATGTTTTACCAGGTTGGGCCCTCTCGATGGAGGTAAAACCCTACGTCTGCTTGATTAATATTGATGATATGGCTAGTACAAGAGTAGATCTACCACGAGATCGAGGAGGCTAAACCCTAGAAGCTAGCCTATGGTATGATTGTTGTAATGTATGTTGTCCTACGGACTAAAGCCCTCCGGTTTATATAGACACCGGAGGAGGCTAGGGTTACACAGTCGATTACAATGGTAGGAGATCTACATATCCGTATTGCCAAGCTTGTCTTCCACGCTAAGGAAAGTCCCATCCGGACAAGGGACGGAGTCTTCAATCTTGTATCTTCGTAGTCTTGGAGTCCGGCGGATAATGATAGTCCGGCTGTCCGGACACCCCCTAGTCCAGGATTCCCTCAGTAGCCCCCGAACCAGGCTTCAATGACGATAAGTCCAGCGCGTTTATAGTCTTCGGCGTTGCAAGGCGGGTTCTCCCTTCAAATTCCATGTACTGCGAGCGGTGTCGGCTTTATCTTGAATACTGTGTTCCTCGGCTTCTACGCCAAATAATGGCCCTCTTCCACGCGTCGCACGAATGCAAAAAGCCAGGGCGTATTTTACATTCCACCCCCTAGTCGTGCGAGTCGTCCGCCTATAAAAGAGGCAAGAATCCAGATCCAAACCACACCGTCTTCCTCCCGCGAATATCTCATCGAAGTGCCTTTGACCTAAAGATCCATTCCATCATGGATCATCGATGCGGCTCTTCTTCACGCGCTCCCAGCCCACCGCCGGGGAATTGGAGGAGGTGCTCGTTGCACTGTGAGCTTGTGAAGCTCCAAGCGGGGATTTCTCCTCGGCCTTCATGGTCCCGATCCGGGCGGACTGGTTACTTATCAAGGTGGGAGGCAGGCGGAGGACACTCCAAGCCCCAATAAAGGGGAGCGTGTATGCTTCGTCCCCTATCTGATAAGGGGACTCGGATTCCCAATACATCCGTTCCTCCGCGGGCTCCTGGAGTTCTACGGACTTCAGCTCCACCACCTGACGCCCGCCTCTGTCCTGCATATCGCGGGCTGCGTAGCTCTTTGTGAGCTATTCCTGGGCATTGAGCCCCATTTCGCACTGTGGAAGAGGTTGTTTTGCCTCGTACCCCGTTCTTACGAGGGGTCCATACATCAAGTGGGCGGCACCGAAATATGGCGCATCGTCGGGACCGGATACCTATCCGGTACTCCTAAGAAGGCGTCCGAAGACTGGCCCTCGGAGTGGTTTTACATAGGAGGCGCCCGCTACGGACCAGTCCGGATCGGCCTCCGGAGTTTAGTGTTGCTCCCTTGAAAAAGCGCCTCATTTGGCGCCCATGAGCCCCGATTGGAGGAAGACAAGAGCGTCCATTACTTGATGGGCGAATAAGATTAATGGCCCATTCGGTTTGACCATGATCGAGTCATGGCGACATGCATCGGCGTGGGGTACAGCCATTGCAATCTGAGGCCACCCCATGTGGGATTTCAGCGGGAAGACGATGCCACCGGCATGGCGCAAAAGGGCGGATTCGACCAAGGATCTGGTAGAGATCTGTCCCTTTGTACAAGGGGAGAAGGAGGACTTCTTCGCACGAACCCTTTGAATGGGTTTTCCATGATCAATCCTAGAGGATGGGTAAGTGAACACCTTGAAGGGTTCAACTCATGCTTTCGAAGTTTAGGCTTCTTATATTATGTCTTGGCGCGGGATCTCGTCGGTTGTGGAGGACATGGTAAGTCTGCTCCGTGGCCGAGGATCGAGAAGATCCTGGATCCGGCCTCGAAGAGGACCGGACATCGAGGTGGAGCTGATCGACGGGTGTTTCACCAGCTCAGCATAGACAATGCTTTGGTCGCCATTACGGCGGACTACCCGGACTAAGTCCGGCTTCCTGTGACCGCGACGAAGTCGGGACACCATTATATCTTCCTGCCCATTTCTAACCTTCACGAGCGACGGTATTTTGCAGGGAGAGCCGTTACGGCAGGAAGCTGAGCCCGCGGTGGCTGACCAACAAAGGTCAGTCCGGACCAGCAGGCGGAAAAGGAGCGCGGTGCGGGCGGAAACATCGCCGAAAAGGTATAGCTTGTATTTAAATTTTCAGAGCAACGTTCCGAGGAAACGCCTGAGTGCTCAAGATCTGTGTAGGAGAAAAAGCGCTCGCTGGACTGCGGGCGTAGAAGTTGCCGATCCGACCTACACCGGCCAGGCTCCAGCGCCCGGCCTGGAGGGGGAGGCAAGCGCAAGACACGGACCGGGTCCTTCTCCAACGGAGGACACCGACAGATGTCGCCACCAAGTGCGAGGTGGAGAGCGCCATGAACCATAGGCGTTGCGAACAGTATTTCGTGAGCGTGCTTTTCCCCGAGGCATTGGGTGCCTTTAACGCAGGGGGCGCATCTCCGTGCCGCTCAAGATGGTTTTACGAGCCACGGAGGGTATGTGAAAGACACACGGGTAAGGGAATTTCATGGTTGTATATACCAATAACCCCGAGACTTAAAGTAGTTATGTTAACTGATTTAAGGATCATTTGAAAATCTGAGCTCTTCTGAGAAGAACGCCCAGCTATCTCGGGGCTGCAAGATTGCAAGGCCCAACTTGAGGCCGCACTTGTTGCGCAGGAGGAGAGGCATAAAGACCCCTCCGGTAACACATTTTATTAATAAATATAAGCGCTATGCGGCATGCGCATGAGTCTAATAATGACATTGCAGTACCGCGGACAAGATCCGGACAGCAAGTATTCTGTGCCAGCTAAAGGCGGCAAGAGTGTGCTGAATAGGGTTCAGCGAGAAAGGAACAAGCTCCAGGATGCCAACGCCAAGCTCGGAGAAGAGCTGAAAGGCGTTCGGGCGAGCTGTCCGGCTCCGTTAAGGAGAATCGGCCGCGCGGCATTTATAGTAAGTGCTTGGCGGACTCTTTTGAAAAGAAGAGTTCGGCGAGGAAGTATTTTGACATGATTTGTCTTGTAGGTATACTCACGGGTCGTCTGCGGAGGAGATGTCCATATCAGCGGGTGATCAACTTCCCGAACTGTTGCGGCTGCTCGAGCGAGTTCGGCAGGCAATGGCGGCGTCGTTCGGGCTTTATGGCCAGCCCTCACCCTACCGAAGGCCTCGGGAGCTTGCGGAGAAACTGCAGGAGTGCGGCAGCGCTTCCGTTTGTGGAAGATTTCGCTTGCCGTCAAGGTGCCGAGGAGGCTTGGGCCATGGTGAAGCAGCGGTACAAGAGGCGGATCCCAACCATATGGCGAAGTTGGACGGTGGGGCCCGATGGGAAGGAGATCCCGTGAGTTTAGTGTACAACCAGGTAGAGTTGGCTGCTAAATTTTCCCAACGGGATGTAAACTAGACAGACTGTTAGGCGGGATTGAGGAGGAATACAATCGATAAATTTGACAATGTATGTTATCCTTTAAATTGACATGTGAAATGCCTTCTAGCGGATTGTAGATCGTTTGTCTTTGCCGACCTTTTTGCTTCAACCTCGGAACCCTAGAGTCCGTGTGTGTCGAATACCTCTTTGGTTGAGAAACAAGCTGTGGTATGCATGGAGACCCGGCGTAGGGGTCATTAGTGCTTTATCGGACAAGTGCCCAACTAGTTATGTTATATTACATGGTTAGTAAGAAACATCTTCCGGGAGAATAGTTCCGTTAAGGGTTCCTTTGCAGGAGGCATGCCCTAAAGTGCATGTCGGACTGCAAAAGCGATAAAACATCTGGGGCAGATAGATAAATAGGTAAAAGTCATCTTTTAAATCACCGACCGAATATTCCCTTAAAACGCTAGCTTTCGGCTTCACCGGTCGAGGTACACATCCGGTGACCGGCAATAACAATCAGAGGTGCTCCTTTACCTCCTAGCCGAACAATCGGGAACATAGGGGTAAGCACAGAGCGAGCAACCCAGCTTGGCCAAAACTTAAGTCATATCGATGCATATAATGGCGAGTAAAAGGTACATGTGGAAGCTTGACACATGTCTTTGGTCTGAAACCCATATAATTGAGCTTCGTAAAAGAAGCCCCGGGAATAATGAGTGCGAATGGCACATCATGCGTATGCAAAAATGCGAAAATAGGCCCGTAAGGGCTTTTAAAAAAAAGGATAAAAAGAGAAACGAAAGACAACCGATGTGTAAAAAGTTTGGACGGGGGAAGGGGACGAACTCTTAGTCCGGCGCTAGGCATAGAATCGTCGGAGGCGGGCTGCATTCCATGGGTTTGGCTCGAGTCGGTTATCCGACGCATTTCGTAGATGGTATGCTCCGCCGGTCAAGGCTTGATCGATAATGAAGGGGCCCTCCCATTTGGGCTTGAGCTTGTCCTTTTTCTTGTCCGGCAGGCGCAAAACTAGTTCACCAACGTTGTAAGTCTTGGCCCGTACTTCTCTGCTTTGATATCTTCGGGCCTGCTGCTGATAAAATGCGGAACGAGCCTTCGCGACGTCACGTTCTTCCTCCAATGTGTCCAAGCTGTCCTGCCGATCAAGCTCGGCCTCTCTTTCCTCATACATGCGCACTCGAGGTGAGTCATGAATAATGTCACAGGGCAAGACTGCCTCTGCGCCGTATACCATAAAAAATGGTGTGAATCCAGTAGTACGGTTAGGCGTTGTCCGCAGCCCCCAGAGTATGGAGTCAAGCTCCTTGACCCATTGTGTGTCGGATTTAGTAAGTGACCTCACTAATCTGGGTTTAATGCCGCTCATTATTAGACCATTTGCTCTTTCCACTTGACCGTTGGTTTGAGGGTGATAAACTGAAGCATAGTCGAGCTTGATGCCCATATTTTTGCACCATGACTTAACCTCATTGGCTGTGAAGTTCGTGCCGTTGTCGGTGATGATGCTGTGGGGGACTCCGTAATGGTGTACCACCCCTGATATAAAGTCTATCACTGGTCCAGACTCTGCTATTTTGACCGGTTTGGCCTCTATCCATTTGGTGAATTTATCAACCATGACCAATAGGTACCTTTGCTTGTGGGTTCCCCCTTTAAGGGGTCCAACCATGTCAAGCCCCCAGACCGTGAACGGCCAGATAATGGGTATGGTTTTGAGGGCGGTGGGTGGCATATGGCTCTGATTAGCAAAGAGCTGACAATCAACGCATCGCTGGACCAAGTCTGTAGCCGCTGCCGAGCCGTCGGCCAATAAAATCCTGTACGGAATGCCTTTCCTACAAGGGCCCGGGCTGCTGCGTCGTGTCCGCCTAGTCTGGCATGAATTTCAGCCAGGAGGTTTCGCCCTTCTTCTTCGGAGATACACCTCTGAAGGACTCCGGTTGTACTTTTCTTGTAAAGTTCTCCCTCATGGACCTTGTAGGCTTTTGATCGCCGGACTATGCAGCGGGCCTCGTTTTGGTCTTTGGGAAGTTCTTGCCTAAGCAAGTAGGCTAGAAAGGTTACATCCACGCGGCGATTCGCCATTATAACGTAATGAAGGTGTTATGTCGTCTGCTGAGTCATCGATTGATGCGGTTTTTTCCGGTTTATCGCTACCGGGCTCCTCTTCCCATAGTACGGATGGCTTGAAGAGCCATTCTAGGAAGATATTTGGAGGGACAGCATCACGTTTCGCACCGATGCGTGCCAGGACGTCGGCCGCTTGGTTATTATCTCGGGCTATGTGATGGAATTCAAGTCCTTCAAACCGAGCTGACATTTTTAGGACAGCGTTGCGATATGCTGCCATTTTCGGATCCTTGGCGTCAAAGTCTCCCTTTATTTGGGATATTGCAAGGTTGGAATCCCCACGCACCTCTAGGCATTGAATGCCCATGGAGACCGCCATCCGGAGACCATGTAACAGGGCCTCGTATTCGGCTGCATTGTTGGAGTCCGTGTACATTATTTGAAGTACATCTTGGATTGTATCTCTGTTGGGGACGTCGATCTGACGCCAGACCCCGATCCGCCAACATTTTGGAGCCGTCGAAATGCATAGTCAATTGGAGTATCGCCGTACTCTTTAGGGAGTTCGCTTGAGTGCGTCAATGACGAAGTCAGCCAAAACTTGTGACTTTATAGCTCGTCGAGGTTTGTAAGTTATGTCGAATGGTAAGAGCTCAATGGCCCATTTGCAATCCACGCCCGTTGCGTCGCGGTTATTTATAATGTCATTGAGTGGTACTTCAGAGGCCATTGTTATCGAACACTCTTGAAAGTAGTCTTTGGAGCTTTCGAGATGCCATGAACACCGCATATGCTATCTTTCGATAGTGCGGGTAACGGATTTGCAGGGGTTAACGGTGGATACATAATACACTGGTTTTGAAGAGGGAATTTATGCCCTTTCGTCGCTCGTTCGACGACGAGGACCGTGCTTACAACTTGATGTGTTGCTGCGATGTATAACAACATTGGTTCGCCAGCAGTGGGTGCAGCCAGGACGGTTGTTGCCAAGTATGGCCTTTATTTCTTCGAGTCGGCGGTGGCAGCATCCGTCCACTCGAAGTGTTCGGTGCTTTGAGGAGGCAATAAAGGGCAACGCCTTTTCTCCTAGACGGAGATAAAGCGGCTTAAGGATGCCACGCATCTGTTAATTTTGTATTTGTTTGAGGTCCTTTGCAATATCCAACTGTGTGAGCACGGATTTTAGCGGATTTGCTTCAATTCCTCTACGGATACAATGAAGCCCAAAGAGCTTTCGGCTGTATGCCAAAACGCATTTTCGGATTCAACTTGATGTCATATGCTCCGAGGTTTTCGAATGTGAGCCTCAAATCGTCTACTAGGGTTTCGGCGTGTTTTGTTTTGACGACACGTCGTCTCGTATGCTCTCATTGTTTTGCCGATCTGGGTGGCGGACATGTTTGAATCATGCGCCGATATGTTGCGCCGCATTTTTAAGTCCGAAGGGCATCGTGTTGAAGCAGAATGGTCCATATGGAGTGATGAATGCTGTTGTGGCTTGGTGCTTCGCCATCTTGATTTGATGATAGCCGAGTATCGCCCGTGAAGCACAACTAATCGTGTTCTTTGTGGCATCGATAATTTGATCGATCGGGGAGAGGAAGGGATCCTTTGGGCAAGCCTTATTGAGGTCTTCAAAATCGACTACGCAGGCGCCAGGATTTATCCTTCTTTGGTACCATCACCAGATTTGCTAGCCAGTCCGGATGTTTGATATCTCTAATGAATCGGCTTCCAATAGTTTGGCTAGCTCTTCTCCCATTGCTGTCTTTTGGGTTCGGAAAATCGCGAAGAGCCTGTTTGAGTGGCTTAAATCCTTTTAGGATGTTGGCTGTGTTCTGCCAACCTGCGTGGGATTCCGGGCATGTCCGAAGGATGCCAAGCGAAGATATCCCAATTTTCCCGAAGGAATTCGCGATCTTGGCGTCTCGCCTACTTGGTTCAATTGTGCCTCGATGGAGGCCGTCTTTGTTGGGTCCGTTGGATGGACCTGGAACTTTATTATTTCATCTGCTGGTTTGAAGGAGGTGGACTTGGATCTTTTATCGAGTATCACATCGTCCCTGTTCACCGTAGAGTGCAGCGCTGTGAGTTCTTCTGCCGCTAAGGCTTCGGATAGTGCCTCGAGGGCTAGTGCGGCTGTCTTGTTTTCGGCGCGGAGTGCTATGTCCGGATCACTAGCGAGAATGATTATTCCGCTGGGCTCAGGCATTTTGAGCTTCATGTACCCGTAATGAGGTACTGCTTGAAAAATTGTGAATGCCTCTCGCCCTAATATGGCGTGATACCGCTGCTGAGCGGGCCACAGGCGTGACTTCTTCGGATCTGTAATTGTCAAGAGGCGAACACCACATCAAGTGTGATTTTTCCAAAGGCAGCGCTTCCGGCTAGGGATTATTCCTCTAAAGGTTGTCTGCTTCGCTCATTACGGCTCAATCGATTTCCATTTTTCGCGAGTTTCCTCGTAAATGAGGTTTAGTCATTTGCCGCCATCCATGAGGACTTTTGTCGGTCTAAAGCCGTCCACTATGGGACTAAGTACCGGTCAGTTTGGTGCTCGTTGTTCGGAATTTAGGCTCGTCATGGCGTTGAAGGTAATAGCTGTGTCCTCCATGGATTTCTTTGTTGCTACTTGGTAGACTTGGCGAGTCCATGGATTGTTCGCTTTCGCATATTGTTTGATCACGAAGGTCTCAAGAAGGCTATTGATACCGTCTTGGTATTGTTGAGTGGTTTCCGGGCTAGAAGTTCCTCGCCACTTTTGGCCACCTTTGTAATATCCAACATGCTCGAAGGCTATCTGTTGGGACGGCTCCCTCTGCACTATGAAGTTTACAGGGTCCATTGAACCATCCCTCCAGTAGGGTTCCGTTTCCCTTATTGGGTTTCTGTTTTTTCGTTTTTGCCTCTGGGGCCAGAGTGTAAGGCGCCCTTTTACTGCGGACTGGGTTTGGGGCCGGATTATCCCAAAATTGATTTTCAGTTTTCCGGAAACTCTCCATCGCACAGTACTTTCGTACTATGGACGCCAGATCGGTGAAGCGCGTAATTCTGCGACGATCAATGGCGTTTAGGATTCCCTTGTCCGTGCAGTTATTGCAGAAGATTGAGATTGCGTTTTCCTCTCGGCAGTCCTTTATCCTGTCCATAACCAGGAGAATCGCCCGATAATGATGTCTTGTTTACGAAGGTTCTTGCCGTATTAGAGATAGATCGCATATGTCTGGGCGGGTGGGTGGAATAAAATCCGGATCCCTGCCCATCTTGGGGCTCAAAGGCCGAGGGGTTTCCAAATTCAGAAGCTTGGTTTGCTGGACACAATCCAGCAAGTCCGGAGCGATGCATGATTTTAAGTTCAATGCTCGATCGAAGTCCGTCCCTCCGCGGGAATCCGGCGTGGAGGGTTCGGGAATCCGGACATGAATTGTTTTCAACATAGGCAAAGAGTTGCCGTGTTGCTCTTGTACCACTGTGATGTGGTGGGTGGCCTGGGGAGAGTTAATCTCTCTCAGATCGGTTTTAAGCCCAATCTGGTTGTAGTCCGTAGCGACTCCCAGGGCTGCGATGCGATCCAAGAGCTCGTTAACAGATGAGAGCTCTATTGGGTCCAACTGTTCGGCAGCTTTAGGGCTGACGCGAAGATTGCTTCTGACGACTTGCGAGGTCATTGTCGAAGCGGTGGCCGGACATGCGGTCATAAGAAAACCACCGAGCTGGATAGTTTGGCTGGCGGCCAAGGCCCCTTCGGCGAAAACACCGTCTTTGAAGACGGGTGGTGGCATCCACTCTATCGGTGACGACACAGAGGAACTCTCAATGAAAGCACCAATGCCGGTGTCAAAACCGGCGGATCTCGGGTAGGGGGTCCCGAACTGTGCATCTAGGCGGATGGTAACAGGAGGCGAGGACACGATGTTTTTACCGAGTTGGGCCCTCTCGATGGAGGTAAAACCCACGCCCCTGCTTGATTAATATTGACAATATGGGTAGTACAAGAGTAGATCTACCACGAGATCGAGGAGGCTAAACCCTAGAAGCTAGCCTATGGTATGATTGTTGTAATGTATGTTGTCCTACGGACTAAAGCCCTCCGATTTATATAGACACCGGAGGAGGCTAGGGTTACACAGAGTCGGTTACAATGGTAGGAGATCTACATATCCGTATTGCCAAGCTTGCCTTCCACGCCAAGGAAAGTCCCATCCGGACACGGGACGGAGTCTTCAATCTTGTATCTTCGTAGTCTTGGAGTCCGGCGGATAATGATAGTCCGGCTGTCCGGACACCCCCTAGTCCAGGACTCCCTCAGCTAGGGTTACACAGAGTCGGTTATAATGGTAGGAGATCTACATATCCATATCGCCAAGCTTGCCTTCCACGCCAAGGAAAGTCCCATTCGGACACGGGACGAAGTCTTCAATCTTGTATCTTCATAGTCTTGGAGTCCGGCCGATGATGATAGTTCGGCTATCCGGACACCCCCTAGTCTGGGACTCCCTCAAGGAGCCTGTTGGCCATGACCTTGTCGTCGCCCTGGCCTTCAGGACGGTCTCCTCATACACCAGCAGGAAAACCACTGGGTTCACTGTGCCGTCATAGCGCAGCGGCATCTTTGGCTTGAAATTGGGCGGCCATTGCACCCGCAGTAAGGCGGGGGCCAAGGCTCGGAGCCCCCTGGCCCCATTACTGGCACCGGTCGCCGGGGCCGGAGGCGCGATGTCCTCCATGAGGGCGAAGCGCGGTGTTGGCGGAGTGCGGTTCGATGGAAGGAATGCTCCGGCGCATCCCTACCTGGCGCGCCAAATGTCAGATTTAGGGTTCCGTCAAAACTCTTGAGGTTCGAACACTGGGGTGCGCACGAAGATTTCCCCCTACCGAATCTCGCACTCAGCCTCGCCGCGATCTCTAAGCATAGCACGATGAACTCACAACACAAGAGACACAAGATTTATAATGGTTCGGGCCACCGTTGTGGTGTAATACCCTACTCCAGTGTGGTGGTGGATTGCCTCTTGGGCCGATGATGAACAATACAAAGGAAGAACGGCCTCCTGAGGAGAGGTGTTCTTGTGCTTGGTGGATGCGAGGATGAACTGAGTTCCCTCCCCATCTACTGTGGTGGCTAGTCAAATTTATAGAGGCCCTGGTCCTCTCCCCAAATATTGAGCATGAAGGGATCCAACAACGGCCAATATGATAGGGGACAGCTAGTACAAGCTATCCTGACTAAAGGCGGTCTTCGCCTGTCAAAGGCGCTGGTGGTGATGCCGTCTTGGGCTCCATGATGACCTCCTTCCTGCCATCCTGCTGGTCTTGGTCTTGTTGCACCGACATGGAAACCTTTGCCTGATGCCTTGGTGCTCCACGCCTGCACTTGCCCCCTTAGCACCAAAGGGGAAACGAGGACACTGCATGCGCTGGCGCCCGCCTGGCCTTGGTCGTCATGGCTTGCATCACGGGAAGCTCACAAGGTATCCCTTGCCTTGATCTCTCTGCCCCCTCGCGAGCCTGCCTGGTGAGGCTGCTCCTGAGGAGGCCTTGTGCCGTCGGCCTAGCGAGGCTTGGCCCCTCGCGAGGGTCTTGAGTGTTGGTTGACGAAGACGGGCCGTACTGGGCCACTGGTGGAGGCACGCTGTGGGCCGCAGGCAGGCAAGTCTGGGGACCCCCGTTCCTAGAACACCGACAGGGGATCCCTCACCAGTGGCCATCTTCATCATCCAAGCGCTCTCCATGACGACGAGGGAGTAGTTCACCATCGGGGCTGAGGGTATGTACCAGTAGCTATGTGTTTGATCTCTCTCTCTCTCTCTCTCTCTCTCTCCCTCTCTTGTTCTTGAGGTGATACGATCTTGATGTATCACGAGCTTTGCTATTATAGTTGGATCACATGATGTTTGTCTCCCTCTACTTTCTTGTGATGAATTGAGTTTTCCCCTTTAAGTTGTCTAGTCGGATTGAGTCTTCAAGGATTAGAGAACACTTGATGTATGTCTTGCCGTGCTTATCTGTGGTGACAATGGGATATTCACGTGATCTACTTGATGTATGTTTTGGTGATCAACTTTTGAGTTCAATGAACTTATGCATAGGGGTTGGCACACATTTTCATCTTGACTCTCTGGTAGAAACTTTGGGGCACTCTTTGAAGTACTTTGTGTTGATTGAAAAGATGAATCTGAGATTGTGTGATGCATATCATACAATCATACCTACGGATACTTGAGGTGACATTGGAGTATCTAGGTGACATTAGGGTTTTGGTTGATTTGTGTCTTAAGGTGTTATTCTAGTATGAACTCTATGATAGATCAAACGAAAAGAATAGCTTCGTGTTATTTTACTACGAACTCTTGAATAGATCGATTAGAAAGGATAACTTTGAGGTGGTTTCATACCCTATAATAATCTCTTCGTTTGTTCTCCGCTATTAGTGACTTTGGAGTGACTCTTTGTAGCATGTTGAGGGATAGTTATATGATCCAGTTATGTTATTATTGTTGAGAGAACTTTCACTAGTGAAAGTATGAACCCTAGGGCTTGTTTCCTAGCATTGCAATACCATTTACACTCACTTTTATCTCTTGTTACCTTGCTGTTTTTATAATTTCAGATTACAAAAACCTATATCTACCATCCATATTGCACTTGTTTCACCATCCCTTCGCCAAACTAGTGTACCTATACAATTTACCATTGTATTGGGTGTGTTGGGGACACAAGAGACTCTTTGTTATTTTGTTGCATGGTTAATTGAGAGAGACCATCTTCATCCTATGCCTCCCATGGATTGATAAACCTTAGGTCATCCACTTAAGGGAAATTTGCTACTATCCTACAAACCTCTGCACTTGGAGGCCCGACAACGTCTACAAGAAGAATGTTGTGTAGTAGACATCAAGCTCTTTTCTGGCGCCGTTGCCGGGGAGGTGAGTGCTTGAAGGTATATCTTTAGATCTTGCAATCGAATCTTTTAGTTTCTTGTTTTAACACTAGTTTAGTTTATAAAAGAAAACTACAAAAAAATGGAATTGCGTTTGCCTCATATGCTTCATCTTTTTAATATCTTTCGTGAGAATGATGGAAAGGAAAATTGTGCTCAAGTTCTAGAAGAAGAATGTATTAGAATGTTTGGCACTAAATCTTTGTGTGATGCGCATGATTGCAATGTTGTTAGTATGAATTCTTTGAATACCCATGATGCTAATGATATGCAAAGCCACAAGCTTGGGGAAGCTATGTTTGATGAAGATGATATTTTTTGTCCCCCAAGTTTTGATGAGCAAATTTATTATGATGAAAGCATGCCCCCTATTTATGATGATTATTGTGATGATACGTACACCATAGAATAAACATGCTTATGTGCAGAGTAGTAAAATTTCTATGCAAGTAGATCATGAAAAGAATGCTTTATGTGCTGGTTATATTGTTGAATTCATTCATGATGCTACTGAAAATTAATATGAGGGAGGAACATATGCTTGTAGGAATTGCAATAATATCAAGTTTCCTCTCTATGTGCATAAAGTTTTAAAGTTATGCTTGTTTTGCCTTCCTATGCTTGTTGATTATTGTTCCCATAAGGTGTTTTCTCAGAAAATCCCTATGAATAGGAAGTGGGTTAGACTTAAATGTACTAGTCATAGGGTTCATGATGCTCCCGTTATGTTTCAATTCTTATCTTTTATGTGAGCATCATTGTCATCATCATGCGTAGCTAGAAAAACATTAAAGAAAAGTGCTTGTTGGGAGGCAACCCAATATTTAACTTAACTGTTTTTGTGTGTCCACATGATTATGCTACTGTAGTAATCATGTTTTATAGCTTTTTGTTTCAATAAATTGCCAAGTAAGACCTTCAGGACAGCTTACGGTGATAATTGTGTTGATCCTGCTGAAAATCAGAAAATTTTGCACCCAGTAAATAAGTTTTGATAATTCACAGAGACCAGGTTTTGATCTGATTCTTTTTGATCTGGATTGGTACACAAATTGCTCAGGCTTTCCTAATTTGGTTGGATTTTTGGTGCTTGTCACAGACCTATAATCTTTTTGTAATTAGTGGCATTGCATCCATGCATCATTTTCATTTTCATTTAAACTTCAAATGGGGATGCTTAAACCCTAGCACCAAATGAATTCAACTAGGGTCAAAATAAAATCTTTTGCATTGAACTCAAAATGCCCTCTAAAAATGTTCAACATTTCTAGTTTGAGGTGGAAGCATCTACCAAAAATGGTTTATATTTTTGCAGGACATATTGGGCTCTGAATTAAATCATACTCCCTCGCCAGGCTTCCGCTTGAAGGTTGCCGACTCCCTCGCCAGAACCCGAATAGGCAATAAACCTGGACGAGAGACTTGTGTGGTTAGTCAGGTCATGGCCGACTCCCTCGCCAGGCTTCCGCTTGAAGGTTGCCGAGATACACGAGGTGTACATGGCGGTAAGTGGCGAGAGCGTGTGTGAAGAAGTTCACCCCTGCAGGGTTAACATTATCTATTCGAATAGCCGTGTCCGCGGAAAAGGACTTCTGGGTTGCCTGTATAGTTCATAGACAAGTGAAAGTGGATACTCTAAAATACGCAAGATAAGCGTGAGCGCTATGGATGGCGTTCTCGTAGGGAGACGGGAGTGGATCCATAGTGGTGTATTGATATGGTGAATATGTGGACTCGTGTGCGCCACCTCAAAAGAGTTACAATGCAGTCGTAGTTCAGGTTGGCCATCGAGTCAAAGCTGGCTTGCTGCAGTTAAACTCCACCACCCCCTTTGTTGATAATGATGCATATGTAGTTAGTTCTGATGTAAGTCTTGCTGGGTACATTTGTACTCACGTTTGCCTATTTTATGTTTTTGCAGAGAGACTTCAGTCTCACTAGTAGTGACGTGTGGACTTCAATGTTTAGCTTGTTACCTCAGCTACGATCTTGTGCCCTCGGCAAGATCTTGTAGATAGTCAGGCTTCTCAGCCTTTTTCATTTGTAGATGTCTGTACTCAGACATGTTAAGCTTCCGCATGTGCTTTAACTTGTATGCTCTGAATGTCGGGTCGTGAGACCCATGTTTGTAATATCTCGCTCCTCGGAGCCTATTGATTAAATACTTGAGTTGTAGAGTCATGTTGTGATGCCATGTTGTATTTGCACATATCGAGCATATTGTGTGTATGTTATTGAAATGCTTGGTATGTGTGGGATCTGACTATCTAGTTGTTTATCCTTAGTAGCCTCCCTTACCGGGAAATGTCTCCTAGTGCTTCCACTGAGCCATGGTAGCTTGCTACTACTCCGGAACACTTAGGCTGGCCGGCATGTGTCCTTCTTTGTTCTGTGTCTCGTCCTTCGGGAAATGTCACGCGATGAATACCGAGTCCTGTTAGCCCGCCACAGCCCGGTTCACCGAGTCTGCTAGCCCAGTGCTATAGCCTGGATTCACTCGTGATGACCGACACGTTCGATCTTTGGGTCATGGATGCATGTCCTCGTAAGTTTGTGCCACTTTTGGTTTACGACTAGCCATGTCAACCCGGCTCCTTATCATATGGATGCTAGCGACACTATCATATCGTGTGCCAAAAGGCACAAACGGTCCCGGCAAAGGTAAGGCGACACTGTGGGGATACCGTCGTGAGGCCGCAAAATGATATGAGGTGTTACATGCTAGATCGATGTGGCATTGAGTCGGGTCTGACGATTACTCTGTATATATGTTTGATCTGATTACAATGCATTGTTCTGCTTTTGATGATTCTGTTTTCTATGTGTTGTTTGCTTATCTTAATTAATCTATGAGTAGTATTGGAGGGTATGAACCATAGATAAGTTGGAATACAGTAGATATTACACCAATATGAATTTAAAATGAGTTAACAACAGTACATAAGTGGTGATTTATTTTCTTATACTAACGGAGCTTACGAGTTTTCTGTTGAGTTTTGTGTTGTGAAGTTTTCAAGTTTTGGGTAAAGATTCGATGGACTATGGAATAAGGAGTGGCAAGAGCCTAAGCTTGGGGATTCCCAATGCAACCCAAGGTAATATTCAAGGAAAACCAAGAGCCTAAGCTTGGGGATGCCCCGGATGGCATCCCCTCTTTCGTCTTCGTTCATCGGTAACTTTACTTGGAGCTATATTTTTATTCACCAGATGATATGTGTTTTGCCTGGAGCTTCTTGTATGATATTAGTATTTGCTTGTTAGTTTACCACATCGTCCTTGCTGTACACACCTTTTGGGAGAGACACACATGATTCAGAATTTATTAGAATACTCTATGTGCTTCACTTATATGTTTTGAGCTAGACAATTTCGCTCTAGTGCTTCAGTTATATCTTTTTATAGCACGGCGGTGGTTTTATTTTGTAGAAATTATTGATCTCTCATGCTTCACTTATATTATTTTGAGAGTCTTTTAGAACAGCATGGTATTTTCTATGGTTATAAATTGGTCCTAAAATGATGGGCATCCAAGTTGGGTATAATAATAATTATCATAGAAAGTGAATTGGATGCTATGATCAATTTGATGCTTGATAATTGTTTTGAGATATAAAGGTGGTAATGTTAGAGTCATGCGAGTTGGGTAATTGTGAATTTAAGGAATACTTGTGTCAAAGTTTGTGATTCCCGTAGCATGCACGTATGGTGAACCGTTATGTGATGAAGTTGGAGCATGATTTATTTATTGATTGTCTTCCTCATGTGTGGAGGTCGGGATCGCGCGATGGTTAACTCCTACCAACCCTTCCCCTAGGAGCATGCGTGTAGTACCTTGTTTTGATTACTTGTATATTTTTGCAATATGTATATGAGTTCTTTATGACTAATGTTGAGTCCATGGATTATACGCACTCTCATCCTTCCACCATTGCTAGCCTCTCTTATGCCGCGCAACTTTCGCCGGTACCATACACCCACCATATACCTTCCTCAAAACAGCCATCATACCTACCTATTATGGCATTTCCATAGCCATTCCGAGATATATTGCCATGCAACTTTCCACCGTTCCATTTATTATGACACGCTCCATCATTGTAATTGCTTTTGCATGATCATGTAGTTGACATCGTATTTGTGGCAAAGCCACCTTCATAATTGTTTCATACATGTCACTCTTGATTCATTGCATATCCCAGTACATCGCCGGAGGCATCCACATAGAGTCATATTTTGTTCTAAGTATTGAGTTGTAATTCTTGAGTCGTAAGTAAATAAAAGTGTGATGATCTTCATTATTAGAGCATTGTCCCAAGTGAGGAAAGGATGATTGTCGTGGATTTGTCACGGCAGATGTCCTAGTGAAAGGACTTAGTCGTGGAGCCATCGCTACGAGTTTACTTGAAGGGGTTACAGCGGACACAAAGACACGAGAGTTTTGTACTAGTTCGGCCCCTTCGATGAAGGTAAAGCCTACGTCTAGTTGTGATGGAATTGATGTGGTCTCGATGGCTAGGGAGCAAGCAAGCTTCGCCTATGCTCGAGTTGTGGTTGTCTGTCCTTGAACCGTCGCCGTGTCGTCCCCTTATATACACAGGTGACGCCCGTCGGTTCATAGAGTCCCAACCGGTTCATACTCGTATCCCGGTTGGTATCTCTCTATTCCTAACTTACAACACAAGTTATACATCAGGCCGGTTTACGGCTACAGGTTCTAAACCGACTACAGGCCTTGGGCCTTTATCTGCTTATACCACTAATGAAGTTGGCCCAGGCAGGCCGGTTTATGCCTAGTGGTAATATCCCCAACATTAGGCCCCAGATTGATTTGAACTGGTTCATGTCAATCCTTCACAAAAACTTGCATCTTGGACATCTTCTAGTAATTGGTAAACCGCCGTGTCGTCATCATTTCTAGTTGATGTAAACCGGCATGACGTCATCATGAAATTTTATCATTTATAACGCCCTCTTTTAACAATAGCTCCTGGATCCACGCGCTTGACCTAGCTCTGTTGCCTTATAAATAGGACCGAAGGGTCATTTCTTTTCTTTCCCTTCGTCCCTTCTTCTTCGTCTTCCTCGCGTCGCTGGCCTTGGAGCTCCGCCACCGCCGTCGACCTCTGCCTCGTCTCGGGCCGCTGCATCAACCTGAACGTACCAGAGCATTGCGGCATCCTTTCGCATCTTCTCCGTTCCCGGTAAGCTTTCTCCTCTTTTTGACCTAGATCTATTCTTAGGGTTCCATGTTCATGCTGTGTTCATCGCGCGCTCATATTTGTTCTCTGACCTTGAATGACTCCATGAACTTCTGTTGTATTTAGCAGTGATCTCTATGCATCCGCTGTAGTTTCTCATCCAAGCCCATAGATCTCCCACACATATCTGCTCAATAGTTCACTTCTATTTCTGCCTTACTTTTCGAAATATTTTCTGTTTTTTGTGAGCTCGCTGTAGATCCGCAGCTGTAATAAGATCTTGCAAAACTTGTTTCTGCATACTTAGTTATCCATAACTTCAATCGCTTCCAATGCTTAGGTCAGGCAGTTTAACTTACCATAGAAAAATTGCTAAACCGGTATATATCGTTAGTCCCCTGGTTGAACCGCCAGAATCCACATGATACCATACTACAGAAAACCGGTTTATAGATACTACCTCCGGTTTATCGTAGTTTAGATCAACGCCTTCTTTTATCCAGCATGTTCTTGAACCAGATCACCTATTTCTTGTAGATCTCGCCATGGCCAAACAAGTGTATGAATGCAATTGGGTTCCTTCTCGCATCACGTAATCACAACTGGATGACCTAGTCTCGATTGGCGCTTTAGACAATAAAGACACGATCCTTTGGAGGGTTCCGGAGAGGAATGTCCTCCTACACCCTGTGAAGGAGAGGTTGTGGTCTTCGCAGATCACGGCCGGGGCTTCAAACTGCCGGTTCTAAATTTTACGGATGTGTTAGCCAATTTTCAGCTCCGTCCACAGGATATTGGCCCCAACTCCGTCACCAATCTATGCCACTTTCAAGTACTATCGGAAGTATATCTTCAAGAGGAACCTTCTGTTGAATTGTTTAGAGACCTCTTTCATTTAAACCGTCGCACTGAATTCACCGACGGTCCCAATACTGAATTGGGTGGCATGGCTATTCAGAAGAGGAAGGAGATCACTTATCCCCACATCAAACTCCATACTCACCCCAAGGAGTGGAATGCAACTTGGTTTTATTGCAAAGATACCTCTCCTGAGGACGAAAATCCCTTGCATGGCTTCCGTCCAGAACGGCTGAGCAACACTCACCATTTTCCACAAAGATTGAATGCCAAGGAAAGAAGCAAATATGCTCCGCAACTGTCCAAGCTTCGAGCTTTTATGGCCAACAGTTTAACGGGAATAGACCTTGCACGCTGTTGGATATCATGGAGCATACTGCCTCTGAGCCGGTGCTCCGGTTTGATGTGCAAGTATACTGATAGTGTCGACGACCCACTCCGACACACCAAAATCCAACTCTCTGATGATGAAGTCACATATTCTGTAAAGAAGATGTTAAATCAACCGGAGCACCTCTGTGCTCAAACCGGTCTGCCTCCTTACTGCACCACCAACAAACCGCCAGCGGTAAGATTTTAGTTGCTCCATCATTAAACCTGTTACTGCTTTATGTGTCTGACATTTAATTGCTTTTGATCCAGGGTGATAATCCGTTTTGGAGCAAGAAACTTTCACAAGATAAGGCAGAGAAGGCAGGGCGGCCAACCCGGCCCAAGACCAAAGTTATTAAGAAACCAGCTCACAAGAGAAAAACCACCGCTTCATCTGATCCAGCCATTGATGATGATGTGGGTAACCCGGATCGTGAGGTAGAACTTGATTCACTTGGCTTACTTTTTACACGCCTTATTAATGATGATGCTTGTCAGGACGACGCTGAAGCCAGCAATGCAGGATTCGCTGAGGTAACTATTCTCTCTTCCGATTCAGAAAACTTGCCTTTGCCAAAATTTCGCCAAGCAAACCGGAAAGTTAAATTTTCTCATCCTCTTGCTTATTTGGATCCCAAATTTCTTATGAAGACGCAACAACATGAAGTCGCCGCACAACCCGCACCTGATGGCTGTAGTTACCTCTGCGGTTTACCAAACAGCCCGGTTCGAACGCGCGCCCGAGGTCTCCGACCTTTTTATTGATTTAAATCCTAAAGCGGGTTTCTTCCGTCAGCCTCTTAATCCATCCGACTCCGATTATTAGGTCACTTCTCATTCATCTTCTGGTGAATCGTCAGCCACTCAGCTACCACCATTGAAAATAGTTGATGGGTAAGCTAAACCGAACATACACTTCCAGTATATTGTGTAATGGCTTATGCTTTTCATTGACTCTTTGTTTTTATTTCAGGGCCAAACCGAAACCAAGCAAGAAGGCCTGCTTGGCTAAAGCGGCTGAAGAAGATGTAGCCCCAGATCATGAGAAAGTGCCAGATCTTGAAGAATTTGCCCCTGAAGATATTCCCAATGATCCTCCGTTGCAAGACGATGATATTCCCGAAGAGAGGCCTGTTAACACTTCAGTCTCTGCCGATCCGCCTGCCAGCGCCGCCCGGATTGAGAAATCCCACAGTCCTGCTGACAAACCAGCCACGCCCACACAAACCGCCGAGTCCAAAGATGATGACGTTGTGATTACTGATGTGGGCCGCTTTGAACCGGGGAATCCTGCCACCTTAACCAGGCATACTGTAAAAGAGGATTTTTCCGCTTTGAATAAAGGAAAATGGGATGTTGAACTGGAGACATATGCTCCTCTGAGCGCCCAAGACCTTCATTCCGGCTATTTAAACCGACTTTATACTAGCCGTGACTGTGAAGCTGGCCTGGTCAAGATGACGAGGGATAAATTTGAGGTAACCCACTTCTTTACTTACCGCCATTGTATCAATCCTCCTAGCCCCCAAGGGCCGGTTTGTAAACTTGATCAAATCGGGACTTGAATATGATCCTTAACACTTTTGAAATCCATCAATATAGCCCCCAAGGGCCGGTTTAACTTAGCATACTTAAACCGGGGCTCCAATAGAAAACTGTCCTTGGATCATACTTTGATCAAATAGCCATTAGCCCCCAAGTGCCAAGTTGAATACTTGTATTGAGCTTGGGACTTTGCAACCTAGTAATATATATAAAAATTGAAGGTGCATTAGCCCCCAAGTATCAAGCGTATAACTTTGTTGTGTGGTTGATACTTCAATTTCTTGAACCGCTTGTTGAAAATATCATCTGTATGCAGGCTGAGGTGAGAATCAAGGAGGACCGGATTGTCGATTTGCAGGATGTGTTGAAAACCCAACAGGCCGAAACAGACAAGGCCAAGAAAGAATTAAGCAGTGCCTTGAACACCACTGAACAGCTGAAGGAAGGCTTCAAGGAAGAGCGGGCTGATTGGGCCGCTGAGAAGGCCGCTTTAATCAAAAGAGCGGAAAATGCTGAAGCTGCTCTTAAACCGGTGGTGGATGAACTTACAGCCGTAAAGCGGCAAGTACACTCCATGACCGCTGCAATCTTTGGTAAGCTCCTTTGAACTTCTGTAGTAATTTCAACCTGCTATAGTATAAATCCGGTTTGAGATCGTCCCTATACTGTTGTAGGCACACGCATCGGGCACTTAGGAAACGATGCGCAGAAGAAACTGAAGGCTGTCTACACCTTAGTAGAACAATTATATACCGGAGCCCAGCAGATCATCACCATAGCCTCTCATAACAACCCGGCACCTTCTTTGATCCAGGACACTCTGAACAGGTTGTCCATGCTTCCAGCCCGGATTGAGGAGCTGAAAAAATCCGCTGCTCGAACCGGAGCTATTAACGCCTTGATCCGGGCCAAGGCATGGGTACCAGATTTTGACCCTGTGGAAGCAGCTCAAGGCTATCCCAGTGTGAAGGAAGATGGCTCTGAATTTAACGAAGAGGATTTACGGGCGATAAACCGTGCAGTGCGCCCTCTGGCTTGTCAGCTAGCTGAAGAAGCAGACTTAACACATTATCAAGCACAATACAATGACCGAACAAGCGAGTGCCTCGCCCAACTCTTGAAGCGGAGAATCGATCCCTCAATCCGTAAGCACACTTACGCCTCGATATTGAACCGCCTTCCCGATCCATGAAGAGGCTGTTTTCCAAGCTTTAATGGGAATCGATCGACCTTGTGGATTTCCACCAATGGGTAGAGACGAGGAAGTCAAGCGGCGGAGGATGAGGAGCGAGCTTGAACCGAAGCCGGTTTGAATAGTCAGTCTTTGGCATCTGTCCAAAAGAACAATGATCTTATTTGGGCACCGTGTTGCCTTGTAATAGGATAGTTAATACTTATATCTTGAATATGCCTTCATGCATAAGTACTGAAGCTTTTGTTCGAAAAACCTCGATTTGTATTTCCTGCAATCAGAAAAATTTGAACTTCGGTGGCGGTTATACCGCCAGCCGGTTTATGATCTTGATATATGTATCAGTAACATAACAAATAGGTGATACGAAATACCTGCCATGTCTGGGCATGAAGCTGGCTTAGCCAAGCTTGAAACGGAGGTTTTATAAACCATTACCGTCAAGAAAGCGGGGAGAAAACAGCTCCCATATAAACTGTAACGCCCCGGTTTCGATGCGCCAGGTGTCCGCCAGTTATTCGCCGTCGTTGCCATGTCATTTGCTTGCGTGTTGCACTTTGCCATGTCATCATATGCATTTCATATCATGTCATCATGTGCATTTCATTTTGCATACATGTCCGTCTCATGCATCCGAGCATTTTCCCCGTTGTCCGTTTTGCAATCCGGCACTCCTATGTCCCCTGGCGTCCCCCTCTTCTCTCTTTTCGTGTGCGGGTGTTAAACTTTCTCGGAATGGCCCGAGGTTTGCCAAGCGGCCTTGGTATAGCACCGGTAGACCGCCTGTCATGTTTCGTGCCATTTGGAGGTCGTTTGGTACTCCAACGGTTAACCGGGAAACCGTAAAGCCTTCTTTTGTTTCCAGCCCAACACCCCTTCCAAAGTGGCCCAAAACCCACCAAACTCACCTCCATGCTCTCGGTCGTTCGATCACGATCGTGTAGCCGAAAACCGCTCCTCATTTGGACTCTCCTAGCTCCCTCTATGCCTATATATACACCCCCCCTTTCCAAATCCCGGATGATTTCGCCCCTAACCCTAAAAATTCCCCTCTCAGCTGCCGGACGTGTCCGCCCGTGCCGGACACGTCCGCCGGACGCGTCACCCGGCGAATCAACGCCCGCCACGTCGGCAGCCGCCGCGCCGCCCACTCCCGCCGCCACGTGGCCTCCGCCGCCGCCCGCGCCGCCGACCATGGAGCCCATCTGGGCCAGCGGGGCCGATCGCGCCCGCCGCCACCGGCCGCGCGCCGCCGTTCCCGCCGCCGCCGCTTCCGCCCTCGCCGGCTGGAAGCAGCGCCGCCGCTGGCCGCTCTCGCGCTCCCCGCGCCCCGCCGCGCCTCGCCAAGGCTGTCTCCACTCGCCGCCGCGAGCAGCGCCGCCCGCGCGAGCCCGAAGCGCCTCGCCTGCGCCTCCGACAGCGCCGCTGCTGCTGCCTTCAGCGCGCCGCCCGCCGCCCCGCGGCGCCCTCCGACCGGCTGCCGCCGCTCCGTCCAGCTCCTCTCCGCCCGCCCGCCGCCTCCCGTCCTCTGCTCCGGCGAACCCCGGCCGTCCTCGGCATCCACGCCGGGATCCCGATCCAGATCCACCGAGGTTGATTTTCCCCCTCTCTGAAAACTCTCGTCCCTGAAATTTTACATTCTGGACCCATGTTCATCGCATCACATCTCTGCATCCGTAGGTCCGTTTCGTGCGTATAATATGTAAAATTGTTCGCCTCGACGAGTACATCATTTCATTCCATTGCATCATTTTCATTTGAGCTCATCTTGATGCCCGAAATGCTGTTGGAAGAGTGCATGTTGATGTTAATCAATAAACTGTTATAACTTTCATTGTTTTATCATTTTGCCATGATTGATGTGTGCATCCTATGAGGTTGATCTCTACATGAATGTTGAACTATGCCATGCCATCTTTCCAGGGGTGTTAACCATGCATTTTTGTGAGTTGTGTGCTGTGTGTATCAAGCTTGTTAAGTAGGGTAGTTGCTGTTGCTGTTTTCCTGATAGATTCTGTTATATTTTGTTGCTATGTTAACATGCTTCCACTAATCATTCTATGCATAATCTGGAGATGCTCTATAAACATGTTTTAATATACATGTCATCCTCTATCCATTCATGCCCTTGGTTGCAATTATAGCCTGCTGGAACATGTTCATATCTTGCTCCAAAGTTGCTTGAAAATGTTGTTTGTCAACCTGTTAACATTAAGTTCACTTGTTCCCATGTGTTTTCTAGTGATCCATGCACCCTATGAACTTGTTCTTGCCATGCTTAGCTTCACAAACATGCCTTCTTGCTGTTGGTTGCCTTGCCATGCCATGTATTGCTCTGTGGTGAGTGGTTTAAGCTCACGAACACGCCTACTTATTGTTATTCCTGCCATGTATGAATCTGTAATATAACTTGCCATGTTTACATGGGTGCCATCATATTTTCCTTGCCCTTTTGGCTCATGGTTAGTAAGGGACTGTTGTTCTATGCATTTAGTAGTATCATGCCATGCCTTTGTTTGCCATGATATGTTCATGTAACATGTTGTTTGATAGCTCTAAACATTGCAACTTTCTTTGTTATTTCGCCAAGCCCTAAATCGTTATTATTTGCAATATCTCCATGTGTTTTTGAGCATGTTCTAGTTGTTTCTGGAGATAGTTCAGTGTTCATGTTTTGTTATGCTTTACGTGTACTTCATGCCCATGCCTTTTGTTATTATTTTGGGGTGCTGTAGCATATTGTTTTGATGCTTGCAATATGCCTAGTTGCTGTTTTGGACAGATTGTTGCTATGACTTGTCTAGTGTGCATGTGTTGCCCCGTTGCTCCGTTTTGAATGTGCTCTATATGAAACTTGCTTGTTTTTGCATGTAGTGCCATATTATCATGTTGCATCCTTGTTTTGGTGTGTTTGCTTGATGTTTGGGTGCATTTTGCATCGATGCCATGTTTAACTTGTTTTGCTCATATCTTCTAGACCGTAGCTCCAAATCTAATGAACTTTATATGTAACTTGACTATAATTTCGTGTAGATCCTCTTGGTGCATCTTAACTTGCTGTTTAACAACTTGAACATAAGGTTTATTCAGTTCTGGACCAATTTCGAAATTTGCATATGAGGACTTACCGGAATTGTTATATGTTGTTCCCGGCCTCATTTAAACTTGCCTTGATGTGTTGCTCTTGAATGCATCATCTCTTGCCATGAGTAGCTTCATGTAGCTTGGTCATGCATAATGCTTGTTGTGCATCATGCCTTGTTCATGTGTGGTGTGTTTACTATGTTGTGTGCTTCTTCTCGTTAGTTCCCGTTTCGTTGCGATCGTGAGGATTCGCTCGCTCACGGTGGTTCGCCTTCATGGTTTCATCTTCTTCATGGACTCGTTCTTCTTCCTTGCGGGATTTCAGGCAAGATGACCGCTACCTTGGATCTCACTACTATCATTGCTATGCTAGTTGCCTCGTTCTTTCGCTATGCTGCGCTTCCTATTATCTGTTTGTCCAACCATCCCATATTGCCATCAAACCCTAACCTTTGACACATTTCCTATGCAAACCGTTGTTTGGCTATGTTACCGTTTTTGCTCAGCCCCTCTTATAGCGTTGCTAGTTGTAGGTGAAGTTGAAGATTTCTCCATGGTGGACAGGGTTTTGGTTGGGATATCACAATATTTCTTATATTATTAATGCATCTATATACTTGGTAAAGGGTGGAAGGCTCGGCCTTATGCCTAGTGTTTTGTTCCACTCTTGCCGCCCTAGTTTCCGCCATACGGTGTTATGTTCTCGGATTTTATGCTCCTAACGCGGTCGGGTGATTTATGGGACCCCTTGACAGTTCGCTTTGAATAAAACTTGTCCAACAAGGCCCAACATTGACTTTTACCATTTGCCTCACCACCACCTACTTTTTCCCTTGGGAGTCGCTCTCTCAAGGGTCATCTTTATTTTAGCCCCCGGCGATTGCTTGTCTAAGTCTTGGTTCGAACCGAGTAGATCAGGGGCCCCTCGGGCAACTCGAGGTCTGGTTTTACTCGTATGATGTCTCATCCGGTGTTGCCTCGAGAACGAGATATGTGCAGCTCCTATCGGGATTGTCGGCGATCGGGCGGCTTTGCTGGCCTTGTTTTACCATTGTTGAAATGTCTTGATGTACGGATTCCGAGACCGATCGGGTCTTCCGGTGAAGGTCTATTCTTCGATGATCGCGAGAGCTTGTCATGGGCTGTTGGGACACCCCGCAGGGTATAAACTTTCGAGAGCCGTGCCGCGGTTATGTGGCAGATGGGAATTTGTTAATGTCCGGTTGTAGACAACTTGACACTTGATCGAATTAAAACGCATCAACCGCGTGTGTAGCCGTGATGGTCTCTTCTCGGCGGAGTCCGGAAGTGAACACGGTTTCGGGTTATGTTTGACGTAAGTAGGTGTTCAGGATCACCTCTTGATCATTGCTAGCTTCACGACCGCTCCGCTTTGTTCTCTTCTCGCTCTTCTTTGCGTATGTTAGCCACCATACTTGCTTAGTCGCTGCTGCAACCTCACCACTTTTCCCCTTCCTTTCCCATTAAGCTTTGCTAGTCTTGATACCCATGGTAATGGGATTCTTTGAGTCCTCGTGGCTCACCGGATACTTCCAAAACCAGCTTGCGGTGCCTTTCTTACCGAAAGGGTGACGCAACCAAGCTCAAGGAGGAGCTCGTTGAAGATCTTGCCCTTTGTGTTGTTTCGTTCTAGTTGATCAGT
The DNA here is from genome assembly GCA_021437245.1 of Aegilops speltoides. Taxonomy (NCBI): domain Eukaryota; kingdom Viridiplantae; phylum Streptophyta; class Magnoliopsida; order Poales; family Poaceae; genus Aegilops; species Aegilops speltoides. The sequence continues at coordinate 230,845,088 of CM038142.1, forward strand.
AGTGGAGCCCAGTTGGGGTCGATCGAGGACCTTTGTCGCATTTGGGGTTCTTCTTTTATTTTGGTTCCGTAGTCGGACCTTGATTGTATCTGGATGATGTAATGCTTTATTCATGTATTTGTGTGAAGTGGCGATTGTAAGCCAACTATGTATCTTTTTCCCTTATGTATTACATGGGTTGTGTGAAGATTACCTCACTTGCGACATTGCTTTCAATGCGGTTATGCCTCTAAGTCGTGCTTCGACACGTGGGAGATATAGCCGCATCGAGGGCATGACATAAACCGTGCTGAATCAACACAAGCCCCCTTGTTACTCGATGATGGTAACAGGAAAAGGTAAACCAGGCATACATTTCCGGATTAAAGAGAAATCAAATTCATCGGCTGAACCAGAAAAAAGGTGTTTTGTTGATATAAAAGAAATCCAACAAAAACAAAGATCAAACAAGCCATGAAAATAACATGGAAACCAAGGCAACGATAAAACCGTTTGCAAACATACGCTATACTTAGCTGTTCAGATGGTATTACCATGGTCGGACAGGATCAAGACCCCAAAAGGTGTGACAATGATTCAAGTCAGCCAGGTCCCCAAATGACTCGTGGCATATATGCCAGATCAATAGGCGTGGCAATGGTTCGGGTTCGACCATGCCCCCAAGTGATTTGATGGCCTTAGGTCGACCAAGAGGCGGATCGGTTCAGACTTGACCATGTCCCTGTGATCCGATGGCTGTCGCCTATCAAAAGGTGTCGCGTTGGTTCGGACTCACCAAGGCCCCTAGTGATATATAAAAAGCAAATGTCAAGGGTAAACCGAGGCCGCTTTAGAAATAGAGGTACTCCATGTAACCACGCATGATAAGGAAGACAGAGACCCCGCTTTAGCCGAGGCTCCGGTTTTATTATATCAAAGATAATATATACACTGTTATGATATGTACATATATAGAGCCAATGGCTCAAGTGTAGTAAGGCCGAAGATGAGCTATGTTCCACGGCCTGTTGGTCTCCTCCTCTGATGTGCGTGAGTCTTGATGCTCTCGAATATCAATCGATAGTATGACCCACAGTGATTCTTGTCGACCACGAAAGGTCCTTCCCAAGGTGGGGATAACTTGTGCATATCTGTCTGGTCTTGGATGAGTCGAAGCACCAAATCTCCTTCTTGAAAGGTTCTGGTTCTAACCCGGCGACTGTGATAACGATGAAGATCTTGCTGGTAAATCGCCGAACGGGCAGCTGCTATATCACGCTCCTCATCCAATAGGTCCAGAGCGTCTTGCCGTGCTGTCTCGTTGTCCACTTCAACATAAGCTGCCACACGAGGCGAATCATGCCGGATATCGCTGGGGAGAACTACCTCTGCTCCATAGACCATGAAAAACGGTGTGTATCCAGTGGACCGGTTTGGCGTAGTATTGATACTCCATAGCACAGATGGTAGCTCTTCAACCCAGCATCCTGGTGTCCTCTGTAATGGGACCATAAGCCGGGTTTGATGCCTCGTGAAGATCACTTGATTAGGTCGCTCGCTGTCCATTGATTTGGGGTGGGCCATCGATGACACGCTCAAGCGGATGTGCTCACGCTCACGTAACTCCTTCATAGCACCCTTGGATAAATTGGTACCATTGTCGAGAATGATACTTGTGTGGAAAGCCAAACCGAAAATCACCTTTTGATGAACTACACCGCCGTTGTCAGATCACACTTGCCGATTGAGCCCGCTTCAACCCACTTGGTAAATTTGTCAACCGCCACCAAAAGGTGGGTTTTCTTATCCTTGACCTTTTAAAAGGTCCAACCATATCCACCCCAAGTTGCAAACGGCCACGTTATTGGGATCATCCTCAACTCTTGAGCCGGCACATGAGCACGCCTTGAAAATTTCGACATCCATCACACCGCTTAACCAAGTCCTCCGCATCGCGTGCAATCGTCAACCAAGAAACCCGTGATTTAAACGCCTTTGCTACCAGAGACTTTGAACCGGCGTGGTGTCCACAATCCCCTTCATGGATTTCCCTTAAAATTTCATAGCCTTCCACAGGAGAAACACAACGTTGAAATGCCCTTGATATACTGCAATGATGTAATTCACCATTGAGAATCGTCATAGACTTGGATCGCCGGACTATATGTCTGGCCAGAATCTCATCTTCTGGCAACTCCCCTCGGGTCATGTACGCAAGAAAAGGAACCGTCCAATCCGGAATAGTATGTAGTGCTGCCACTAATTGGGCCTCCGGATCAGGAATAGCCAACTCCGCTTCACCTGGGAGCTGGACTGACGGATTGTGCAATACGTCCAAAAAGACATTAGGCGGGACCGCTTTGCGCTGAGAACCCAACCGGCTTAAAGCGTCCGCCGCTTCATTCTTCCAGCGGTCCACATGATCCACTTGATAACCCTTGAAGCAATCCGCAATATTATCCACTTCCCGACGATAAGCAGCCATGAGCGGGTCCTTAGAATCCCAAGTGCCAGACACCTGCTGAGCCACAAGGTCCGAGTCACCAAAGCACTTAACCCGCTTAAGTTCATCTCTTTAGCCATCCGGAGACCATGGAGCAAGGCTTCAGACTCAGCTGCATTATTAGTACAAGGAACATTAAGCGAAGAACATAACAAAACTTATCACCTCGTGGGAAGTTAATACGACTCCAGCCCCGAGCCTTCCAACCGCTCGATCCATCAAAATGAATAGTCCAATATGTGTGATCCGCTTTACTCGTGCTTGTAACTCCGCCCAATCATTAATGAAATCGACAAGTGCTTGAGACTTCACCGTCCGAGGTACATACTTCATCCATGTGGCCCAAGCTCTATAGCCCACTTGGCAATCCGCCGATTGCCTCCGGTGCTCAGATGATATCACCCAAGGAGCTGAATCGACCATCGTGATGGGGTGCCATTGAAAATCTGCTTCAACTTCCGGCCGCCATGAAGACACCATAGACTAGCTTCGCCAATGTGGATACCTTTGCTTGGACTCAATGAGCACCTCGCCGATATAATAAACCGCCACTGAACCAGATATTCCTTGCTCGCCTCCTTATGCTCCACCACAATAGCCACGCTAACTTCTCGAGCATTAGCTGCTACATATAATAATAGTGGCTCCTTGTCAACCGGAGCTGCAAGAACAGCGGATTGGCTAATCGCCGCTTAAGTCCTCAAATGTTTATCAATTTGGACTCTGCATTTAAATTATCATCTTCCTCAAAGATTTGGTACAAAGGATAGCCTTTCTCCGAGGCGGCCGATAAACCGCTCAATCTGGCGATTCTCGCCCGCCAAACGCTGAACATCATTGATACACTTCGTTTAGCCAGGAGGTAATTGCCTTAATTTTCTCCGGATTAGCCTCAATTCCTCTGTTAGACACCGAAATCCCAATAACTTGCTCGCCGGAACACCAAAGACACACTTGGCCGGATTAAGCATCATCTTGTAAATGCAAGTTGTCAAAGGTTTCTTCAAATCATCCACCAGCGTCTCCTTCGCCTTGATTTCACTACAATATCATCCACATAGGCATGCACATTGCGGCCGATCTGTTTATGCAGTAATTCAGACGCATCACCGATAGGTAGCTTGGCACTCTTGAGCCGAAGGGCATAGATACATAGCGTAAGGCTCCAAAGGGAGTGATAAACATTGTTTTCTCCTGGTCCTTAACCGCCATTTTGATCGATGATATCCAGAGTACGATCCAAAAACTCAAACGCCACAACCCGCCGTGGCATCAATGATCTGATCAATGCGGGGGAGGGCAAAAGGATCACCGGACAGGCTTTGTTAAGATCTGTGTAATCCACGCACATACGCCAAGTGTCGTTTTTCTTAAGAACCAGCATCGGATTAGCAAGCCACTCGATGAAACACCTCAATGATAAAGCCACTGCCAAAAGCCCGCCACTTCCTCTCCAATGGCTTTGCGCCTTTCTTCGTTAAACCGTAGGAGGAATTGTTTCACCGGTTTATACTTAGGATCCACATTAAGAGTGTGCTCAGCGAGTTCCTTCGGTACACCTGGCATGTCAGATGGCTTCCATGCAAAGATGACCCGATTCTCACGGATGAACTCGATGAGCGCGCTTTCCTATTTGGGATCCAAGTTGGCACTGACAGTGAACTGCTTGGATGAATCGCCTGGCACGAAGTCAACAAGCTTGGTCTCAGCTGCCGATTTAAACTTCAGATCCGAGTAATGCTCTGTAGTTGGCTTCTTCAAAGGGGTCATATCTGCCGGATCAACATTGTCCTTATAGAACTTCAACTCCTCCGCGGGCACGCATCGACTCTGCATAAGCTGCATCACCTTCCTCACATTCCAAAGCGACCTGCGGTTCCCATGAACCGTTATCGCCCTTTGTAACCCGCATCTTGAGCTGCAAGTAGATATAACAAGGTCGCGCCATGAACTTAGCATAAGCCGCCGCCCAAACAAGGCGTGATACGGCTCGGATCTTCACCACCTCAAAGGTTAGCTTTTCGCATCGAGAATCGTGCTCGTCCCCAAAAGCCACATCTAGGGCTATCTTACCAACAGATATGCAGATTTGCTCGGTACTACACCATGGAACACCGTATTAGACGGTCTGAGATCCTTGTCTGTTAGACCCATGCGGCGGAATGTCTCATAGTATAGTATGTTAATAGTGCTTCCTCCATCCATAAGCACCTTGGTGAACTTATAACCCCCCACCTGAGGGTCTACCACTAATGCTAGCTGGCCCGGATTATCAACCCGGGGTGGATGATCCTCTCTGCTCCACACGATAGGCTGCTCCGACCAGCGTAAGTAACGTGGCAAGGCCGGTTCAACAGAGTTCACTGCTCGCTTGTGGAGTTTTCGGTCGCGCTTATCCAAGCTAGTCGTGAAAACATGATATTGCCCATTGTTCAACTGCTTTGGTTGGCTCTGATAACCCGACTGCTGCTGCTGCTGCTCATTATTCTGGTTGTTGTGACCGCCCTGATTGAGGCCTGAACCGGAGGCTCCATACCGGCTCATGAAAACCGGATCCTGAACCGCCACCTGACCCATGGTCATACCGGAAGGCATTAGAGTTTTTGAACTCCTGCATAATATAACAATCCTTCCAAAGGTGGGTAGCCGGTGACTCCTTCGTCCCGTGCTTTGGGCAGGGCTGATTCAGTAAATAATTCAAACGACTTGCATTAGGATTGGGAGCCCCATTACGATTTGCCGCCTTACCTCTGCGCCGCTGCCCCCTATCCTGTGCATTAGTATTGGCCACAAAGTCCATGTTGCCATCCGCCTTACGCTTGCCTCCGTTTCCATGACCCGCCGGTTTGTACTGTTGCCCCTTGGAGTTGCCATTCTTCTTTCCCTTCGCTGCTTCATCGTCATCAGCCTCGGGATCCTTGGTACTGTCCGAATCAGCATACTTCACTAAAGCGGCCATGAGGGTTCCCATGTCATTACAGAACCGCTTCATGCGTCCCAATTTCAATTTTAAAGGCTCAAACCGCGATTGCCTTCCGTGGTTAAGATTGCGAGTCAAGATTAATCTGCCGATGAGTGCAAAATCTCAAACGCGCGCACCCAACGGTTCGCTGATTCTCCTTCCTCTCGACACAAGCCGCAGTGTCTACTATGGACTTGGGCTGCTTACATGTATCCTTAAAATTTCGATAAACCGGCCCGAATCGGGCCCATGAGCTGATAGAGTTGGGCGGTAGGCTCTTCAACCAAGTACGAGCCGTGCCTTCAAGCATCATGGTGAAGTATTTTGCACACGCAGCCTCATCCACGCCTAGCATCTCCATGGCCATCTCATAACTTTCTACCCACGCCTCGTGGGACAAATCGGCGGTGTAATTTGGTACCTTGCGCGACCCTTGAAATCTTTAGGCAAAGCGCACATTGCGTAAAGCGGGATTAAACAAGGCACTCCTAAAGCGGATGCGATTCCTGGTCCGCGAAGGTGGTAGGGCGGACCGTGTAAGTTGACCAGCGCCATCCTGCGCTGCTAATTCGGCCTCCTTCGTGCTCGGCCCGTCCACCACCTCCGAGCATCGCGGATGCCACCCGCCGGTTATTGCCATGGGCCGCTTCACGGTCCCGCCGCATTGCTTGATATAGCCGGTTCATCCACGCTACCGCTATAGCTCCGCTTGACGGGCGAGAACAAACCGATCACGGCTGTACGAATATGCTTCCTTGGATCGATCGCGATCCGAGAAGCTCCTTAACCCGGGCGCGTCTCTACCGCTATGGGAGTCCCTTCGATCGATAGCTTCCAATCGCGGCAGCTGCAACAAGGTTGTCCATAGGGCTAGAATAATGGCACGGGGCGCTCGAACCGCGGAGGAACCACAATGTTCTCTCGAGGAGGCTCCATCAGCGAGGTTGGACCGTCGCCTTCGGGTCCCGTGCCTCAATCCGGTTTGCCTCCTGGTGTTGCGGTGGATTACTGGGTCCAGCTCCCGGGGTCCGAAGAGATTTGGGTCAAACCCTAATGGCAGGCGTGATCTATACTTCCGCTTCAACACCTCTCGCGCGATTCTCGCCGCATGAGTTTGTAGGCCTGGGCGTCCAAAGCGGCCCGCTCTGCAGCCATCCTGTCTTTTTCTGCTGCTAGTTCCGCTTTGGCTTGCGTGATCTGTTCTTTCACCTTCGCAATCTCTGCGTTATGGACCTCCTGATCCGCCGGATTGTCCTCTGCCATAAGCGCAGCTAGTGCATCAAACAGATCTGATAGAACTTGGACCGGCGGGCGCTCAAGGCCTCCTGCCCCTGCTGCCGCTGCCGCTGTTGAACCGGAAAGCATCGCTGCGGCGGTCGAAGTGTGATTTGCCGCCTGTGTACCGGCCATGAATATTCCAACCCGGTTGATCTGGCCTGGGGGGTCCGGAATACTGTCGCCATCGGAACAACCCCTAACCATATCATCTTGTAACTGGTATAGCGATTCGGTCTCTCCGGTTGAGGACTCGTCACCGGAATAGACGACGGTCTCACTACCGTGTTCTGATCCGTCCTCGCGCTCTCCTCCGTGGATGACTCCAACGAAGACACGCTTCACGGCCGGTTTAGCCTGGGTAGATCTCGCATGCTGAGCCGTTTCGACGAGGTTGGTGCAGATGTCCGGCTCAAGCCCAGGCTCACCGATCTTGCCGATGAAAACGTGTATGCCACCAAAGGGGACCCGGTACCCGTACTCGATCGAATCGGCCTCGGGACCCCATCCTGTGTCGTCGATGTAGATCCTGCCACGACGACTCTTGGTTATCCGGCCCACGATATAGCCTTCGAGTCCCTTGAGCTTGCCCTCCAAGATCGTCAAACCATCGTGCGATAGCCCCACGGTGGGCGCCAATTGTCGTGGATTTGTCACGGCAGATGTCCTAGTGAAAGGACTTAGTCGTGGAGCCATCACTACGAGTTTACTTGAAGGGGTTACAGCGGACACAAAGACACGAGAGTTTTATACTAGTTCGGCCCCTTCGATGAAGGTAAAGCCTACGTCTAGTTGTGATGGAATTGATGTGGTCTCGATGGCTAGGGAGCAAACAAGCTTCTCCTAGGCTCGAGTTGTGGTTGTCTGTCCTTGAACCATCGCCGGGTCGTCCCCTTATATACACGGGTGATGCCCGTCGGTTCATAGAGTCCCAACCGGTTCATACTCGTATCCCGGTTGGTATCTCTCTATTCCTAACTTACAACACAAGCTATACATCAGGCCGGTTTACGGCTACAGGTTCTAAACCGACTACAGGCCTTGGGCCTTTATCTGCTTATACCACTAATGAAGTTAACCCGGCCCAGGCAGGCCGGTTTATGCCTAGTGGTAATATCCCCAACAATGATGGAGACTATGATTCCCCCACTAGTCGGGATGAGACTCCGGACTTAAAGAAAGAGAGGAGAAAGGCCATAAAAAGAGAAAGGCCATAAAAAAGGCCATAAAAAAGAGAAAGGCCCAAAAATGAGAGAAAAATAGAGAAGGGACAATGTTACTATCCTGTTACCACACTTGTGCTTCAAAGTAGCACCATGATCTTCATGATAGAGAGTCTCCAATGTTGTCACTTTCATAAACTAGTGGGAATTTTACATTATAGAACTTAGCTTGTATATTCCAATGATGGGCTTCCTCAAAATGCCCTAGGACTTCGTGAGCAAGCAACTTGGATCCACACCCACTTAGTTTCTTTTGTTGAGCTTTCATACACTTATAGCTCTAGTGCATCCGTTACATGGCAATCCCTACTCACTCACATTGATATCTATTAATGGGCATCTCGATAGCCCATTGATACGCCTAGTTGATGTGAGACTATATTCTCCTTTTTGTCTTCTCCACAACCACCATTCTATTCCACATATAGTGCTATGTCCATGGCTCACGCTCATGTATTGCGTGAAGATTGAAAAGTTTTGAAAATACTAAAGTATGAAACAATTGCTTGGCTAAAACTGGGGTTGTGCATGATTTAAATTTTTTGTGTGATGAAGATAGAGCATAGCCAGACTATATGATTTTGTAGGGATAGCTTTCTTTGGCCATGTTATTTTGAGAAGACATGATTACTTTGTTAGTATGCTTTAAGTATTATTACTCTTATGTCAATATGAACTTTTATCTTGAATCATTCGGATCTAAACATTCATGCCACAATAAAGAAAATTACATTGAGAATTATGCTAGGTAGCATTCCACATCAAAAATTCTGTTTTTGTCATTTACCTACTCGAGGACGAGCAGGAATTAAGCTTGGGGATGCTTGATACGTCTCCAACGTATCTATAATTTTTTATTGTTCCATGCTATTATATTACCCGTTTTGGATGTTTATGGGCTTTACTTTACAGTTTTATATCATTTTTGGGACTAACCTACTAACCGGAGGCCCAACCCAAATTGTTGTTTTCTTGCTATTTCAGTGTTTCAAATAAAAGGAATATCAAACGGTGTCCAAACGGAATGAAACCTTTGGGAGAGTTATTTTTGGAACGGAAGCAATCCAGGAGACTTGGAGTAGACGTCGGGGAAGCTTCGAGGTGGCCACGAGGGTTAGGGGCGTGCCCTACCCCCTGGGCGCCCACCCACCCTCGTGGGCCCCTCGTGGCTCCCCTGACTGACTTCTTTCCCCGATGTATGTCCATATACCCTAAAAACATCGAGGAGCACCATAGATCGGGAGTTCCGCTGCCGCAAGCCTCTGTAGCCACCAAAAGCCAATCGGGACCCTGTTCCGGCACCCTGCCGGAGGGGGATCCCTCACCGGTGGCCATCTTCATCATCCCAGCGCTCTCCGTGACAAGGAGGGAGTAGTTCACCCTCAGGGCTGAGGGTATGTACCAGTAGCTATGTGTTTGATCTCTCTCTCTCTCTCTCTCTCTCTCTCTCTCTCTCGTGTTCTTGAGGTGATACAATCTTGATGTATCGCGAGTTTTGCTATTATAGTTGGATCTTATGATATTTCTCCCCCTCTACTCTCTTGTGCTGAATTGAGTTTTCCCCTTGAAGTTGTCTTGTCGGATTGAGTCTTTAAGGATTTGAGAATACTTGATGTATGTCTTGCCGTGCTTATCTGTGGTGACAATCGGATATTCACGTGATCTACTTGATGTATGTTTTGGTGATCAACTTGCGGGTTCAATGAACTTATGCATAGGGGTTGGCACATGTTTTCGTCTTGACTCTCCGGTAGAAAATTTGGGGCACTCTTTGAAGTACTTTGTGTTGATTGAAAAGATGAATCTGAGATTGTGTGATTCATATCGTATAATCATACCCACGGATACTTGAGGTGACATTGGAGTATCTAGGTGACATTAGGGTTTTGGTTGATTCGTGTCTTAAGGTGTTATTCTAGTATGAACTCTATGATAGATCGAACTAAAAGAATAGCTTCGTGTTATTTTACTACGGACTCTTAAGTAGATCGATCAGAAAGGATAACTTTGAGGTGGTTTCATACCCTACAATAATCTCTTCCTTTGTTCTCCGCTATTAGTGACTTTGGAGTGACTCTTTGTTACATGTTTGAGGGATAGTTATATGATCCAGTTATGTTATTATTGTTGAGAGAACTTGCACTAGTGAAAGTATGAACTGTAGGCCTTGTTTCCCAGCATTGCAATACCGTTTACACTCACTTTTATCACTTGTTACCTTGCTGTTTTTATAACTTCAGATTACCAAAACATATATCTACCATCCATATTGCACTTGTTTCACCATCTCTTCGCCGAACTAGTGCACCTATACAATTTACCATTGTATTGGGTGTGTTGGGGACACAAGAGACTCTTTGTTATTTGGTTGCAGGGTTGCTTGAGAGAGATCATCTTCATCCTACGCCTCCCACGGATTGATAAACCTTAGGTCATCCACTTGAGGGAAATTTGCTACTGTCCTACAAACCCCCGGACTTGGAGGCCCAACAATGTCTACAAAAAGAAGGTTGTGTAGTAGACATCAGTCCCATGGACCTGGTCTTCGCGCGCCCCTCCCGAGTGAGAGCTCGGCGTGGAAACGTATGATGGTTTGTTCATACGTCAAGGGGGACTCCTAAGCATTGTGTTTCAGGAGCCTAATTGGCCACGTAGCCCTCACCCCTTGGTCTCGTCCTGGCGATCCTGATGACCCAATGGCAGTTGAGGTATGCGCGGTGTCGAGCCCTGTCAACGTAGAATGTCAAGGCTTGCTCTTGCACCTCCTTTCCCAAGTTGTTTGCATGTCAAGGGGGACTCTTGAGCATCGTGTCTCAGGAGCCTAACTGGACGCATGGCCCCTTACCCCTTGGTCTCGTGCTGGCGATCCGGACAACCCAATGGCGGCTGAGATATGCGCAGGGTCGGGCCCTGCGACGAAGAACACTAAAGCAAACAAAAAAGATATCACAAAACCTTAAGCTAATTATTACAAAACACATTTTTCCAAGCATAAGTTCTTATGCCTCCGTGAGGCATGGTACATGTCGCAGAATGAAACCAGGGAAATGCACCACCGCCGAGCCACCTCTTCAGCCTTGGACGCTACCGTGGCCCACTTGCGGAGTCCCATCATCTATGATGTCGCCGTCGCCCTTGCCCTCGGCGCCCGCCGCAGGACCGACAATGAGGAACTTCTTTAGCAAGGCCTCCACTGGACCCTTCATGGCTCGTGCTACAATGGCGCAGGAGTCAGGGTCCACATGCTCGAGCAAGGCGGTGAAGTCGTAGCTGGCGTCCCAGAGATAAAGATGGCTGAAGGCATGCGTCAGGGCTGAGAAAGAGAGTAGAGGGCCTCAACTTCCACCATGGAGCCGAACCCGGTGACGACGCTCTCGAGCGCTTGTAAGCTCAGGAAGCGGAGCGGCAGGGCTCTCCTTTGGGGTCACCGCTAGCTCCGTGGGCTCACTCCTGAAGAGTTCTTGCAGCGCCTTGCGGGACCTTTCCTCGAGGGCGATGAAGCTGTCACACTCCATGGTAGCCGCCTTCTTGGCCTTGGCAAGGGATGTTTGGGCTGCCTCCGCCTCCTCCTTAAACTTCTCCAGGCAGCTGCGCTCCATGGCCTGCTCCTGGGCTGCCCGCTTCAGCTCAGCGTCATGATCAGCAACAACAGCCTCTTGGGCCATCAGCTTCTCCTCTCGCTCCAAGAAATGACTAGTCTGGATGGCCTGCTGCTCCTGGAGAGTCTTCAGTTCAGCCTCCACTACACGGCACCGCTCCTGCGCGTCCTTGGCTTCCTTCAGCGCCACGTCGCGCTCGGCAGCGGCTAAGCCGGCCACCTTCCAGGCCTCGTCCACGGATACCTTGGCTTTACCCCAGGCCACTCGGACAAACACGTTAGCCAGGAGCCACCCATAGACCAGCTCTACGCGCCCTGACACCTTGCGCCGGTCCGGACCTCGAAGATCATGTAACGCCCTCGATGCGGCTATATCTCCCACGTGTCGAAGCACGACTTAGAGGCATAACCGCATTGAAAGCAATGTCGCAAGTGAGGTAATCTTCACACAACCCATGTAATACATAAGGGAAAGAGACACATAGTTGGCTTACAATCGCCACTTCACACAATTACATGAATAAAGCATTAGATCATCCAGATACAATCAAGGTCCGACTACGGAACCAAAATAAAAAAGTACCCCAAATGCATAAAGGTCCCCGATCGACCCCAACCGGGCTCCACTATCGATCAACTAGAACGAAACAACACAAAGGGCAATATCTTCATCGAGCTCCTCCTTGAGCTTGGTTGCGCCACCGCCGGTAACATAGGCACCGCAAACTGGTTTTGAAGTATCTGTGAGCCACGGGATTCAGCAATCTCGCACCTGCGAGATCAAGACTATTTAAGCTTATGGGTAAGGTAAAGGCATGAGGTGGAGCTGCAGACAGTTTACTAGCATATGTGGTGGCTAACATATGCAAATGAGAGCGAGAAGAGAAGGCAAAGCACGGTCGACAACTAGAAATGATCAAGAGGTGATCCTGAACTCCTACTTACGTCAAACATAACCCAAAACCGTGTTCACTTCCCGGACTCCACCGACAAGAGACCATCACGGCTACACACGCGGTTGATGCGTTTTAATTCGGATCTGGTGTCAAGTTATCTACAACCGGACATTAACAAATTCCCATCTGCCCATAACCGCGGGCACGGCTTTCGAAAGTTCAAATCCCTGCAGGGGTGTCCCAACTTAGCCCATGACAATCTCTCACGGTCAACGAAGGAATAGACCTCCACCCGAGACACTCCGATTAGACTCGGTATCTCGGTACAACAAGACATTTCGACAGGGTAAAACTAAACCAGCATGTAACGCCCTCGATGCGGCTATATCTCCCACGTGTCGAAGCACGACTTAGAGGCATAGCCGCATTGAAAGCAATGTCGCAAGTGAGGTAATCTTCACACAACCCATGTAATACATAAGGGAAAGAGATACATAGTTGGCCTACAATCGCCACTTCACACAATTACATGAATAAAGCATTACATCATCCGGATACAATCAAGGTCCGACTACGGAACCAAAATAAAAGAAGAACCCCAAATGCGACAAAAGGTCCCCGATCGCGCCTAACCGGGCTCCACTATCGATCAACTAGAACGAAACAACACAAAGGGCAAGATCTTCATCGAGCTCCTCCTTGAGCTTGGTTGCGCCACCGCCGTAACATAGGCACCGCAAACTAGTTTTGAAGTATCCGTGAGTCACGAGGACTCAGCAATCTCGCACCCACGAGATCAAGACTATTTAAGCTTATGGGTAAGGTAAAGGCATAAGGTGGAGCTGCAGCGACTAGCATATATGGCGACTAACATACGCAAATGAGAGCGAGAAGAGAAGGCAAAGCACGGTCGATAAAAGTATGATCAAGAAGTGATCCTATAGCAACCTACGCCAAGCATAACTCCAACATCAGTGTTCACTTCCCGGACCACGGAAAGAGACCATCACGGTTACACACACGGTTGATGTATTTTAATTAAGGTCAACTTCGGTTTTCTACAACCGACATTAACAAATTCCCATCTGCCACATAACCGCGGGCACGGCTCTCGAAAGTTTAAACCCTCGCAGGGTGTCCCAACTTAGCCCATGACAAGCTCTCGCGATCATCGAAGGAATAGACCTTCACCCAGAAGACCCGATCAGTCTCGGAATCCCAGACATCAAGACATTTCGACAATGGTAAAACAAGACCAGCAAAGCCGCCCGAATGTGCCGACAAATTTCGATAGGAGCTGCACATATCTCGTTCGTGGCACACCGCATTGTCCAAACTTCGGTAGGCCAGCCCGAGTTGCCCTGGTGGCCACCGGCGGCCGACGGTTTGGACCAACACTCACAACGAGCACCGCCCGGGGTAATAAAGATGACCTCGGCTCCTAAACCCAAGGAAAAAAAAGGGCTAGGTGAGGCAAATGGTAAAACCAAGGTTGGGCCTTGCTGGACAAGTTTTATTCAAAGCGAACTGTCGGGGGTCCTATAAATCACCCGACCGCGTAAGGAACGCAAAATCCGGGAACATAACACCGGTATGACGGAAACTAGGGCGGCAAGAGTGGAACAAAACACCAGGCATAAGGCCGAGCCTTCCACCCTTTACCAAGTATATAGATGCATTAAATATATAAGAGATATTGTGATATCCCAACAAGTAAACATGTTCCAACAAGGAACAACTTCTCCATGTTCCAAATAGTAACAAACTTCATCTTCACCTGCAACTAACAATGCTATAAGAGGGGCTGAGCAAAGCGGTAACATAGCCAAATAACGGTTCGCTAGGAATGGTGTCAAGGGTTAGAGGTTTGACATGGCAATTTGGGAGGCTGACAAGCAAATGGTAGGCATCGTAGCATTGGCATAGCAAAAGAGCGAGCAAACTAGCATAGCAAAGATAGTAGTGATTTCGAGGGTATGATCATCTTGCCTGAAATCCCGCAAGGAAGAAGAACGATTCCATGAAGAAGACAAACGCACGTAGTCGAACAATCCTCACAACTCCGGAACGAAACCAAAGCTAACGAGAGAAGCAAACCGGAAAGAAGCAAACAATATGGTAAACACACAAGCATAATCATGGCATGATGCACAATCAAGTATGATGCATGTCCGGTTTAATGAGGCATGACATGGCAAGGTGAAGCAAACAACACTACAATTTAGTGGAGCTCAATATGCAACGAAGTTGCATATTGACGAACACCACATCAATTATTTAGTTCTCTCTCGGTTATGTACCCAACAATATTAAATGTTGTTAAACATGGCAAGAGGGTGAAGCAAATGAAAACTACCTATCTAGGTAAGTTTAAATGAGGCCGGAACAACAAAACAACAATTCCGGAAAATCCCCATATGCATTTAGCAATTTAATGCAACAACAATTTTAAGCATTTTAATTGTTGTTATCATGATGCGGATGACATATACAAGTTTATACAATTTTATGAAAATGTTGACATGAGCATGATATGGAGCATTTGTAGCCATGGCGGAACAAAAGGGTGCCACGGCGGCGAAACGAAAAGGGTGCCACGGCGGCGAAATCCGAAATGATGCCACGGCAACATATCGGTGATCCGACAACTCCTCGAGATGTCGGTGCAAAAGAAAGGTGACGGGAGCGTGCGGAACATGCGAAAGGTGGTGGAATGATCCCGGCAACCTGGTTCCCACGGATTAGTGGCAAGGAAACGCGTGACAATTCGGACACGGTGCAAGCAGTGCATATCATACCACATGTGTTCGGTCCTCAGACATCGTCTCGGTGTTATACCTTCGAAGCGTGCGATTTCGGAGCGGTTCGAGTCGTCGAGGGAAGTAGTCGTTCATGGGACAGTCGTAGTGGAAGTAGTTGTACACGCTTCAGAGTGGGAAGTAGTCGTTTTGCAGCGATCGTGGAAGTAGACGCTCATGTTTTCAGATGTTCGGGTCACGATGAGGAACTTGACGCCCACGGAGTCTTCGAGGGTCGGCAGTGAGTGGTACACACGCTGCCGGGTACTTGTCGGTCCGGTCTTGGCGACGGTAGTTGTACACAAGTCGAGAGGAACTTGAAGCATCCGAGGTCTTCGGGTTCAGAGTGGTACTTGCTGTTACATGTAGTCGAACTTGAGGTGTCCGTTGGGTACTTTTGAGCCCACGTAGTCGCACACGCCAGACGCCCGGCGATCAGAGATGTACTTGGCGCGGCGACGAGGAGACGCGGGAGGCAACGGGGTCCAGAGGGTCGAAGAGCGGGTCCAGACCGGGCCGGGGGCTGACTGGACGGACATGTCCGGCTCCTCCGGACACGTCCGGCGCGGACAGAGGAGGCAGAAGGCCATGGCGACGAGGCGGACCAGGCCAGCGGAGCAGGAGGGTTGCCGGGGGGCGCGGTGGGAGGATGGCGAAGGCAGAGGTGGGGGCACGGGGCCGCGGAGTTGGGGTCTCGGCCGCTGGGTGCGAGGGAGCCGGGCGGCGGCCTGCCTGCCGGGCGCGAGGTGAGAAGACTGGAGGAGAGGGCGCGCCGGCGCGGAGGTGTAGAGGCGAGGCAGAGGCGCGAGGGGCGCAAGGATGGCCGGGACTAGCAGCGGCCGGGCGGCGGAGGCTCGGGACGGCGGCGAGGCTGGGAGGCGAAGGCCGGGGCGCGGGCCCGTGGCCGACGGCGGCGGTGGCGGAGGGTCGCACGGAGGGCGCGGGGCGGCGACGCGGGGAGCGGAGCGATGGATCGAGCGGTTGCACGTGGGGATATCCTCTCCCTGGCGATGGCTGTGCGATGCGGAGGGAGTTCTTGGCGCAAGGGAGGACGAGGGAGAGAAGGAGATGGATCGGGGGGAGGCTAGGGTTACGGGGAAAGGTGGGGGCGGCTGGGCCTTGAGAGGCAAATGGGCCGGCCTGGCTGCTAGGCTTAGGGAGGCCACGGTGGCCTGGGCCGGCTGCTCTCCTTCTTCTCCTTACTCCCCAAAACAGAAAATGTCAAAGAGTAAAAAGGAGAAGAAAGGAAGGTGCAGATAGAATTTGGGCATGGGGATAAATTTCATGGACTCGCAAAAATGAGCTTGATCAAGGAAAAATAGAAGTGGGCACGCGTGCAGAAGTTGAATTCAAACACATTTGAATTTAATTCAAATGGTTTGAACTAGGACGAGGTTTTAGGAGTGTCCAAAAATGTTGAGAATTTAGGAGGAGCCTCGATAAATGGGAAAAGAAATATTGGCAAAGTTTGGGGACCAAACTTGAAGTAGAAAGGGCATGGGAATTTTGCAAGTGTGTTAATGGGTGAACTCCAGAGAATGGAATTATTTATAATATAGCTCCCTAATATTGGGAGGATATGTTTTAAAGAGAATCACCATGTGAATTCCCTCGATTTAAATGGACCGAAGATCCATACGGTTTATTTAGTTGAGATGCAAAAGATTTATGAGATGATGGCATGATGACATGATGCAATGCAAATGACGCAATGAACAAAACAAATCACACGACGAAACTCGGAGTAGCTGGAAGTCTTCTGCAGCTCCGGTCTCGGGGCGTTACAACACTCCACCACTACGAGAGGATCTCGTCCCGAGATCTAGAATGGCACCGGAGGGAAAACGGAAGAGAAAAAGAAAGGTAAAACTAAGTTGCTTCTTTGACGAACGAGTGAAACCACGAACCTTGAGAGGTTGAGCAATTTAAAAGAAAGAGTACAACGGAGATGATCGAGATTGCAAACAATCCGGTAGGAAAAGAGGAACAAGGAGTATTACGAGAACTTGAAGGTTGAAAGACATGGAAATAAGAGCTTCACGAATGAAAAGAATATGACCACATTGGTATAATGAGATAGCCAAGGAACAAGAATGGCAGAATTTGGACAACACTCCGGTAGAAAAGAGAAGAAAAACTTGATGAGATGAAAAGATATGGAAGAGATGACACAACACTCCGGTTAAATGGATAATCAAGAAAAGAACACGATGCTCACAAAACGAGGTGATGGGTGAAGAGCACAACATCACAAAGCCTCCGTAACGAAAGAATAGAAGTTAGACCGTTGGGATAAAGGAACGGGGAAGAAAATGACAACTTTTGCCGCAAGTGAACTTGGAAAGCATCCTTGCAAAGAAGAATCGAATGGAGTTGTTGGAAAATCAACAACGAGAAGCACAAGCTTGTTGTGGGCTTATGGCAAACATATCAAAATGATGAGGTGACAACCGGCCACTAACGGAAACAATTGCTTGCTTGAGATTAACGAAGAGATGAAATCTTGTTCCATCAAGATGGAAAAGAGATAACTTGGGTCATTAATAAGCACCAAAATAGCAACGTTCCTTAGGGAAGGCTTTAGGTGAAAACATGACACAAGATAAATCCAACGAAGAGATTGATGGATTTAAAATACCTCATTCTTGACAACAATATGAATCATGAAACATGAAGGGAATTGTCAAGAGTGACATAACACCATCTCAAAAGATTAGATAGAAGGAATTGCACTTTGGAATGCAAGATGAGACGCCTCAAAACAAAACATGTGTTGAGCACCATGTTTATTTTTGAGTATAGCTTGGCGGGTCATAACTTCGAGAGAAAACTTGAAGAACAATTGAAGAACGAAAGGAATCCTTGACGAACCACCATGTAGAGCCTCTATGAAGAACTCCGGTAATAAAAGGATGATACAAAGAAAGAGAAGTTGAAAACACAAGGTGAATCCTTGCAATGATTTAGCTGGATCTCCGTGATGATGAGAGCTTGGAACTCCGGGAAAAAGAGAAGATGAAACAAACACCGTTGAGAAAACTTAGATTTGATCTTGCGGATGGAAAGAATAATGGGATCCACTTGAAGAGAAGCACACCGGTTGGAAAGGAGTTGACATGACAAAATCAATGATCAAAAGGATTAGTATTCACATAGCAATATGAGAAGACCCTTTAGGAAAGGTATGGATTCAACATTTGACATCGAAGCAACTCGAATACCACAAATAACACAAAACAAAGGATTGGCTTGCAGAATAAGCCGGAACAAACATATGATAGAGATTTCGTCCGAAGTTTTCGTGGTGGGGCCTACACGGCTCGATCAGACAACACCATCATGTACAAGGCAAGGCACATGACATACGGTGTCCCCGAAGTCGGCATAGCCAAGGACTCTTTAAGACACAACGAGACCATCAGAAACCAACCGTGAATAGGAGGACCACTAGACGCCGAACCCCAATTTCATATCATACATCCGCCGGAAAGATATCCTAAGAGCTACTTGAATTCCCACCTATAAACTCCGAAACTTTCCGGTTATGCAATCAGTGTTGGGGATACAGGGAGCAATATATCTCACCCAAACTAACAATCCCTACATCCAATTGATCCATCCTTCAACACATAACCAAGAAACCTTCGAAATCGTGGTACCTCAACCTTCAAAAAACATCCGTTATACGAAGTCATGGCAATACTCCGCACTCACCTCAAGATCGGGTTAGCGGGTTATCTCACCAACAACTACATAAAAGAGATTTTCGATGTCGGCGCATTAAACTCAAGTATTCCGAATCTGCAACGATAAAATTATGACGACAACACCTCGGAGCTAAACTCCCCGGACACCGCCACAACCCCTAAATGTCGAGGCAACCAAGACAATGTTGTCATCATAAAACCATCGAACGATTCTAAGATACCCGTGATCCTAAATTTTTTAGTGAAATTTAAGAAGAGAAGAGTCAAAACTCTACGTCAGATACCTCACCGAAGGTCAAGGACTGGGAGTAAAAAGAATTCCTAACTCTCCAATATATATAATCCTAAATGACTCAAAACATTTTTTTAGACAGAACTCGGCCACTAAAAACGATCAAGCAGTGGGGGCTCCTAAGGTCGGGGAAGGCTCTGATTACCAACTTGTAACGCCCTCGATGCGGCTATATCTCCCACGTGTCGAAGCACGACTTAGAGGCATAGCCGCATTGAAAGCAATGTCACAAGTGAGGTAATCTTCACACAACCCATGTAATACATAAGGGAAAGAGATACATAGTTGGCCTACAATCGCCACTTCACACAATTACATGAATAAAGCATTACATCATCCGGATACAATCAAGGTCCGACTACGGAACCAATATAAAAGAAGAACCCCAAATGCGACAAAAGGTCCCCGATCGCGCCCAACTGGGCTCCACTACTGATCAACTAGAACGAAACAACACAAAGGGCAAGATCTTCATCGAGCTCCTCCTTGAGCTTGGTTGCGCCACCGCCGGTAACATAGGCACCGCAAACTGGTTTTGAAGTATCCGTGAGTCACGAGGACTCAGCAATCTCGCACCCCACGAGATCAAGACTATTTAAGCTTATGGGTAAGGTAAAGGCATAAGGTGGAGCTGCAGAAGCGACTAGCATATATGGCGACTAACATACGCAAATGAGAGCGAGAAGAGAAGGCAAAGCACGGTCGATAAAAGTATGATCAAGAAGTGATCCTATAGCAACCTACGCCAAGCATAACTCCAACATCGTTTTCACTTCCGGACTCCACGAAAGAGACCATCACGGTTACACACACGGTTGATGTATTTTAATTAAGGTCAACTTCGGTTTTCTACAACCGACATTAACAAATTCCCATCTACCACATAACCATGGCACGGCTCTCGAAAGTTTAAACCCTGCAGGGTGTCCCAACTTAGCCCATGACAAGCTCTCGCGATCATCGAAGGAATAGACCTTCACCCAGAAGACCCGATCAGTCTCGGAATCCCTGACATCAAGACATTTCGACAATGGTAAAACAAGACCAGCAAAGCCGCCCGAATGTGCCGACAAATCCTGATAGGAGCTGCACATATCTCGCTCGTGGCACACCGGATTGTCCAAACTTCCGGTAGGCCAGCCCAGAGTTGCCTCGGTGGCCACCGGCGGTCGACGGTTTGGACCAACACTCACAACGAGCACCGCCGGGGGGTAATAAAGATGACCCTCGGGCTCCGAAACCCAAGGGAAAAAAAGGGCTAGGTGAGGCAAATGGTAAAACCAAGGTTGGGCCCTTTGGACAAGTTTTATTCAAAGCGAACCGTCGGGGGTCCTATAAATCACCCGACCGCGAAGGAACGCAAAATCCGGGAACATAACACGGTATGACGGAAACTAGGGCGGCAAGAGTGGAACAAAACACCAGGCATAAGGCCGAGCCTTCCACCCTTTCCCAAGTATATAGATGCATTAAATATATAAGAGATATTGTGATATCCCAACAAGTAAACATGTTCCAACAAGGAACAACTTCTCCATGTTCCAACAAGTAACAAACTTCATCTTCACCTACAACTAACAACGCTATAAGAGGGGCTGAGCAAAGCGGTAACATAGCCAAACAACGGTTCGCTAGGAATGGTGTCAAGGGTTAGAGGTTTGACATGGCAATTTGGGAGGCTGACAAGCAAATGGTAGGCATCGTAGCATTGGCATAGCAAAAGAGCGAGCAAACTAGCATAGCAAAGATAGTAGTGATTTCGAGGGTATGATCATCTTGCCTGAAATCCCGCAAGGAAGAAGAACGATTCCATGAAGAAGACAAACGCACGTAGTCGAACAATCCTCACAACTCCGGAACGAAACCAAAGCTAACGAGAGAAGCAAACCGGAAAGAAGCAAACAATATGGTAAACACACAAGCATAATCATGGCATGATGCACAATCAAGTATGATGCATGTCCGGTTTAATGAGGCATGACATGGCAAGGTGAAGCAAACAACACTACAATTTAAGTGGAGCTCAATATGCAACGAGTTGCATATTGACGGAACACCACATCAATTATTTAGTTCTCTCTCGGTTATGTACCCAACAATATTAAATGTTGTTAAACATGGCAAGAGGGTGAAGCAAATGAAAACTACCTATCTAGGTAAGTTTAAATGAGGCCGGAACAACAAAACAACAATTCCGGAAAATCCCCATATGCATTTAGCAATTTAATGCAACAACAATTTTAAGCATTTTAATTGTTGTTATCATGATGCGGATGACATATACAAGTTTATACAATTTTATGAAAATGTTGACATGAGCATGATATGGAGCATTTGTAGCCATGGCGGAACAAAAGGGTGCCACGGCGGCGAAACGAAAAGGGTGCCACGGCGGCGAATCCAAATGATGCCACGGCAACATATCGGTGATCCGGACAACCTCGAGATGTCGGTGCAAAAGAAAGGTGACGGGAGCGTGCGGAACATGCGAAAGGTGGTGGAATGATCCCGGCAACCTGGTTCCCACGGATTAGTGGCAAGGAAACGCGTGACAATTCGGACACGGTGCAAGCAGTGCATATCATACCACATGCGTTCGGTCCTCAGACATCGTCTCGGTGTTATACCTTCGAAGCGTGCGATTTCGGAGCGGTTCGAGTCGTCGAGGGAAGTAGTCGTTCATGGGACGGTCGTAGTGGAAGTAGTTGTACACGTTTCGTAGTGGGAAGTAGTCGTTCTTGCAGCAGTCGTGGAAGTAGACGTTCATGTTTAGTAGATGTTCGGGGTCACGACGAGGAACTTGACGTCCACGGAGTCATCGAGGGTCGACGGTAGTGGTACACACGTTGCCGGGGTACTTGTCGGTCCGGTCTTGGCGACGGTAGTTGTACACAAGTCGTAGAGGAACTTGAAGCATCCGAGGTCTTCGGGTTCGTAGTGGTACTTGCTGTTACATGTAGTCGAACTTGAGGTGTCCGCGGTACTTTTGAGCCAACGAGTCGCACACGCTTTCAGACGCCCGGCGATCAGAGATGTACTTGGCGTGCGACGAGGAGACGCGGGAGGCAACGGGGTCCAGAGGGTCGAAGAGCGGGTCTGCATCGGGCCGGGGCTGATCGACGGACATGTCCGGCCTCCGGACACGCCCGGGCGCGATGAGAGGAGGCAGAAGGCCATGGCGACGAGGCGGACCAGGCCAGCGGAGCAGGAGGGTTGCCGGGGGGCGCGGTGGGAGGATGGCGAAGGCAGAGGAGGGGCACGGGGGCCGCCGGAGTTGGGGTCCTCGGCCGCGGGGTGCGAGGGAGCCGGGCGGCGGCCTGCTGCTGGCGCGAGGTGAGAAGACTGGAGGGAGAGCGGCGCGGCTGATGCGGAGGTGTAGAGGCGAGGCAGAGGCGCGAGGGGTGCGTGGAAGGATGGCTGGGACTAGCAGCGGCCGGGCGGCGGAGGTTTCGGGCGACGCGGCGAGGCCAGGAGGCGAAGCGGGTGGTGGCGCGGGCCTGTGGCCGACGGCGGCGGTGGCGGAGGGTCGCACGGAGGGCGCGGGGCGGCGACGCGGGGAGCGGAGCGATGGATCGAGCGGTTGCACGTGGGGATATCCTCTCCCTGGCGATGGCTGTGCGATGCGGAGGGGAGTTGCGGCGCAAGGGAGGACGAGGGAGAGAAGGAGATGGATCGGGGGGAGGCTAGGGTTACGGGGAAAGGTGGGGGCGGCTGGGCCTTGAGAGGCAAATGGGCCGGCCTGGCTGCTAGGCTTAGGGAGGCCACGGTGGCCTGGGCCGGCTGCTCTCCTTCTTCTCCTTACTCCCAAAAACAGAAAATGTCAAAGAGTAAAAAGGAGAAGAAAGGAAGGTGCAGATAGAATTTGGGCATGGGGATAAATTTCATGGACTCGCAAAAATGAGCTTGATCAAGGAAAAATAGAAGTGGGCACGCGTGTGAAGTTGAATTCAAACACATTTGAATTTAATTCAAATGGTTTGAACTAGGACGAGGTTTTAGGAGTGTCCAAAAATGTTGAGAATTTAGGAGGAGCCTCGATAAATGGGAAAAGAAATATTGGCAAAGTTTGGGGACCAAACTTGAAGTAGAAAGGGCATGGGAATTTTGCAAGTGTGTTAATGGGTGAACTCCAGAGATTGGAATTATTTATAATATAGCTCCCTAATATTGGGAGGATATGTTTTAAAGAGAATCACCATGTGAATTCCCTCGATTTAAATGGACCGAAGATCCATACGGTTTATTTAGTTGAGATGCAAAAGATTTATGAGATGATGGCATGATGACATGATGCAATGCAAATGACGCAATGAACAAAACAAATCACACGACGAAACTCGGAGTAGCTGGAAGTCTTCTGCAGCTCCGGTCTCGGGGCGTTACACAGCAACACCGCCCGAATGTGCCGACAAATCCCGATTGGAGCTGCACATATCTCTTTCTCAGGGCACACTCAGATGAGACTAGCTACGAGTAAAACCAACCTCAAGTTTCCCGAGGTGGCCCACAGTAGCTCAGTTCGGACCAACACTCAGAGGAGCACCGCCTGTGGGGTGTTAGAATAAAGATGACCCTTGAGTCTACTGTAACCCAAGGGAAGGTGGTAGGTTGTTAGTGCAAATGGTAAAACCAATGTTGGGCATTGCTGGAGGAGCTTTACTTAAGGCGAACTGTCAAGGGGTTCCCATTATAGCCCAACCGCGTAAGGAACGCAAAATCTGGGAACATAACACCGATATGACGGAAACTAGGGCGGCAAGAGTGGAACAAAACACTGTGCCTAAGGCCGAGCCTTCCACCCTTTACCAAGTATATAGATGCATTAATTAAATAAGATATATTGTGATATCCCAACAAGTAAACATGTTCCAACAAGGAACAACATCTCCATGTTCCAACAAGGAACAAACTTCAATCTTCACCTGCAACTAACAACGCTATAAGAGGGGCTGAGCAAAGCGGTAACATAGCCAATCAACGGTTTGCTAGGACATGGTGGGTTAGAGGTTTGACATGGCAATTTGGGAGGCTGACAAGCAAATGGTAGGCATCGTAGCAGTGGCATAGCAAAAGAGCGAGCAAACTAGCATAGCAAAGATAGTTGTGATTTCGAGGGTATGATCATCTTGCCTGAGATCCCGCTAGGAAGAAGAACGAGTCCATGAAGAAGACAAACGGACGTAGACGAATGAATCCTCACAACTCTGGAACGAAACCGAAGCTAACGAGAGAAGCAAACTGGAAAGAGGCAAACAATATGGTAAACACACAAGCATAAAAATGGCATGATGCGCAAACAAGTATGATGCATGCCCGGTTTAAATAGCATGGCATGGCAATTTGGACAAACAAAACTACAAGTTAAATGGAGCCCAATATGCAACGAGTTGCATATTGAGGAAACACCACATCAATTATTTAGTTCTCTCTAGTTATAAGCTACTCAACAATATTAAATGTTATTAAACATGGCAAGGGGTGAAGCATAATTAAACTACCTATTTAGGCAAGTTTAAATGAGGCCGGAACAACAAACAACAATTCCGGTAAATCCCCACATGTCTTTTAACAATTTAATGCAACAACAAGTTTAAACATTTTAAATGTTGTTATCATGATGCGGATGACATATACAAGTTATATGCAATTTTTATAAAAATGTTGACATAAGCATGATACGAGGCATCTGTCGCCATGGCGGAAGAAAAAAGGTGCCACGGCGGTGAAACGGAAATGGTGCCATGGCAACATTCCGGTCCCGATAACTCATGGAGGTACCGGTGCAAAAGGAAGTGTGACGTGAGCGAGTCATGCAAGATGGTGGGGTGATCCCGGTTACCGGGTCCCACGGGTCGACGGCATGGCAAACAAGGAGGAACTTGCAATGACAATTCGGACACGGTGCACACACGAGCATTTCACACAACCAAGCATGCATTCGTTCACGGGCGGTCGTCATCTCGGGATTATACCTTTAAAGCGTGCATTTTCAAAGCGGACCGGTTCGGAGAGGAAGTAGTCGTAGTGGAAGTAGTTGTACTCGTGTCGTAGTGGGAAGTAGTGGTACACGTTGTCTTGTCGAATCAACGGCGGCGGTAGTGGTACACGGCGACGGTAGTGGTACACGTTTTCGTAGCTGTCCGGGGTCGTCAGTAGAGGTACTCGCGATCTTGGGAACGGTAGTTGTTCACGGTTCGTAGACGTTCGGGTCGACATTAGTGGTACTTGACGCAACACCGGGTGTGTAGTCGTACACGCACGAACATGTACTTGATGGAGTAGTCGTACTCGGTGAATCCGCGTAGTTGTACATGTCTCTGTGCTGTAGCTGAACTTGATGAAAACCCACGGTGACGGCAGACGTACACGGTCGGCTTGATGGAACTTGGCACGGTGGAGACACGGAGATGCAGCATCTGGCCCGGGCTCGAGCAGGAGGCGAAGATGGCGGGTCGAGCAGCGTAGAGGAGGACCTGCTGGATCCAGCAAGGAGTCGAACGAGGGGGTCGGGGATGGGTCGAGGGAGGTCGTCGTGGTGGAGCAACGGCGACGAGCAGGCCGAGCGGGAGGCTCGCAGGGCCTTGGGTGCTCGAGGAGAGGCCGAGGGTGGCTGGAACCGACCGGAGGCGACGCCCTACGGCGTGGGGACGAGGTGGTGGTGTCGAACAGGGGGGCTAGCGGCGGAGGTGCAACAGCAGGTCGACGCCGCGGGGGCGAGGCGGCGCTGCACTTGGCGCGATCTCCGGTGAAGGCGGCGCCGCTTGAGGCGGGGTCAGGCTGCGGGTGAGGCAGTGGCGCCATGGACGAAGGGATCATGAGCTCGGGGAGGAGGCCGAGCGCTATGGCACAGGAGAGGAAGGGAGGCGGCAGCGGGGACGGTTGCGGGGGAGCTCGTTGCGATGGGTGGCGATGGGGACGCGGGGGAGAAGGAAGGGCGAGGCCTTGGGCGGAGGCGGAGGCGCGAGGAGCTCCTCCCTGAAGCGATGCGGGCGTGCGTGAGGGAAGGAGGAGGGATCGAGCGAGTGTGGGGATCAGGCACGATGCGGGATCGAGAAGAGGGACGCCGCAAGTGTGAAAAGTGGTGGCATGCACAAGGGAATTGAGAGGAGGAGTGTTGGGGTTTGAGGCTGGCTAGGGTTAGATAGGCGGGTCCGGCTGGGCCTGAAGAGGTGGGCTGGGTCGGCCTGTGGAGAAAGGAGTGGCCAGAGGTCTGGCTGGGCTCTTTCTCCTCTCTCTTTATTTACCAAAAGCAAGAAATAGCAAAGAAAGAAAAAGGAGATAAAGAAAGGGTTGGAGAAATAATTTGAGCATGGGGTATTTTCCTGACTCGCAAAAATATGCTCGCTCCAAGAAAATAGGAAAGGCCATGATTGAAAGATTTAAATTCAAACTCATTTGAATTTAATTCAAATGGGTTTGAACTAGGACTTGATAAAGGAAGGTCCAAAATGTTCGGATTTTGGTGGAGCTCCGAAAATGATGAAATAATTACGGCAAGGTTGGAGAACAAGAATTGAGATAACAACGGCATGGGATATTTTACAAGTGTGTTTGCGGTAAATCCAAATAATTGGAATATTTACTATAGCTCTCTAAATATTGAGAGGATATGTTTTAAAGAGAATCACCATGTGAATTCCCTCGATTTAAATGGATCAAAGATCCATGCCATTTATTTAGTTGAGTTGCAAAAGATTAATGACATGATGGCATGATGACATGATGCAATGCAAAAATAAAAGAGCAAGCATAAATGAAACACACGGAGGTCACAAAATATGGAAGTCTTCTGGATCGTCGGTCTCGGGGCGTTACAACACTCCACCACTACAAGAGGATCTCGTCCCGAGATCTAGGATGGTACCGGAGAGAAACGGAAGAGGAAGAGAGGAGGGTAAACTAAGTTGCTTCTTTGACGAACGAGTGAAACCAAAGAACCTTAAAAAATTGAACAAATTGAAAGAAAGAATACAACGGAGATGAACGAGATTGCAAACAATCCGTTAGAAAAAAGGAACAAGGAACATTATGGGAACTTGAAGGTTGCAAAGACATGAACCAAGAGTTTAATGGACAAGATAGAATTTGAAACCACTCAGGTTAAAACAAGATGAGAGGGGAAGAATTCGGGCAGCACTTCGGTTGAACATGGAAGGAATTGAACATGAACTTGACAAGATGAGAGGATACTTGATGAAATGAACAACACACTGCCTCCGGAACTATTGAAAGAATGGCACAAGGGGTAAGAAAGATTTCAAATAGCACTCAAGTTGAAAAGTGAGGCAAAACTTGATAAGATGAAAGAACTTGAATGAGAACACAACACTCCGGTTAAATTGATAAGCAAGAAAATAACACGAACCTCAATACGAGAAGAGGAGTGAAGAGAGCAACATCACAAAGCCTCCGGAAGAAAGAATAGAAGCTAGACCATTGGGATAAAGGGACGGAGAAAAAAATGAAAACTTTTGCCACAAGAGAACTTGGAAAGCATCCTTGCAAAGAAGAATTGAACGGAGTTGTTGGAAAATCAACAACGAAAAGAATAAGTTTGTAGTGGGCTTATGGAAACATCTCAACATTATGAGGTGACAACCGGCCACTAACGGAAACAATTGCTTGCTTGAGATTAACGAAGAGATGAAAGTTTGTTCCATAAAGATGGAAAAGAGATAACTTGGGTCATTAATAAGCACCAAAATAGCAACATTCCTTAGGGAAGGCTTTAGGTGAAATCTATACCAAGATAACTCCAATGAAGAGATTGACGGTTGAAAAGATCTCTTGAACAAAGAGAAAAAGATGGATTTAAATATGTCACTCTTGAAAACTTGTGAATCATGAAACGCTAAGGAAATTATCAAGAATGACCTAACACCACCTCGTAAGATAAGGTAGAAAGAATTGCACTTTGGAATGCAAGATGAAGAATGCTTGAACTCCTCAAAACAAGACATGTGTTGAACACCATGTTTAATTTTGAGTATAGCTTGGTTGATCTTAACTTCAAGAGAAATCTTGAAGAACAATTGAAGAATGAAAAGAATCCTTGATTTAACCACCACTCCGTAATAAACGGATGATAAAAAGAAAGAGAAGTTGAAAACACAAGGTGAAGCCTTGCAATGATTTAGATGGAGCTTCGCGACGAGATAATGCGGAAAACTTAGAACTCCGGAAGAAAGATGAACAACAAGAAGCCAAGAATTCATTCCTCCTGAACAAACTCCGAAGGAAAGGATTAATCACTTGGATGAAACAAGAACAAGAATTATGTTATGTGTATCCTTCACCAATTTAAATTGATGACAAGCAACGGATTTGGCATACTACTTATTCTCGTAGAAAGGATTAAGAGAGATATGGCGTAAACTTGAGAAGGTCTTCAACGAACCACCGGTAAGATTTGGAAAGAACGAATGAATTGATATGATAACGACGGAAGTGAAATCTTGAACGAACCACCGTAAGAATTGAAAATGATCGAAGTAGGGGTGCATCACCGGTAAGAATTAGCAAATGAACGAAGGTGCTTGAGACAAACTAGATACATGAGAACAAAGAGATCAAGAACTGATTAGAGGATATTCGATTGATGCACCGGCAAGATAGGAGAATGATAACCGATAGCTGAGAATGAATAAATCTGAATTGATGGACTCGGATGACAAACCGAGAAGACTCTTGAATATCTCCGATGGTGAAAAGATTCTCACAATCGAAAACAATTATGAGAGGATGGCAACAAGCTAGCACCATGAATCTTGAAGAGAATAGAGCAAGATTAAAGAGAAACTCTTCTTCGGTCTTCAAATGATGAGAATGATAACGAGAAACACCACCAAGAATTATTGAGGCACACCGAAGAATCAAAAGCGAAGAGGTTGAGCCAACTATGAAAAGAATTTGAAAGATCTTGGAGAAAAGCATTTGACCGATGATAACTCATTCTTACGCCAAACTTGGAGAAGAATTTAGGATAGCTCTAGGAAAATAGAAGAGTCGTAAGATCCTCGAAAAGACACGTGGGTTAGGGCCCACTCAAAAGAACACCATTGAAAAGATTTAAAAGAGATGTTGCACCGTTGAATTAAATGACTTGAATGAGATACCAATCTCAAAGAGCTTGAACGAATGCAGAGTGGAAACACGAATCTTGAGATATCTTGAGCACTCGAATAACAAATAGCGAGAAGTAGAATGATAATGAGGTGCACCGTATGAGAAGACATTGAAATGAGGAAAAGGGTATGATCAACAAAACTTGACTTGAATCCACCGGAGAAGAGAAAGGAATGAGGAATGACGAACTAGTAGAACATCTTCTTGAGAACCACTCGGTAAGAACATTGACGGAAAAGAATGGAGAAACTTCACAAAAATAAAAGAATACTTGGTAAAGAAATCTTAGACCTTGAGGAAAAAGGGTGGGTGGGCGGGAAAAAACAAAGGCAACTTGGAGACGGATGAAACAAAAACCATTGAGAAGAAATGATAATTCGTCTTGCTGATGTTGAAGTGATCGGATCCACTTGAAGAGAAACACGCCGGTTGAAAAGGATTGACATGACAATCTCGATTGTCGAGAAGGATTGGTATTCACATCAGAGTATGAGAACACCATTTCGGAAAGGTATGGAATCAACACTTGACATTGAAGCAACTCGAATACCACAACTCAAAACAAAAACAAAGGACTGGCTTGCAGAATAAGACGGAACAAACATGTGATAGAGATTTCGTCCAAGTTTTCGTGGTGGGGCCTACACGGCTCGATCAGACAAAGACCATCATGTACAAGGCAAGGCACATGACATACGAAGTGTCCCCAGTCGCCATAGCCAAGGACTCTTTAAGACACAACGAGACCATCAGAAACCAACCGTGAATAGGCGGACCACTAGACGCCGAACCCCAATTTCATATCATACATCCGTCGGAAAGATATCCTAAGAGCTACTTGAATTCCCACCTATGAAACTCCGAAATTCTCCGGTTATGCAATCAGTGTTGGGGATACAGGAAGCATAAATCTCACCCAAAACTAGCAAATCCTACATCCAATTGTATCCATCCTTCAACACATAACCAAGAAACCTTCGAAATCGTGGTACCTCAACCTTCAAAAGCATCCGTTATACAAGTTATGGCGATACTCCCTACTCACCTCAAGATCGGGTTATCGGGTTATCTCACCAACAATCGATAAAAGAGATTTTCGTCATGCGTACTAAACTCGTATTCCGAACTGCAACGATAAAATTATGACGACAACACCTCGAGCACAACTCCCGGGACACTTCCACTAAACCCCGACAGAGGCACCAAGACAATGTTCTCATCATAAAACCATCGAACGATTCCAAGATACCCACGTGATCCTAAAAAAATTTAGTGAAATTTGAGAAGAGAAGAGTCAAAACTCTACGTCAGATGCCTTACCGAGCGATGAAGAGACCGTGGAGTAAAAAGAATTCCTAACTCTCCGATATATATAATCCTAAATGACTCAAAACATTTTTCTAGACACAACTCGCCGCTAAAAACGATCAAGCGGTGGGGCTCCTAAGGTCGGGAAGGCTCGATTACCAACTTGTAGCGCCTCGATGCGGCTATATCTCCCACGTGTCGGAAGCACGACTTAGAGGCATAACCGCATTGAAAGCAATGTCGCAAGTGAGGTAATCTTCACACAACCCATGTAATACATAAGGAAAGAGATACATAGTTGGCTTACAATCGCCACTTCACACAATTACATGAATAAAGCATTACATCATCCAGATACAATCAATGTCCGACTACGGAACCAAAATAAAAGAAGAACCCCAAATGCGATAAAGGTCCCCGATCGACCCCAACCGGGCTCCACTATCGATCAACTAGAACGAAACAACACAAAGGGCAATATCTTCATCGAGCTCCTCCTTGAGCTTGGTTGCGCCACCGCCGTAACATAGGCACCGCAAACTGGTTTTGAAGTATCGTGAGCCACGTGGACTCAAAGAATCTCGCACCCGCGAGATCAAGACTATTTAAGCTTATGGGTAAGGTAAAGGCATGAGGTGGAGCTGCAGCAAGCGACTAGCATATGTGGTGGCTAACATACGCAAATGAGAGCGAGAAGAGAAGGCAAAGCACGGTCGACAACTAGAAATGATCAAGAGGTGATCCTGAACTCCTACTTACGTCAAACATAACCCAAAACCGTGTTCACTTCCCGGACTCCGCCGAGAAGAGACCATCACGGCTACACACGCGGTTGATGCGTTTTAATTCGGATCTAGTGTCAAGTTATCTACAACCGGACATTAACAAATTCCCATCTGCCCATAACCGCGGCACCGCTTCGAAAGTTCAAATCCTGCGTAGGGTGTCCCAACCTTGCCCATGACAAGCTCTCACGGTCAATGAAGGAATAGACCTCCACCCGAGACACTCGATCGACTCGTGTCCCAGACAACAAGACATTTCGACAGTGGTAAAACTAAACCAGCAACACCACCAATGTGCCGACAAACCCGATAGGAGCTGCACATATCTCTTTCTCGTGGCACACTCGGATGAGACTAGCTACGAGTAAAACCAACCTCAAGTTTCCCGAGGTGGCCCCGCAGTAGCTCTGGTTCGGACCAACACTCGAGGAGCACCGACCGGGGGGTTAGAATAAAGATAACACTTGAATCTGCAGAACCCAAGGGAAGGTGGTAGGTTGTTAGTGCAAATGGTAAAACCAATGTTGGGCATTGCTCGAGGAGCTTTACTTAAGGCGAACTGTCAAGGGGTTCCCATTATAGCCCAACCGCGTAAGGAACACAAAATCCGGGAACATAACACCGATATGACGGAAACTAGGGCGGCAAGAGTGGAACAAAACACCAGGCCTAAGGCCGAGCCTTCCACTGAGGGAGTCCTGGACTAGGGGGTGTCCGGACAGCCGGACTATCAATGTCCGCCAGACTCCCAGACTACGAAGATTGAAGATTGAAGACTCCGGCTCGTGTCCGGAAGGTACTTTCCTTGGCGTGGAAGGCAAGCTTGGCGATACGGATATGTAGATCTCCTACCATTGTAACCGACTCTGTGTAACCCTAGCCTCTCCGGTGTCTATATAAACCAGAGGGCCTTAGTCCATAGGATGAACATTACATCTCAACAATCATACCATAGGCTAGCTTCTAGGGTTTAGCCTCCTTGATCTCGTGGTAGATCTACTCTTGTACTACCCATATCATCAATATTAATCAAGCAGACGAGGGTATTACCTCCATCGAGAGGGCCTGAACTCAGGTAAAAACATCGTGTCCCTCGCCTCCGTTACCATCCGCCTAGACGCACGATTCGGGACCCCTACCGAGATCCGCCGGTTTTGACACCGACATTGGTGCTTTCATTGAGAGTTCCTCGCGCCGTCGCCGATAGAGTGGATGCCTTTACCCGTCTTCAAAGACGGTGTTTTCACCGAGGGGCCTTGGCCGCGGTCAAACAATCCGCTTGGTGGCTTTCTTATAACCGCCATCCGCCGCCGCTTCGCAATGACTTCTCAAGTCATCAAAGAAATCTTCGCCAGCCCTAAAGCTGCCGTAACAGTTAGATCCAATCGAGCTCTCGTCGTTAACGAGCTCTTGGATTGCATCGCCGCCCGGGAGTCGCGAACGACTACAATCGATCGGGCTTAAAACCGATCCGAGAGAGATTAACTCTCCCTGTGCTACCCACCACGCCAAGTGGTAGAAGAACAACTCGGCAATTCGCTGCCGTTGTTGAAAACAATCTGTGTCCGGATTCCCGAACCTCCATGCCGGATTCCGCGGAGGAACGGACCTCGATCGAGCATTGAACCTAAAATCATGCGTCGCTCCGGACTCACTGGGCTGTCTCAAAGAAATCAAGCTTCCGATTGGAAGTCCTCGCCTTTGAGCCCAAAGATGGGCAGGGATCCGGATTTTATTCCACCCACCCGCCCGCATATATGCGACTCTATCTCTAATTCGCAAGAGCCCTCGTAAACAAGACATCATTATTGGGCCAGATTCTCATGGTTTTGGACAGATAAAGGACTGCCGAGAGGAAAACGCAATCTCAATCTTCTCGCAATAACCGCACGGACAAGGGAATCTCAACGCCATTGATCGTCGCAAGATTACGCGCTTTACCGATCCAAGCGCCCATAGTACGAAAGTACTGTGCGATGGAAAGTTTCCGGAAAACTGAAAATCAATTTTGGGATAAACCGGCCCCAAGCCCAGTCCGCGGTAAAAGGGCGCCTAACAATCAGGCCCCAGATGCAAAATCCAAAAAGCAAAAACCCAGCAAGGGAAACGGAACAATACTGGAGGGATGGCTCAATGGACCCTGTAAACTTCATAATACAGGGGGAGCTGTCCCAACACACAGCCTTCGAGCATGTTGATACTACGGCAGTGGCCAAAAGTGGCGAAGAGCTTCTAGCCCGGAAACCACTCCAACAATACCAAAGACGGTCTCAACAGTCTTCGACACTTTCGATCAAATAATATGCGAAACGAATAATCCGCAAACTCGCCAAGTCTACCAAGTAGCAACAGCAAATCCATGGAGCGACACGCCTATCACCTTCAAGCCAGCGACGAGCCCACATCTCGAACTACAGAGCCCCACCAAGACCGGTACTTAGTCCCATAGTGGACGACTTTCGACCGACAAAAGTCCTCATGGACGACGGCAGCGGACTAAACCTCATTTACGAGGAAACCCGCGAAAAATGGAAATCGATTGGAGCCAGATTGAGCGGCAAGACAACCTTCAGAGGAATAATCCCTAGCCGGAAGCACGTTGTAACCGGAAAAATCACACTCGATGTGGTGTTCGCCTCCGGACAATTACAGATCCAAGAAGTCACGCCTGTGGCCCTGCTCAGCAGCGGCTATCACGCCATATTAGGACGAGAGGCATTCACAATTTTTCAAGCAATACCTCATTACGGGTACATGAAGCTCAAAATGCCAGGCCCAATGGAATAATCACTCGCTCGCTGATCCGGACACAGCAGACTACCGAAAACAAGACAGCCGACTAGCCTCAAGCACTATCCAAGCCTTAGCGGCAGAGGAAAGAGATAGGCAATGGGAGAAGAGCTAGCCAAGTTATTGGAAGCCGAATTCATTAGAGACATTGAACATCCGGACTGGCTAGCAAATTTGGTGATGGTACCAAAGAAAGATAAACTCGGCGCCTGCGGTCGACTTCAAAGACCTCAATAAGGCTTGCCTAAAGGATCCTTTCCTCCCCCGATCGATCAAATTATCGACGCCACGACAGGACACGACTTGTTGTGCTTCCTGGACGCATACTCTGGCTATCATCAAATCAAGATGGCGGAAGCAGATCAAGCCGCAACGGCATTTATTACTCCATACGGACCATTCTACTTCAACACGATGCCCTTCGGACTTAAAAACGCCGATGCAACATATCAGCGCATGATTCAAACATGTCTGGCTACCCAGATAGGCAAAACAGTCGAGGCATACATAGACGACGTAGTCGTCAAAAGAAAACACGTCAAAACTTTAGTAGACGATCTGAGGCTCACATTCGACAACCTGAGAGCATATGACATCAAGCTGAATCCGGAAAAATGTGTTTCTGTGTACCAGCCGGAAAGCTGCCGGGCTTCATCGATCCGTAGAGGAATTGAAGCAAATCCGCCAAAATCCGGGCTCACACGCTTGGATATTCCAAAAGACCTCAAGCAAATACAAAAGTTAACAGGATGCGGCAGTCTAAGCCATTTTATCTCCCGCTTAGGAGAGAAGGTGTTGCCCTTTATCGCCTCCTAAAGCGCATCAACACTTCGAGTGGACGGATACGCCGCCACCGCCGACTCAAGAAATAAAAGCCATATTGGCAACAACCGTTCTGGCCGCTACCACTCGGGCGAACCAATGTTGTTATACATCGCTGCAACACATCGTTGTAAGCGCTGTCCTCGTCGTCGAACGCAAATGTAAGGGCATAAATTCCCTCTTCAAAAACCAGATATTACGATCCACCGTGTTAACCCCTGCAAATCCGTTACCGCACTATCAAAAGATAGCATACGCGTGTTCATGGCGCCTCTAAGCTCGTGCACTACTTTCAAGAGTGTTCGATAACAAGTGGCTTCGGCGCCACTCAATGACATTATAAATAACCGCGACGCAACGGGTAGGATTGCAAATGGGCCATTGAGCTCTTGCCATTCGACATAACCTACAAACCTCGACGAGCCATAAAGTCACAAGTTTTGGCTGACTTCGTCGCCGAATGGACTGAAGCCGAACTACCTAAAGAGTACGGCGCATACTCCAATTGGACTATGCAATTTGACGGCTCCAAAATGTTGGCCGGATTGGGGGTTGGCGTCGTACTGACGTCCCCCACCGGAGATACAGTCCAATACGTACTTCAAATAATGTACACGGACTCCAACAATGCAGCCGAATACGAGGCCCTATTACATGGTCTCCGGATGGCAGTCTCCATGGGCATCCAACGCCTAGAGGTGCGCGGGGATTCAAACCTTGCAATATCCCAAATAAATGGAGACTTTGATGCCAAGGATCCGAAAATGGTAGCATATGGTAATGCTGTCCCGAAATGTCACCGGTTTGAAGGACTCAATTCCATCACATAGCCCGAGATAATAACCAAGCGGCCGACGCCCTAGCACGATCGGTGCTAAACGTGATACTGTCCCTCCAAATATCTTCTCGAACGGCTCTTCAAGCCATCCGCATTTATGGGAAGAGGAGTCCGTAGCGACAAACCGGAGAAAGCCGCACTAATTGGTGATTCAGCAGACGACGTAACACCATCCGCCCATGATATAATGGCGTAATCGCTGCGTGGGATGAACCTTTCCTAGCCTACTTACTTAGGCGTGAACTCCCGAAACCAAAATGAGGCCTCTGCTGATAGTCCGGCGATCAAGGCCTACAAGGTCCATGAGGGAGAACTTTATAAGAAAAGTACTACCGAGTCCTTCAAAGGTGTATCTCCAAGAAGAAGGGCGAAACCTCCCGGCTGAAATCCATGCCGACTAGGTGGACACCACGCAGCAGCCCGGCCCCTGGTAGGAAAGGCATTCCGTACAGGATTTTATTGGCCGACGGCTCGGGCAGACGCACAGGACTTGGTCCAGCGATGCGTTGGTTGCCAGCTCTTTGCTAATCAGAGCCATATGCCACCCACCGCCTCAAAACCATACCCATTACCCGCCGTTCATGTCCGGGGCTTGACATGGTCGACCCTTAAAGGGGGAACCCACAAGAAAAAATACCGCTGGTCATGGTGGATAAGTTCACCAAATGGATAGAGGCCAAACCGGTCAAAATGGCGAGTCCGGACCAGTGATAGACTTTATATCGTAGGTGGTACACCGCTACGGAGTCCCCACAAGATCATCACCGATAACGCACAAATTTCACGGCCGATGAGGTCAAGTCATGGTGCAAAAATATGGGCATTAAGCTCGACTATGCGCCGCCTATCACCCTCAAACCAACGGTCAAGTGGAAAGAGCAAATAGTCTAATAATGAGCGGCATCAAACCCAGATTGGTGAGGTCACTCGCCAAACCGATACCCAATGGGTCGAGGAGCTCGACCAGACTGGGGCTGCGAACAACGCCTAACCGCATTAACGGATTCACACCATTTTTATGGTATACGCGCAGAGGCAGTCTTGCCTCGCGACATTATTCATGACTCACCTCGGTGCGCATGTATGAGGAAAGAGAAGCCGAGCTAGATCGGCAGGACAGCTTGGACAAATTGAGGAAGAACGTGACGTCGCCAAGGCTCGCTCCGCATTTTATCGAGAGCAGGCCAAGATATCAAAGGTAGAAGTACGGCCAAGACCTATAACGTTGGCGAACTAGTTCTACGCTGCCGGACAAGAAAAGGACAAGCTCAAGCCGGATGGGAAGGCCCTTCATTATTTATCAAGCATCGACCGCGGAGCGCACTGCTCATTTAAATGCGCTTGACAACCGACTCGAGCCGAACCCATGGAACGCAGCCCGACTACGACAATTCTATGCCTAGCGCCGGACTAAGAGTTCGTCCTCTTCCCCCGTCCAACCTTTTACATTTCGGCTGTCCTCTTTTCTCTTTTTTCCTTCTAAATTAACAAGCCCCTCGGGGCATATTTTCGCATTTTTGCATACATACGATGTGCCATCAACACTCGTTATTCTTGGGGGCTTCTTTTACAGAAGCTCAACTATCTGGTTTTATACCCAACACATGTGTCACGCCCACATGTACCTTTTATTCGCCATTATATGCATCGATATGACTTAAGTTTTGGCCAAGCTGGGTTGCTCGCTCTCGTGCTTACCCCCACGCTCCCGATTGTTCGGCTAGGTGGTAAAGGAGCACCTCTGCGATTGTTATCGCCGGTCACCGGATGTGTACCTCGATTGGGTGAAGCCAAAGCTAGCGTTCTTAAGGGAATATTCGGTCGGTGATTTAAAAGATGACTTTTTACCTATTTTTTCCATCTGCCCCAGATGTTTTATTGCCTCTTGGCAGTCCGACATGCACTTTAGGCGTGCACACCCAATGAAAGCTCGGCTGGCGCCTTTCAGCTCTTTCTCCGAGCTTGGCGCTGGCATCTTGGAGCTTGTTCTTTCCCGCTGAACTCGTTTCAGACATTTTCGCTGCCTTTAGCTAGCGCAGAGCGCTTGCCTGTCCGGCTCTTGTTCGGGCGGGCGCCTACAATTGTCGTTATTAGACTCGCAGATGCCACACAGACTTATATTAATTTATACAAATGTGTTACCAGAGGGTCTTTCCGTCTCCTCCTGCGGCAGCAAGTGCAGCCTCAAGTTGGGCCTTGCAATCTTGCAGCTCCCGAGACACATGGGCGTTCTTCTTGTTAAGAGCCTGAAT
The DNA here is from genome assembly GCA_021437245.1 of Aegilops speltoides. Classification (NCBI taxonomy): domain Eukaryota; kingdom Viridiplantae; phylum Streptophyta; class Magnoliopsida; order Poales; family Poaceae; genus Aegilops; species Aegilops speltoides. The sequence continues at coordinate 230,883,241 of CM038142.1, forward strand.
TTCAAATGATCCTTAAATCAGTTAACATAACTAATTTAAGTCTCGGGGCCACTTGGTGTATACAACCATTAAAATATCTTTACCCGTATGTCTTTAACATACCGCCTCCGTGGCCCCGTAAAACTATTTTGAGCAGCCCGGAGATGCGCGTCCCGCGTTGAAGGCATCCAATGCCTCGGGGAGAAGCACGCCTCTTGAAAACTGTCCGCGGCGCCTATGATTCATAGCGCCTCCACCTCGACTTGGTGGCGGATAGTCTGTCGGTATCCTCCGCTGGAGTAGGATCTAGTTCGCGTCTCGCTTGCCTCCCCTCCAGCCTGTGCCGGAGCCGGGCTGGTATTGGTGGGATCGGCAATTCCTGTGCTCGCAGATCCGCGAGCGCTTTTCTTCAGAAAATCATGAGCGCTTAGAAGTTTCCTTGGAACGTTACTCAAAAGAACCAAACACGAAGTCATACCTCGCGGGCGACGATTCCGCCAAGACGGCGCCTCCTTTTCCTCCTCGCTAGTTCGACCGACCTCTGCGCAGTCGGCCGCCGCAGGCTCGGCTCCCGCCGTAAAGGCGCTTCCGCAAAAAGCCATCGTCGCGAAGGTCGAATTAGCCAAGGATAAGATAACGTGTCCGGACTTCGGTCTTGGTCACCGATGCCAATTTAGCCGGGGTAGTCCGCCGAATGGCTACCAAAGCATCATCAATGCTTAGCTGGTGATACACCCCGCCGATTAGCTCCACCCCGATATCCGGATCCTCTCCGGAGGCCGGACCCAGGGATCCTTCTGGATCCTCGGGTTGCGGAGCAGGACTAAGCATATCCTCCACAATCCGGCGAGACCTCGCGCCAAGACGAATGTAAGAAGCTTGAATCAAGATACGGTAAAGACCCTTTGAGGTGTTCGCCACCCATCCTCTAGGATTGATCATGGAAAACCCATCCACGTGGTTCGGACGAAGGAAGTCCTCCTTCTCCCTTGTACGCACCGGACAGATCTTCACCAGTCCTCGGTCGAATCCGCCCTTGCGGCCGTGTCGGGTGGCATCGCCCTCCCCATTGAAATCCCACATGGGTGGCCTCAGACAGCAGCGGCTGCACCCCGCTGATGCACGCCGCCATGACTCCAATCATGGTCAAGCCGAATGAGCCATTAATCTTATCCGCCCATCAAGTAATGGACGCCTTGTCTTCCTCCAAACGGGGCTCGGGCGCCAACCGAGGCGCTTCTTCAAGGGAGCAGCATCAAACTCCGGAGGCGAATCCGGACTGGTCGGGCAACGGAGCGCGTCACGATATAAACCACTCGAGGGCCAGTCTTGGACGCCTTCTTGGGGGTGCCGGATAGGTATCCGGTCCCAAAGGATGCGCCATATTTCGCGCCGCCCACTTGATATATGGACCCCGTAAGAACGGGCACGAGGCGTAACAGCCTCTTCCACAATGCGAAATGGGGCTCGATCTGTGAATAGCTCACAAAGAGCTACATAGCCCGATGTGCAGCACAGATGCTTGGCGTGAGGTGGTGGAGCTGGAGTCCGAGAACTTCGTGAGCCCGCGGAGGAACGGATGTATTGGAAATCAAGCCCCTTATTAGATAGGGGACAAACACACCCGCCCCCCTTGTTGGGGCTTGGGGTGTCCTCCGCCGCCACCCACCTCGAGCAGTAACCAGTCCGGCTTGGACCGAACCATGAAGGCCGAGGAAGCAACCCTCCGCTTGGAGCTTTACTAGCTCGCAGGCGAATAGAGCACCTCCTCCAATCCCCGGCGATGGGCTGGGAGCGCGTGAGGAAGAGCCGGGTTGACGATCCATGGTGGAATGGATTTGTGGTCGAGGTGCTTCGATGGAGTATACGCGGAGGAAGATGGTGCGGTTTGATCTGGATCCCCTGCCCTTTAATAGGCAGGTGACCCGCACGATTGGGGGTAAAATCTAAAGAGCTCCCGGCTTTTCGTGATTCGGCGACGCGTGGAAGAGGGCCATAATTTGGCGAGAAGCCAAGAAGCACAGATTCGAGGTGAAGCCGACACTATTCGGCAGAACATGGAATTTGAAGGAGAACCCGCTTTGCAATGCCAAGACTACAAGCACGCAGGACTTATCGCCATTGAAGCCTGGTTCGGGGCTACCGAGGAGTCCTCGACTAGGGGTGTCCGGACAGCCGACTATCAATGTCCGCCGGACTCCCTGACTCACTAAGATGGAAGATTGAAGACTCCGCTCGTGTTCGAAGGTACTTTCCTTGGCGTGGAAGGCAAGCTTGGCGATACGGATATGTAGATCTCCTACCATTGTAACCAACTCTGTAATTCCTAGCCTCTCCGGTGTCTATATAAACCGGAGGGCCTTAGTCCATAGGACTAACATTACATCTCAACAATCATACCATAGGCTAGCTTCTAGGGTTTAGCCTCCTTGATCTCGTGGTAGATCTACTTGTACTACCCATATCATCAATATTAATCAAGCAGACGTAGGGTATTACCTCCATCGAGAGGGCTGAACCTGGGTAAAAACACTGTGTCCCTCGTCTCCTGTTACCATCCGCCTAGACGCACAGTTCGGGACCCCCTACCAGAGATCCGCCGGTTTTGACACGACTTGTGCGTCTTCCACCCTTTACCAAGTATATAGATGCATTAATTAAATAAGATATATTGTGATATCCCAACAAGTAAACATGTTCCAACAAGAACAACATCTCCATGTTCCAACAAGGAACAAACTTCAACCTTCACCTGCAACTAACAACGCTATAAGAGGGGCTGAGCAAAGCGGTAACATAGCCAATCAACGGTTTGCTAGGACATGGTGGGTTAGAGGTTTGACATGGCAATTTGGGAGGCTGACAAGCAAATGGTAGGCATCGTAGCATTGGCATAGCAAAAGAGCGAGCAACTAGCATAGCAAAGATAGTAGTGATTTCGAGGGTATGATCATCTTGCCTGAGATCCCGCTAGGAAGAAGAACGAGTCCATGATGAAGACAAACGGACGTAGACGAATGAATCCTCACAACTCCGGAACGAAACTGAAGCTAATGAGAGAAGCAAACCGGAAAGAAGCAAACAATATGGTAAACACACAAGCATAAACATGGCATGATGCGCAAACAAGTATGATGCATGCCCGGTTTAAATAGCATGGCATGGCAATTTGGACAAACAAAACTACAAGTTAAATGGAGCCCAATATGCAACGAGTTGCATATTGACGAAACACCACATCAATTATTTAGTTCTCTCTAGTTATAAGCTACTCAACAATATTAAATGTTATTAAACATGGCAAGGGGTGAAGCATAATTAAACTACCTATTTTAGGCAAGTTTAAATGAGGCCGGAACAACAAACAACAATTCCGGTAAATCCCCACATGTCTTTTAGCAATTTAATGCAACAACAAGTTTAAACATTTTAAATGTTGTTATCATGATGCGGATGACATATACAAGTTATATGCAATTTTTATAAAAATGTTGACATAAGCATGATATGAGGCATCTGTCGCCATGGCGGAAGGAAAAAGGTGCCACGACGGTGAAACGGAAATGGTGCCACGGCAACATTCCGGTCCCGATAACTCATGGAGGTACCGGTGCAAAAGGAAGTGTGACGTGAGCGAGTCATGGAAGATGGTGGGGTGATCCCGGTTACCGGGTCCCACGGGTCGACGGCATGGCAAACAAGGAGGAACTTGCAATGACAATCGGACACGGTGCACACACAAGCATTTCACACAACCAAGCATGCATTCGTTCACAGGCGGTCGTCATCTCGGGATCATACCTTTAAAGCGTGCATTTTCAAAGCGGACCGGTTCGGAGGGAAGTAGTCGTAGTGGAAGTAGTTGTACTCGTATCGTAGTGGGAAGTAGTGGTACACGTTGTCTTGTCGAATCAACGGCGGCGGTAGTGGTACACGGCGACGGTAGTGGTACACGTTTTCGTAGCTGTCCGGGGTCGTCAGTAGAGGTACTCGCGATCTTGGCGACGGTAGTTGTTCATGGGTCGTAGACGTTCGGGTCGACAGTAGTGGTACTTGACGCAACACCGGGTGTGTAGTCGTACATGCACGTAGATGTACTTGACGGAGTAGTCATACTCGGTGAATCCGCGTAGTTGTACATGTGTCAGTGCTGTAGCTGAACTTGATGAAAACTCACGGTGACGGCAGACGTACACGGTCGGCTTGATGGAACTTGGCACGGTGGAGACATGGAGATGCAGCATCTGGCCCGGGCTCGAGCAGGAGGTGAAGATGGCGGGTCGGGCAGCGTAGAGGAGGACCTGCCGGATCCAACAAGGAGTCGAACGAGGGTGTCGGGGATGGGTCGAGGGAGGTCGTCGTGGTGGAGCAACGGCGACGAGCAGGCCGAGCGGGAGGCTCGCAGGGCCTTGGGTGCTCGAGGAGAGGCCGAGGGTGGCTGGAACCGATTGGAGGCGACGCCCTACGGTGTGGGGACGAGGTGGTGGTGTCGAACAGGGGGGCTAGAGGCAGAGGTGCAACAGCAGGTCGACGCCGCGGGGGCGAGGCGGCGCTGCACTTGGCGCGATCTCCGATGAAGGCGGCGCCGCTTGAGGCGGGTCGGGCTGCGGGTGAGGCAGTGGCGCCATGGACGAAGGGAGCATGAGCTCGGGTAGGAGGCCGAGCGCTATGGCATAGGAGAGGAAGGGAGGCGGCAGCGGGGACGGCTGCGGGGACGGCTGCAGGGGAGCTCGATGCGATGGGTGGCGATGGGGACGCAGGGGAGAAGGAAGGGCGAGGCCTTGGGCGGAGGCGGAGGCGCGAGGAGCTCCTCTCTGGAGCGATGCGGGCGTGCGTGAGGGAAGGAGGAGGGATCGAGCGAGTGAGGGGATCAGGCACGATGCGGGATCGAGAAGAGGGACGCTCGCGTGCGAGTGTGCGTGGGTGCTGGCGGCGCAAGGGAATTGAGAGGAGGAGTGTTGGGGTTTGAGGCTGGCTAGGGTTAGATAGGCGGGTCCGGCTGGGCCTGAAGAGGTGGGCTGGGTCGGCCCAGGTGCAGAAAGGAGTGGCCAGAGGTCCTGCTGGGCTCTTTCTCCTCTCTTTATTTACCAAAAGCAAGAAATAGCAAAGAAAGAAAAGGAGATAAAGAAAGGGTTGGAGAAATAATTTGAGATAGGGGTATTTTCCTGACTCAAAAAATATGCCTGCTCCAAGAAAATAGGATAGGCATGATTGAAAGATTTAAATTCAAACTCATTTGAATTTAATTCAAATGGGTTTGAACTAGGACTTGATAAAAGGAAGGTCCAAAAATGTTTGGATTTTTGGTGGAGCTCCGAAAAATGATGAAATAATTACGGGCAAGGTTGGAGAACAAGAATTGAGATAACAACGGCATGGGATATTTTGCAAGTGTGTTTGCGGTAAATCCAAATAATTGGAATATTTACTATAGCTCTCTAAATATCGAGAGGATATGTTTTAAAGAGAATCACCATGTGAATTCCCTCGATTTAAATGGATAAAAGATCCATGCCATTTATTTAGTTGAGTTGCAAAAGATTAATCACATGATGGCATGATGACACGATGCAATGCAAAAATAAAAGAGCAAGCATAAATGAAACACACGGAGGTCATAAAATATGGAAGTCTTCTAGATCGTCGGCCTCGGGGCGTTACAACACTCCACCACTACAAGAGGATCTCGTCCCGAGATCTAGGATGGCACCAGAGAGAAACAGAAGAGGAAGAGAGGAGGGTAAACTAAGTTGCTTCTTTGACGAACGTGTGAAACCAAAGAACCTTGAAAAATTGAACAAATTGAAAGAAAGAATACAACGGAGATGAACGAGATTGCAAACAATCCGTTAGAAAAAAGGAACAAGGAACATTATGGGAACTTGAAGGTTGCAAAGACATGAACCAAGAGTTTAATGGACAAGATAGAATTCGAAACCACTCCGGTTAAAACAAGATGAGAGGGGAAGAATTCGGGCAAGCACCGTTGAACATGGAAGGAATTGAACATGAACTTGACAAGATGAGAGGATACTTGATGAAATGAACAACACACTGCCTCCGAAACTATTGAAAGAATGGCACAAGGGGTAAGAAAGATTTCAAACAGCACTCAAGTTGAAAAGAGAGGCAAAACTTGATAAGATGAAAGAACTTGAATGAGAACACAACACTCCGGTTAAATTGATAAGCAAGAAAATAACACGAACCTCAATATGAGAAGAGGAGTGAAGAGAGCAACATCACAATGCCTCCGGAAGAAAGAATAGAAGCTAGACCATTGGGATAAAGGGACGGAGAAGAAAATGAAAACTTTTGCCACAAGAGAACTTGGAAAGCATCCTTGCAAAGAAGAATTGAACGGAGTTGTTGGAAAATCAACAATGAAAAGAATAAGTTTGTAGTGGGCTTATGGAAACATCTCAACATTATGAGGTGACAACCGGCCACTAACGGAAACAATTGCTTGCTTGAGATTAACGAAGAGATGAAAGCTTGTTCCATAAAGATGGAAAAGAGATAACTTGGGTCATTAATAAGCACCAAAATAGCAACATTCCTTAGGATATTTTGCAAGTGTGTTTGCGGTAAATCCAAATAATTGGAATATTTACTATAGCTCTCTAAATATCGAGAGGATATGTTTTAAAGAGAATCACCATGTGAATTCCCTCGATTTAAATGGATCAAAGATCCATGCCATTTATTTAGTTGAGTTGCAAAAGATTAATGACATGATGGCATGATGACATGATGCAATGCAAAAATAAAAGAGGAAGCATAAATGAAACACACGGAGGTCACAAAATATGGAAGTCTTCTGGATCATCGGTCTCGGGGCGTTACAGATCACCCTAGAGCTAGTCCACTTTGGAGCGGGCCTCCTCTAGGGCTCCAGACGCGGCGGAAGCACCATGGCCGGATGGCGTGGTGAGTGGAAGAAGGGGCGCTCCCGACACCAAGACTAGTGGAGCTGTAGCACCAGGAAGGACCGGTGGCTCTAGAGGCATTGCGTACTCGGCATGCGCGTCGGGGATGGGAGCCGCCAGGGTCAGCTTTGCCGTGGGAGCCGTTTTCTCTTCAGGCTGGGCTCAGAGATTCGGGGAGGCGGTGCCGCTGCAGGAGTCACAGGAGCCGCTCCGCCGCTCTGCGCTGGAGCCACGACAGCGGCCGCAACGCGCTTGACCTCGGTGGCCCCAGCATCCCCCTTCTTCTTCTTTGCCACCGACTGCTGTGTGACATCAAATGAAGATACTCAGTACCATAACAAAATCCGAGAGCAAGGCCAAGAAGGAGCACTTAATGGTCTGTGGCGACGTAGTTCCTCTTCAGGCTCATCAGCGGGGGCTTCACGCACAGGCCGTGCTGCGTTCTTGGGAGCAGGCGAGCATGTGGTCGGTACCGTGCTGGATGGTGGCGGCGGGCAGAGCACCGCCAGGGAATCAGCCACCTGCCCGTCAGACAGACCGCCTGCTTTTCAAGAGGTCCCTCAATCTCGCGGTGACACCGGCAGGGCGAGCCAACTCGTTGACCGGGTGTGCACCCACGTTGTCATCGTCGAACAAGTCGTGGAGGATGTCTCTCTGCCTCAGAGCAGAGGTTTCCCCCTCCCCCTCCTCAGTGGCTTCAGAGGATGGGTCCTCAGAGGACAAGTCCACCAAGGAGATAGCTGGCGGGGGAGGCTCCGTCAACACGATCCTGTGCTCATTGAAGACAGGCATGGCGGCGGCAATCTCCTCCCCATCTTCTCGGCGGTACAGTGGGAGGAAATCATCCGGAGCGCCGCTTGGGTCCTTCCCGAGCAAGGAGTGCAAAACCTTGCTCAACCCCTCGTCGGGCAGGCTGTCTTGGCGTAGCCGGAGCTTGTCTTCTGCGCCCTCGAGCTTCCACAAGGTGCGGGAGCGCTCTTGGAGTGGCGCCAGGCGCTGCGTCAGGAACTCCTTGACAATCATGGCTCCCGTCAGCTTCTCCGGCTTCAAGTCAGCCTCCATCTTCTTCATCAACCGGCCTCCCCTGGGGGTCGGTAAGCTTCTTGTGAGAGCACCCCTTCTCAGATGACAGGAGCCCGGTCGGCAGCTCTAGTAGGTTCCGGAGGTCCTCCACCTTCTTCCCGGTGCGGGAAATTGCGTTGCTTCCATTGGCCACAATGAAGCAAGCACACCCTGTGAGCTGGTGGCTGTTCACCCGGAGGTAGAAGAAGTGGCAGAGCATTGTGAAGGAGGGCATCACCCCCACGAACGCCTTGCAGTAGAAGGCAAAGATGGATAGGAGGAGGACATAATTGGGATGAAGATGGAGCGCGTGGATACCATAATGGTAGAGGACGACATAGAAGAAGAGGGAGAAAGGAGGAATCAGCCCCGCATAAACGTTGTGCAAGAAGAAAGGGTAGAAGGTGTTGTTCACGGATTCCAGCTCGACGGAGCCAACCCGGAGTGCAGTCTCCCCCCTAAGCTGATGGCGCTCGCTGTCAAGAGAAGTGCGGTCTGGAGCTTCTCCTCGACAACGGAGGGCACGCTCAGCACGGGCACAAACCAGGTGGCGAGGCCAGTGGCCGAGGATGGAGCTTTAGCATTATCGGCGTCCATCGGGCGAGAGCTTGGTGGGGAGGACCGGCAGATCTAGAGGATTTTTTAGCGCACGGAGAGAAAGGGATCTGGCGCAAGATGAAAGGAAGGCAATGAAGGCTCAGCAGCAGGTGACAACCCCTTTTGTCAGCCATGAACGGTTGCTGAGGCAGCATGGGGAAGTGGAGACGCCCACGTCCCATCAATCGTCACGTGTCGTCCAAGGCCACAGCCGGTTACGGCCCGCGGTGCTCCGCACTTGCCCTTTGGCTTCGCCTGGAACCCAAGTCCGAGCACGCCTTTGGCTTGGAGGCCATTGTCGGTGTTCTGGATACAGGGGTACCCAGACATGCCTGCATGCGGCCCACTGCATGGCTCCATCGACGACCTGGTACGACCCAGCTTCAACATCAACAACCCTAGACCCTCGTGAGGGGCCAAGCCTTGCGAGGCGGACGACAACAAGACCTCCCAGGGGGTCGATCTCCCCAGGCTGGCTCTCGAGGAGCAGAGATTTCTATGCAAGGCGCCCTTGCGAGGCTAAACTGATGCGAGCCATGACGACCAAGGCAGGTAGGCGCCAGCCGGCGCAGAGTACTAGTTTCCTCTAGTTTCCTCTTCGGTGCAAAGGAGGCAAGCAACAGGCGCGGAGTCCCGAGGAATCAGCCAAAGGTTTCCATTTTGGTGCAACAAGACCAAGACTGCCAGGACGGCATGACGGAGGTTATCGCGGAGCCCACTACAACGTCACCACCGGAGGCTTTTGCAAGCGAAGACCACTTTAGTCAGGATATGATGTACCTGTTGTCTCCCTTCAAATTTGACTGTTGTGGGATCCCTTCCGGCCAACATTTGGGAAGAGGACCAAGGCCACTATAAATAGGACCATGCCACCACTATGGGAGGGGGGTCGAATCCGCAGAGAAGGAAGGGATATGATAGAATCCATTCCACCCTCACCAGCTCACCCGAGTCGAAGAACACGCCTCTGAGGTTGTTCCCACTGTACTAGTTCTTCCTCAGCCCCTCGAGGCAAATCCACCACCAAGCAGGAGTAGGGTTTTACACCACAAGGTGGCCCGAACCTGGGTAAATTGTTGTGTCTTTCTTTCCCTTTGAGCTCGATGCGCTAGGCTGTGAGGTTTCACGAGTTGGTAGGCTAGGCAGGTTGAGATCTCCGCACGCACCCCTAGAGTTCGAACCTCTCAAGGGTTTGCGGAACACAAAATCCGATAGAGTGGCGGACGAAGTACGTCCGCCAGGGAGGGGCTCGCCCTGCGTCACCTCACCTCCATCGCCTGCAGGGGTAGGAGGGCTCTCTCCGTCGTCTTCGGCAGGCGGAACTAAGTCCTCACTCCTGGGCCGACTGCTGTGTTGGGGGCTCGAAGCAGGATCCCCTGCCTCGCTCCCCACCAAGGCCGAGCTCCCTGTCCCCTTCGGTGATCCAAGCGCCGGAGATTCCTTTGGGAGCGATGGATAAGGAATTCGGTCTCCTCCTACACCCCTCTACCGACGACAACAACAAACACAAGAGGTCAGTAGAAATATCAAGATATGCACAAGCCGTTCACCAGGGAATTATTCCTTACTCTTCTACGATGAGCATGGACTCCAAGTTGAACTCCACGGAAGGCGAAGGTTCCCTTCTCCTCTTCGGGGGTGTGGGAGCAGAACTCTCCAGTAGCAGCGGTGCCCGCTCCGGGGCCGGAGGGTCAGACGAAGACGAGTCCAGAGAAGGACTCGAGCTCGAGCTGGAGTCAGGGTCATCCTCCATCGCCGCTCGCTTGGTGGAAGGGGCCCTGATCTTCGCGAGGCAAGGTGATTGTCGGCATGCCGCCTCGACCTTGGAGGCCTTGGCGGTCGTCTTCTTCACCTTCCTGGCGGGCGAGCCGGCAGCGGCACATTTGCGGGTACACTGCTCAAGGTCCTTCTCATGGGCTTGCGGCCCGACCGCAAGCTACTCCTCTTGCTCCGCCACCTCAACAACTTCCTCCTCCTTCTCCTGAAGCTCCTTTGCTGCCGCGACTAGTACATCTAGCCCGGCAAGTTACCTTCAGCAGGCTCATCGTCGACAGCCCCTTCCGTGGCTTGCTCCTCGCCTCCACCTTCGGAAGAGCTCCCATCTCCAGATTACCCCTTGCTCTTTCAGCCTTCTTAGCCTTCGCCATCTCCACGAGGTAGGCCGGCTTGGCCTCCTCATCCTTCCTCAAGATATATGCGACCTCTACAGAAGAGGTGGGCTTATACATTCTAGTTTCGACCTTGGAAGCCACCTCCACCAAAGTGCTCAACCATTCAAGCTCGTTATCCAGGGTGGGCATTTTCCAAGTACTTGTCACCCCTTCAGCATTGTAGTCCAGCATCCACGATAGTATCTGGTCCCGGGAGGAATTGACATTTAGAGGGATGACAGTTGCCGGAAGCTTGTACATGTCAAAACGACCGAACTGTTGGTTGCATAACCAGGCGGGGCCATACATCGACAGGTTGTTGGCCAGCCCGGGGAGCAACCTCATCCTATCTGCCACGTCGCCATACAGCCACACAGGCCTGTCCCTTTCCTGTAACGGCGAGATTCAATGGAGGACAAAATATGCCCCCACATGCTCGATAGTTAGCCCCGCAGCCGCCAAATGGGTGACCCTTTTGATTGCCGGGCACAGTCTGTCTTCAGTGAGGCCCTTGGCGCTCCAGTCCCTACCATGTTCAACAACCTCGTTCCGGGCTTCACAGAACTCGGGGGCCTCTTTGTCGTGGATCCACCACCAATCACCTCTTCACTCATCCCACATTTCTAACTGATACCCGGGAAGGTAATCCCAAACCTTCCTCGCCACGCGTAGCCTCCACCTGATAACCCCGCAGCGATAGGTCTGGGGGCTTATGTCGGGGAAAACATACAGTGGTACATGTTTTCCCCTGACTTGTGCGTAGACAAGCCAAAGATTGGAGCACCAGAACAAGAGACAAAGAAGACTCGAAGAATCAACTAACAGATCAGAAGGAACCAAGACTAAGGCAGAAGGACCAGATGTTATCAAAAGAGAGGCCTCCTTTGCCGGGTACGCGAGCCCAAGAAGGGGCGAGGCCCCCCCAAAAGAAGAGGACCAAGGTGTCCCGGCAGGGCCTGTCAGGACTCGCGGAGACCAGATCACCCCACCAACTGCTCCACCACAACCCACGTCATGGATCAGTGCGGTGTCAAGACGCAGGATGATTAAGTGGCAGCCATACACCACATGGTGGCCACTTCCTACCCACTAAACCCACAAATGACACCCGTCCAGAGATGTTTCAAGCGAGCAGGCGTGGAGCTGGCGAATTTGCCCGACAAGCCTTGCCAGGCAACTGAAATGACACTAAGCGGCACATTAAATGCACGCTATCAGCCTGCAGAGTTAAGTGTGATAGCATTGTTTGCTATCATATCAGTGTCTAATGACCAATTTGCCACTGTGGTAACCTCTTGATCTATAAAAGGAGGCCCATGGAAACGATTCGAGAGGTTAGAAGTTTAGATAACTCACACCCCCGTGCACGTGTAGTCATTGCTGCCCCGAAGCAACCCTGCCGGGCAAGCGTACTACGCACCACCACCACCTTTTCCCAATCAATCCACCAAAGCAGGAGTAGGGTTTACGCCGTATGCGTCGAACCTATGTAAACTGCCAGACGATCCCGCCGCTCGCCTTGCATTGGTCTGTTTTGTGCAAC